>CM054120.1:153269817-153869817 GCA_028673005.1 Tanypteryx hageni
GGAAAATAGAGTGTATCCCGCTAACGCTAGCGAAAAATATGCGGCATTTTGGAGTTTGTTTGCAACTGTTGCAATACAAGGTTCAGACGATGCGCTAAGCAGTGGAGAAGGACAGCTTGTGGAGCCTCTTCTTTTACTTTCTTTTGAAGTCCATTCAAATGCCCAGACATCACGCTGGCGCCATCGTAACACTGGCCAACCAGTTTGCTTCTGTAATCAAACTGCCCTAAAACTTTTTCTACTAAATTGAATATAGTTTGTGATGTTCAGTCAGAACTAACATTATGAAATCCTAAGAAAAGTTCTACCAAGTCAGAATCTAAATTAATTAATCTCAATATGATTGAACATTGTGATTTTTGAGTAATGTCGGTAGTATCGTCTATCTGGACAGAAAAGAAGTCCGCAATACTAATTTCATTTTAACATACTCTTGAATGTAGTCTGAAAATACATTCAATTAATTCGTTTTGTATTGTCTTAGACTCTCCAGTGAATACACCACTAATATTTTTAGAGTGACTTTGAATTTCTAAAGGACTTCTTGAAATCAACAAGGATAAAAGTTCTTTGAAATTTCCTCGGTTCAGAGAAGAAGTTCCTTCGTCATGTCCGCGGAATCCAAGTTTTTGTTTGCTCTGATACAAGACTGCGTCAATGACCGTGTGCATGAAGAGCCTGTTTAATCGAACATTTTTATTGTATTGAACAAGATATAGCCGAGAATTTTCCTTCAGGGCGTCGATAACTGTATTCCTATCTTTTCAAGATTCTTAAACTGTAACATGCACTTCAGATGAACCTGAATGTTTGTGAAGGAGTCACCTTGTTACAAATATGCTTCTTGACTCCAACAAGCAGGCAAGGCCAACAAAATAGTTTTTACAAGTAATGACCCGCATAACCATGGATATTCATTGTACCACGAACTTTTAAAATGTTTGTTGTATGATTCTCCAAAACATTTAATCTCCTTTTCTACACTCACGCTGATAAGAGGTGTAGGTCTCCCAAGAAGTAAAAGATCTTTTTTATCGTCCTCCCTCCATCGCGAAAAGGGCGTTTCTATTACTACACACACTGCGTCATTGGAAGGATTCATGTTTACTTAACTATTTAACATTCAGGAATAAGAACCTTTTGATCTCCTCTTGACAATGAAACGTCGTTTTGAATGCACTTCAGAAGAGCACGTACACTCTCAATGTTTACTGAAATAACGGGCTCTCAACGTCCACGGCCAGCGAAATTACACAGGCTAGTCCCAACTGGGCGAGTGAAGCTGGAAAGCGCGTGAGTGAGAAGAGCTTCACTCTAGCCAACAAAGGTCAACGTTAGGTAGTCGGTGCGTCCATCGTTACCATGGTAACCACCGTCAACGGTGCAGCCTAGGAGCCGAATAAGTGTCTCGACTTCACTACTGCGCGCGCAACTGGGAGGCCGCTGAGCGCGCAGCTCAAATAGCGGCAATCGGCGTGGATAGCGGCTACTCACATAGCTCATAGTCAGATTTTGTGAAATAACATTTTGAAAGAGAGCATGGAACTGTGGCTTTACATCTGGCAAAATTCAAGGCAAAAATGAAATATTTTTACTTGAAATTTTATATTTCCAATAATCAAATTGTACCTATCAGCTGAAAAACATTCATAAATTATAAGTGAAGTGGCACTTCACTAACTTCACTTGAAAAGCCGCCACTGTTACAAAGTAATATACGAGAATCCGAAAGTCATTGGAACTTAAGTTCCCTTTTGACCCTTACACACGACATTTTAATAGAAACCGTAGTTCCCATTTGTTCGCAATAAGGTGACCGCCCTCAGATCCTGCCGCCCGTGGCATTTTCCCACGCCTTGGGCCGACCCTGTATATTTGTCAGTACTTGGTACCAGCTGCGAAGGCGAGAGGTAATTTTCCAAACTTAAAAGGACAAAAAAACTCTCTAAGATTTACGATGGACCAGAGTCGCCTTTCGTCATTGACACTACTCAACACATAGAGAAGTCAAGTTAAAAAGTAGGACTTTCAGGATATTATTGAAGACTTTGCTGCAGCCAAGAGCCGAAAAGTCCATTTAATATAAAACTATACTGATTGAGTAGTTTGATATTCTTATGTTCGATAAAAACTGTACATGTGTTATTCATTATATAAATAAACTTAAAGTGGAGTTTATTTATTCCTTTGTGAGTTTTATTACATCTTAGTTGGCTTCAGGCCAGTTATGTGTGGCGGGTGTCTAAGCACTAGGCAAATAAATACTAAATCAATGACTTAGTCTTATGTTTTTAATCTACTTCTCTGTTACCAAACTATAAAAATATTTTGTTGACCCATAAAACTTCATAGGCTATACCACAGTGAAATAAGATATTTCCGAAATTTCGTAGGCCCTGGGCACAGTGCCCGCTGTGCCCCATTGATGATGTGACCCTGTTTTTATTCCATCTCTGAGATGGCCAAGCGCAATTTGCAAGGGATGTTAGAACAGTATTTGCATCTTCCGCAGAAAATGGGAGTGGCCTCTACTTAGTGCTCGAATTGGAAAATTGTGACAACGGAAACGCTAGTAACCGGAACATTCTCATGTTGTTTTTTAAGTACGGGAACGGTATGGGCATCATTTTCTATCAAGTGGAACGCCATTCCCCTCCCCCCCACCCCACGATTTGAGCACTGCCTCTACTGCTTATATCCCCCGACCGGGCCATGACTTTTTTTCTTGTCGCCAAGTTCCAGAGGAGTGGGGTTTACGGGTCTTCTGCGTGTTGGCGTCCCTAGACAATTCCCTGTTTTCCTACCCCATTACGACGGATCTGCGTAAAATAAAACAAAATTCAATCAAATAACGATATCCTAATCTAATCAAATATATTAACTAGTTTAAAGAAGTTTTTTAAGCATAAAGGCCTAGCGAACTAAAAGAAAAAATCAGTTAGGAACTTCTATTTTAACATCAATAGTTTCAATTTTGATTAATCGCGCCTCTCTTAGTCTTAATCCGCTAGGATATTACGTTACTCCGCAACCTCCTAACGGATCTGCATTCACTGATAAAAATCGGCCCGTGAATTTGCGCTCCTTAAGCCCTGCGCCTGGGGGCAAGTGCCCCTCGCTACGCCACTTGGCCTAGGGGTTTTATCTGAACCGGCCCTTATGGTTATATATTTTTATTTAAACATTTATATTTACTCAAACAAAATTCATAAAATTATTCACATAGGAATTAACACTAGGACCTGTCGTAAGACAGAACACAAATGATGATGAGGAATTAACACTATCTTATTGTTTTTCAGAGGCGTACTGATACGCCCAGCAACTCCTGCAATGCCGGGGGCCCCATAGATTTACCCAATCATTCAAATCGTACTAAGGTGTCTGACGCCCGCTTTAGGAAACCGAAAAATGTAATTGCGACTTCTACAATAAGGCTTTATAACGCCGAGAAGAGGCATTTCTCGGCCTGAAAACCAGTCATGTGTCAACATTTCTTAAGTGTTGTATATAGCTAGGGAAGATTATTGTGCTTATTTGCGTATAGATTACTTGTTAAGTGAAGCATATTTAGGCTCTAAAAGATGACAACTTGACTTCAATTACCGGTCGGTTCAGTAGTCACTGCTTTAGGCCTCCAATATCACCATGAAGTGTTTTGATATATAGGTAGATTTTGGTTGACGTGAAGCCCCCCTTCTTTTCGACACCACGAGCCACCCCTGATGGCACATACGATTTTACAGATCGTATTTATTCACTAGGAGACCATTCAAATATTACGACAGCAAATGTTTAACTATTTTTAACCCCATTTTCCCTCCATGCCAGCAACCGTTAGCATTTGGATGACTCTCTCCCTCTTCGTTGTACCTCTCTTTTTAGTAAATATTAGAAAATGCATGGGTATAGATGGCAATACTTTATTATGCCTTCTTATAGCGTAGCAATGGATTTTAATGCCCTTTAAAGCACAATGAGGAAAACTCTATCAGATTAAACAAGGTAAAGTTATGTTTACCGAAAAATCAGTTAAATACGACGAAAAGATTTCTGTCGGGTGAAACCTGGGTAAAGAGCAGGTGGAAACTTGCTGTGAAGGAGCTGTCGCGACACGTAAATCGCACGCAAAAAGTAAAATATTTCTTTGATAAAAAATCTTGCGTAAGCATTCGTCATAATCCCCTTCACCCTAAGGGGAGTTATTTACAGGTGACAGGGGCTTAGCTACCTACTGTCCCATCTGAAAATGGACTGTTTGAAGTGCACCGACATCGTACAATACGCGAGATCGACGGCTTCACTTACTCTCCAAAGAAATACGTCATTTTTTTACCCGTAAAATATCATCGGCCGAGAATCGAACCCGCAATACTTGAAACCATTGACAAGTATTTCAACCACTGCTCCACCGTCGTCGACCGATAACTATAAGTAATAAGCATACTCACTGTCATAGAGTAATGAATACTTCTTATTTTTCTTGTCTCTATGACATTATAAGGATTCTTAGGCTTAATATAATATTTTAAACCCATTTCTCCAAATGGATTAAAGTTAATAAAAGAAACAAACTTATTACAAAAATTTTATATAATTTCAGGCTTTTCAAAATATCATTAGCGTTGGTGTGAGGGTGGGCGAGAATTCTTCATTAATATACAGGCAATGATAAGTAATTCAGCTTTGAAAATATTTAAGATTGGCATAGGGGCAATGACTACTGCCCCGTATAATTTTCTGTGGGGGGGAGTGGCAGATTTTCCGATACGGCACTGTAGTTTTTTCCATGTCGCGGCGTAAATATTTTTATATATTTTAAATTTTGCTACTTGAAGCGTAAATGTGATTGGCCTGTCAGAGCCCGCCCGATAGGTTGATCCGCCCATGTCCAGCTACATAGCATTGCCATGGTAACGAAGCTCAACCACCTCCCATTGGCTACTATATGGTCTACCAATTATGAACACCCATTGGGCGAATATGAACATCAAACTGAGGAAATTTTATAGAGCTACTATATAGCCAAAATTAATCCCATTCAACCAAGGAATCTATTAACTATGTTTAATATGTCCTTAGTGTTAGAATTATCCATCAATACATACTACTGTGTAGCGCCATTTAGAAATATATTAATTTGTGGATCCAGTTTGTTGTGCGTGAAGGTGTCTTTTATGCCTCAAACAATGAATTTATATTAGATAAGCAATATGTCTTGAACCAATTCAACTTCTTGTATCAGTAGCTATTAGTTCCCACTTCAAAATGTTTTACCAAGTACAAAAATAAACTTATAAAATAGAATGCCTTGTCTATTTTTACTCTCTGTCTTTACATACTAAAGTTATTCCAAAAATATCAATATGTAAAATTATAATTAATTATAGTCACTTTCAGAAATGTAGAAGTTTACTTGGCTGCACTATAACCAATCTTATACAATCTCCAGCTAGTGATATTTACTTTAAATTCAAAATTATGGAAAATATGTGTTGGAAATCACTTGGCATAATATCATCAAAATTTTGAAAACTATATACAGTAAACCTTCACTATCCATGGTTTTGACTATTTGCTGTAAAACGATTACTATAAGGACTGGCTTGATGATTGTGACAACAATGTGTGAGACCCCATGCTCTCTAAAAATATTCATTGTAATTATTAAGTACATACATTTAAAAAATTGGAAACATATCGAACATCATCTTAAACACATCACCTTCACCATCATACTTACACTTGAATCACTTGAACCTTTCTCATTGAATAATCTTTTTTTTTTTAAATTTGACGAATTTATAGATTTCAACAGCAAATTTTGTGAAGGTTCGACTACCTGCATTTTAAACTGTAAGTAATGTTATTATTCAGTGTAGATAAATTCACTCATTGTTGAACACAAAAATGAACTATGCTTTTCCAATGAGGAAAAGTTGTAGGATAAAATATGTGTGATTCTGAACAGGTAGTACATAACATGGCATCAATTCCTATGAAGTTCAAGAAAAAAGGCAAAGAAGAAACGAGAAGGAACCAAGCACACAAGACTGTTAAAGGAATTATTTCTTCTTTATTTTTCAAAAGGTATAACCTACTTGAAAAATTGTGACTGAATTTAACTTTAATTGATAAATACAATGTTCTTTCTGCTGAAATGTTTTATTAACAATTAGAATGCTCATTTGAAATAAATGTACACACTTATCCTATTGACTGCACTTTTAGCATTGAGTGGGGAACAGTTCCTTTATTGCTTAAGTCATTAGTTTTGTTACCCTGAAGGTAGCAAGTCTGCTATACTTATAATTTAAACTCAAATTAAATAACACCAAAATATCACATTTTCCAGCATTTTTTATGACAATTTATTTCATTGCTCATGTAAAACATTTATTGAGCTAAATTTTGATCAAATATTTGGTAAAAACAATTAGCTAAATTAAAACAAAAATTCCAATTTTTATTTAAATACATAATATGATTCAGGTTTCACATTACTAGAACCTCCACAAGTAAGATTAACACTAAATACCTTGAGTATATATGTGTGCGTGCGTTCGTGTGTGCGTGCATTCATGCATGTGTGCGTTCGTGCGTGTGTATATAAATGCACAATGGTGAGTTACAAGGGTATGGTGGGTACAGTCACGCACACACATGGGGGTCCACCGGGTCCAAACCCCCATCATCCATGGAAGAATTGTGATATTCTAAACTGTGGAAACATAGCTAGTTATTTTAAATTTGTGTTCATGGCCTTTGCGACAAAAGATATAAGGCAGTACATCCCCTTTGCTTTTGTGCATAAATGTAATTTAAAGTAATAATTAGCTCATCACAAAATGTTATAGGTATTTACGATTTTTATTAGTAATTCAAGGCCTGATAAAGTTTTGACTGAAATTGGACAAGTTTCCTCTTGTTGTTTTTCATTTTTTGCCACATATCTCCTCTAAGGCTTCATTAATGCAAATACATATTTGCCATTAATTAAGTTGTAGAAAAAAATTTTCCATGTGTTTTTAAAAAATATTATTTCATGGAATGGATGGTTTTAGAGAATTTTCAAAATGTAACTTTGTGCTTGATGAATATTTTGGACCTCCCCCTCCGTGAGGTGAATATACCCACTGCGGATGTTCACCCCCTCCTTTTGGTATGTTTAAGGTACAGTATTATATCAAACCCCATTTTCATGCTTTATCTTAGTATGCAACATGATTCTTATTGCATTCAGTATTCTGACAATTAAGGGTTCTCTTCTGAGACCTCTAATACAAAATATGCTAATGCAAACTTTCCAAATCATTTGGATGAAACTCAACTTTTCTATAGACAAATGAGGAAAGAAGACATCCCATATTTTACAGGCCATGCTAATTAGTTCATAAGTAGATTCTTCCTTATAACAATGGAATTTGCAGCAATTGCTACTATTAAAATATATCATAGCGTAAAAAGTGTTGAAATGTCTTTATCGAAGAACGTATCTTAATTTCAGGATGTATATGCTGCTCTCCCACCATCTGCGAGGAATGTGTTCTGAGAAAATATCTTGGTTACCGAATTTGTGGATATTGTGCCTAATATTTACATTATAATGGGAGATGGGTTCCATACCTCTATACAACTACTGTTGCCCCCTTTGTACTGCTCTAACTTGGAGAGATGGCGAGTCTATCTATGGTCCATATCCAAGAAATACATTACTCTGATTTTTATTCGGATACAATGTATAAACATCTCCGGAATAAAGTGTGAGACATGCTTTTACTTAGTTTTGAAATTTTTGTCACATGCTGTTTTACCGTCTCATTCCACATAAAGAACGGTTACACTGTAATTCTTTTTCTCTTTCTCCTAATGAGGGAGAACCAAACTATGCGCCCATATCAGTAACTGTTATTGACAAGCTGAAAAAGAATACTTGGGTTTGTTACCAAGTACAATGCCACACTAAATTTTGGTCAATTTTTCGAGAAAAAAATTAAATACAGTAAATAACGGTAAGCGGCTTAGGAGAAAAATAGCAAATAGCATAATTGCCTCAAATAACTGCAGAACTATTATGATAGGCTTATGTGTCTGCAAACTTAGCTTCAAGGATATGTGAGGCTAAGCTCGTGTACAATGAGTAATAGAATACATTAAACATCTAGGGAATGCATGAATCTGGGGATATGACACTTGCGGACACTGTGGGTGAACTGCTTATTATTAAGTACTATATATTATTCACTTGTAATTTCTTGCATTTTTCATAATTTAAAAGAATTGTTTGCAGAAATTACCTACAAAATTCATTCCTAAGAGCCCAAATAATTATAACACCAAAAGATGTCACTGTAGACATAAGAGTTGACCGCCTTATTGCTTTAATTCAGTGACTCCCTACTAATTGTAGGTGTGGCACCCTTTCAAAAATAAACAGGATTTCATGGCACCCCAACCTTGAGTCAGCGTTTTATATTTATACATACGGACAACACCACCTTTGGACACATCTATTTATTGGTAATATGCCATAATAAAATTACTATAGCAAAGTTTTTTGCTCTAATGACTCAAAACATTTCCAAATCACTGATTTATTTACTTCACATAGTTTTTCACAGAACTGCAAATATCAACTTCGGCACCCAGATTGGGAGTCTCTGCTACAGAATTTTGGCCATAAACAAGGAGTGGCCAGCCAGTAGCTCTTCAGATGTTAATATGCATCATCTGGAATCTTTGAACAAGCATATGCTGATTAGCTTCCATTGATAACATTGTATGCGTAATTTGCCACCAAAATGTAAGTGTCCCAAAAGAGGCAACACTTAAGAGCTAAACGCTAAACTGTATTTGTCACACTATAGTCATACAACCAAATATATTTTATTTTCATATGCGGGGTTAGAGGCAGAAGAAAAATAAAAATGGGAGCTTCATTAGCTGACTTAATGTGAAAAAGCATGTTTTTTATTGAGGTTTGTTTAGAATTGTAAACTTAAAATTCTTTATAAATCTAATAGCATAACTATATAGCATAAGGTAATTTATTAAACAATTAAAATATTTTAACTTTCTATCCATAACTATTTGTCAGAATCTTAATTTGAAAAATTTTAAGGTACCCCCTGCCCCCCACCGATTTCTCTAAAACATTTGTTAGTAGCATAATTAATAGCATCATAGATCATGTACACCCATCAAATTTCAGTCTTAAATCTCTTAATACTTATTTGCTATTTTAATTTAATTGATTGCCAGATGGACTGACAGAAAAATTAGCACATTTATAAAATAAAACTTGATAGAAATTAAACATATAAGAATAATAAATTTAAAAATAAGTACATATTTTATGCATCTTCAATAACCATAACTAAGTTATGAAAATCAGATACAAATTTCTGCTGCAATGCAGCTGTCTTCAGTGTTTATTAGCTGTTAACAGATTCTACATATAGGAATAAAAAATAAATATCATTAACCATATGTTATACATGTATGAAATTATATTATTTTGCGAGTGGTCACCAGGCCGAGGATGATGGCTTGGCGGAAAACATCGACGGCATAGACAGCGAGGAAGGAGTTGCAGACTGTAGAGGAGAGCTAGGCGGAAGGCAGCCTGCGAGGAATGAATGACCCCACCGTGCAGTGCAGAAGCCTTGTCGGTTTGCTGACTTCCTCCCATGACCTGGTGTTTCTTTTTTTGTCTCGGCTCACTCGAGGATGAGTGAGTGTCAGGAACAGCCAAGTGTTGTGAGTGGCCACCAGGTGGCTGAGAGCAAGGGTACCGGAGAGGCCAGGAGTTGTGGAGGGCATACGTGGGAGATAAGTGAGCGCGACAAGAATCCTGAGCGATCACCAGGGAATCCGTGACGTTATTATATATAATGCCATTATATATTACCTTGGCTCTTTAACAATGTACATTGATAATTAATGGCTCTCTTCTCAGGATGTTTGGCCACCTCTGCCATAAATTGATCAGGTCCATTGCTTGCCAGATGCAAATACAGTTTTAGCACCATGAGTATCCATATTGTCACTACAGGGACGAATTTGTCTCTTATTGTTCATATGATAAGGAAATCAGGTTTTTTGACAACTGGTAGGAGTCCTCCAAATCAATTCTCAGGGAAATATCTGGCATTCATTTTCATGCAATTAATACAATTTTTCCAGAAAACAAATTTTGCCGATTAATTTTTAGAAGGAAAACTCTTTTTTGGAATATTAGTTTTTTGGAATGACTAGCTTTTCATTGAAATATATTATAGAAACTCAAAATTGCTAAATAACATTTTTGAAAAATGAAATGACACACACCCTTGCCATAAATCAACCAGGCCCAACAACAGTTGAGATGATTTTTATAACAGTAAATTTTCTGAATAAATTCTTTGAGAAGCTGATTAAGCCAAAAGTGGCATACAGGCAGGGATGTCCTACAGCTGATTCATTCTGGCCCACATGGACCACTTGTTAAAATTTCCAAACTAGATGGTTGTTGAATATACCTTAATTACCCCTACTGTTAACGATTTGCCAGTCCCTGACCCTACCCCAATCACCCCTTTGCTCTCTAAAGCAGTGGCGGCTCGTAGCTAAAATTAGTGGGGGTGCTGCTCCAGAAAATTTTTAGCCTTTGTTTTAAAATTGTGTAAAAGGAAAAAAACATGTATAAAAAGAAAATTTATTCAGAAACTTGATAAAATCTTGACAAAAAAACTAAACATTTTTTACTTACTTTAACTTAAATTGTTACAGTTCAAGCTTGATCTATTCATTTAAAAATGAAATCCATTCTTCTTGTTTTAATTTGCGCAAAAAGTTAAATAATTTTCTCCTTGATCTCTGGATGACAATTGAGGATATTATTCTCCATTGAAAGTACTGCAAGCACATTTAGTCTTTCCGAATTCATAGTGCTTCTTAAAAAAGTTTTTATTCTTTTCAATGTTGAAAAGCAGCGCTCTGCCTCTGATGTAGTCATGGGAATTGTCAAGATGATTTTTATCAGTTTCTTAATTTCAATAAAAACATCATCTAGATTATTTTCCAAGATAAATTTCAGCAGCTCAATTAATTTGCTATATTCATGAATATCAGTCCTACAATAGAATACTTTTAGTTCAGTTTCAAGCTTTTCTTTGTCAATCATGGGATAAGCTTCAGTGGTCAGTACTATCTCTTTTGTGGGATGTTCATTCTTAAATCTAGTGAAGCATTTCTTGTTGAACAATTTAGCAGCTACTAAGTGTTTAGTGGAAGAATATCTGTCCATTATATCAACACATATATAGTCACACACTTCCTTAGCTTCTGCCATGAGTGTCTTTGAAGGATTCTCACAGTACTTTGAGTTTCTCAATTCTAAAATAGCAGTTTTGAAATTTGTTATATATTCATTAAGTTTAAACACACTAATTTCTCGAGATTGCATTTGGTTGTAAATTATTTCAACGTGAGGCATAATCTGATGAAAAAGCTCTAACCAAAACTTGAAATTATCATCATTCAGGTATTTTAAAATTCCTGTTGCTTCTGCAATGGTTTGATCTGCATTTGATGTTGACTGAATTTCAGTAAGGCAGTTTTTTAAAGGTTGCAAATTTTCATGAACTCTGTTTATGGTCCGTATGTTGAAATTCCACCTTGTAGAGGATGGACGTGGAATGCTGACGTCCATATGTTTCTTGAGAATGGACACACATTGTGGTGATCTTGAGAAGAATGTTGGAATAGCCAGAATGTTAGAGAAAAATATTCTTGCGTTTCGTGTAATACTTGCTGCATTTCTCATTATTAAATTAAGTTGATGTGCATAACAGTGAATGAAATGTGCATTACTATAAACTGCTTTTATTTTTGCTTGAACTCCTGCATTTGCACCATCAAATGTCTGAGCTATCAGATTTTGTCCATTTCCTTGAAGGATTATGACAATTTTTCTAAAATACGTTTTGATATGCCATCTGCAGTTTGATTTTCTGGAATAAAGAATCCCCAAAAACGCTCAAATATTTCTTCATTCAATACGTACCCTAGAACAAGGACCATTTGAGTGTGTTCCGAAACATGTTGTGTCATCAGCCATGACAGCTACAAAGGAAGCTTTTCTAATTTCCGTCCTTATCTCCTCATGGTATATTTGTAGCAGGCAGTCAAGTATCTCATTCTGAATGGTCTTAGAAACACCTTTAAAGACTGCACTGGTTTCTAATTGATTCTTCAAATCTGAATCTAATTTAGATGCAAAATTTACTAATCCTCTAAATACCCCTGGATTTACTGAATCGTCTTTTTCATCATGTCCACGTAAGGGAGTTTCAAAGTTTCCACAAAAGTAAATGCAGTCTATTATTTTGGACAAAATTTCACGGTTCTTTTTAACTTTTATATTATGCTCATTGATTGAAAGTCTGTATGCCTCACTAAGTTTCTCCTTAATACCTACGGTTCCTAAAAGTGACAGTGAAACAACATTATCAACGTGCTTCTTTGACTTCTCATGCTTTTCAGTTTTTTTTTTTTCATTTTGTTTATATTTCTAAAACCATCTTTTGTCCACGGTACATCACCTCCAAACAGCAAACACGGGAAGCAAAACAGTGCGCACAACAGTCAAACACCACGTCGCTGGCACTGTGAAGCGCACAGTTTCATACAAAGATTTTTGTATCTTTTTCATAAACTGGGGGATGGCTACTGAAGTACTGACATTAAGCTTAAGGAATATATATTGTACTACAAAAATAAAGAAAGAATTAAAGAAAAAAGGACTCGTTATATTAAATGTTATCGATAATATCAAGTGGAAATAGGGGGTGCTGCAGTTCCGCAGTGCCTATACACGAGCCGCCACTGCTCTAAAGCATAACAATCAGGATTTTTCCAGTTTTTTCCCCTTAACTCAATCACTTCAAACGTATTGGCATACCAATGATGTTTAACTGATGTTTTCTCTTGGTGTTGGTGTTCAAATTACCTTTCAACCATAAAACTTGTTAAAACGATAGGTGCTGACTGATAGAGAAGTGCAGCTGCCAATGTGGTTGGTTAGTTTTATATTAGTAATGCAACTTCCTAAGATGAAAAAGCAGCCAATGCCCCAAATTAATTTGATAATACCAGCATGGTAAGATTTTATTTGAAGAGCACTTGGCCAAAGAGCCATCCTGAGTCACAGACTAAATAAAAGTAAATATAGATTGATGATGATTTTTAGGTTAATATAATACATGGTTTAAAATTAATGGCTTCTTATTTGTTTTTGTTTCTTAATAATTATATTTTGGCTGCATTTTGAAAAAAAAAAGTTTCCAAAATTAGCCAGAAATTATTTTTTTAGAACATTTTTTGTTCTTCATTGGTTTTCATTCAAATCATTATATTTCCAAATCTGAATTATTTGAAACTCCTACATTTAATTTCAAAATTAATCAAATTAAAAATGTCTATATAAAATACCATATTTACTCACGTAACTGCCCCACTTCTTCCCATGATCTTTTTACACTAAAAATATTGGTGGAGCAAATATGCAGTTTTCCCCTATCATTTGAAAGAGATCATAACAGAAAAATTATCTTTTATTCCTTCCTCATAGTTCAGTTGGCCCCAACTAGTGAATAGATGAGTTCGCAAATGAAATTCCAATCCTACAGAAATTATTAAATTTTAGTGTGCCCTATCATCCCATTTCTAAAATAAATTTGCACCTATTACAGTCATTACTTCATGTAGCTTGACAAAATGAAATGCTGAACAGACCTTGCCTACCAGCACTCAACAAAATTTGCACTTAACCCTCTGTTAGTGCGACGGATCAGAGAGGCACGACTGTATTAGTAATTTGCATATACAATAGATGGCAGAAGTCTATTATCCATGCACTTGAGTAGCTTCCTAAATACTCCCGTAGAGTGTGATAGCAGCCATTTCTTCAGTTCTGAGCTAGAATCTGATTAGTTTGAATGCGTTTATGCTCCTTGGCTTCATGGACCCTGCTGCACTAACTGTACCTTTTTTGTGCTGTTGTAAATATAGATTTTTGATTCTTTTACACCATACCCATGTGCTACAAATGTTCACAAGGGACTTGTAATATTGAAGAAAGTGAATAAAATAAGAATTCGTTTCTCATCAGGTTCACCCTAAAATGGAACTGATATAAAATATGTAACAATTTAACATGTAAAATTTGTATAAATTAAACAGAGGGGGAGAGAGAGGGAGAGATAGAGAGAGGGAGAGATAGAGAGAGGGAGAGATAGAGAGAGGGAGAGATAGAGAGAGGGAGAGATAGAGAGAGGGAGAGATAGAGAGGGAGAGACGGAGGTAGGTAGAGAGGGAGAGACGGAGGTAGGTAGAGAGGGAGGGAGGTAGAGAGGGAGGGAAGTAGAGAGGGAGGGAGGTAAAGAGGGAGGGAGGTAGAGAGGGAGACAGAGGAGAGAGAGAGGGACAGAGGGAGGGAGAGAGGAAGGGAGGGAGAGAGGAAGGGAAGGAGAGAGGGAGTGAAAGAGGAAGGGAGTGAAGAGGGAGGGAGGCAGAGAGGGATGGTGAGATCATTTGACTTTCTATTGTATCAGCAAATCAAGAGATCGAAAATTGTGTATAAAAAAATTTATGATACTGAGCAATAAAGTACTAAAATGCAGATACTCTGCGCAGGTAAAGCTAGTTACAGGTGAACCTCTACTTACGAGCTTAATGCATACCTGGAAATGCATTTGTAAGCAAAATGTAAGTTAAATTAATTTTTTCTATAAGAAACAATGTTACATTCATTAATCTGTTCCTGAATATTTATAAAGTATCAGTTTTTTCCTTATAAAGGGAATGAAGAGTGAACAGTTAAGATAAATTCATTTATTTTCAATAAAAACTTTAATTTCCTTGTACAAAGTTAGTCAGTGGTCATTGATTTCCAAGACATATTAACGGGAGGGAACCATGATTATTATTCTGAAGAATTAGGGGAGGAATTATTTGGTTCAGCAGGGCTATTTTTAGGTGAGTATGCAGGATATTTTTCTGATGCCTGAGAAGTTGACGCTGGAGAAGATGTGCTGTTATCTACTTTTTTGAAGAATCTGTTCAATGAAAGTTGAATTGAAGATGTTCTTTTCTTTTCTTCATAAATGAGTTTATAGCTGGATAGCTATCTGTGAACACCTTTATAAACTGTAGAACTTCTTTCTGCATTTGGGTCATTATCTTTTAATACCTTCAAAGCCACATTGATTTTCTTTAATGAATTGCTGAGGGCTTTTGCAGATAAAACTTTTGCAGGAGGACAAGGAGTGCAGTCATCTTCCTGTTCTTTGACTACCTTCTGCATTACTATCAGCCTGCTCCTCCTGACTTCTTCAATCCCCACCTTTTCCACTCTCCTCTCTCTCTTTCCTTCCCGCACACGTCAAATCTTTTGGCATTCCCTCCAAATCTCACAGAACTGCTCTCTCCTCCTTTATCTCCTGTGAGATCCAATGATCTCATCCTCTTCCCCCCTCCTATTTCCTTCCTGTTCCCCCATCATCCCACACCGAATTCCCATCAAACATCAATGCAAAGAGTCTCTCATGCTTTCTTATTCGAAGTCCAAATCACAGGAAATGTTGCCTTGAAAGCCCTCGGATTTTCAGAGTGATAAACAAGAAGTGGCTTAAATTTAAAATTTCCTGCGGCATTTCCACCCAGGAGGGTTAGACGATCTTTAGAAATTTTGAATCCAGGAATTTTCTTCTCTTCAGTTGCAATGAAGGTCCTTGAAGGCATCTTCTTTCAAAAAAGACTTGTCTCATCAACATTGAAAACTTGTCAAGAGCAGTAACCCCCCCATCTTTAATAAATGTTGCCAATGCCTCAGGAAATTTTTTTGCTGCCTCGTGATTGGCACTTGCAGATTCACCAGATGATGAAAGGTTTTTCATATTTTTCCTATGCTTGAATTTTGCAAACTATCCAGCACTGGCCATAAATTCAGCAGGATAAGACTTCTAGCCTTATCTTGAATCAATTTAGTACTCAATCGTTGGTTTTTTCTATTTTGATTCTGAATCCAAATTGATAAACAGTGCTCCATTTCTTCAACGATGACACTTTGTTTTTTACTAACAATCACAGACTGAAGTGAGTCTGCATTGCGAATGTAATCAAAAAATTTTTGTTGGACTTTTAAAATGGTACCAATTGTCGAACTATTGACATCATAAATACATCCAATGGAAGCAAATGACTCACCTCTTTCTGATCACTTTATTATGACCATTTTAGTTTCCATTGATAGCACTCGACGTTTTTTACTACTCATTGATGAAGCACCATCAGTATCACAACTTTTATGCTTGCTTTCCATATTTTTAAGGGTATTATAAAATAGAAAGGAATATATAATGTCTTCACACACCAGTACAGACTCAAATGCACAGGGAAACACAAGAGGCATAAGCAAGAGCATAACTATGTATCTAAGGGTCGTATGCCTCAGGAAATTTTTTTGCTGCCTCGTGATTGGCACTTGCAGATTCACCAGATGATGAAAGGTTTTTCATATTTTTCCTATGCTTGAATTTTGCAAACTATCCAGCACTGGCCATAAATTCAGCAGGATAAGACTTCTAGCCTTATCTTGAATCAATTTAGTACTCAATCGTTGGTTTTTTCTATTTTGATTCTGAATCCAAATTGATAAACAGCGCTCCATTTCTTCAACGATGACACTTTGTTTTTTACTAACAATCACAGACTGAAGTGAGTCTGCATTGCGAATGTAATCAAAAAATTTTTGTTGGACTTTTAAAATGGTACCAATTGTCGAACTATTGACATCATAAATACATCCAATGGAAGCAAATGACTCACCTCTTTCTGATCACTTTATTATGACCATTTTAGTTTCCATTGATAGCACTCGACGTTTTTTACTACTCATTGATGAAACACCATCAGTATCACAACTTTTATGCTTGCTTTCCATATTTTTAAGGGTATTATAAAATAGAAAGGAATATATAATGTCTTCACACACCAGTACAGACTCAAATGCACAGGGAAACACAAGAGGCATAAGCAAGAGCATAACTATGTATCTAAGGGTCGTAGAATGACCTAGTAAGAAGGCCTCCGTGCATACACACTGCTCAGTAAAACTAGCTGCAGAACTCATCTTGCAGTGGAAAACAGGCCTAATAAATGACATTTTTTTAAACTTTAATTTTTGTAACTTTAGAAGTCTCAAGTCTATCGATAAAAGTTAACTTTTACATTAAAACATACCGTCACCAATACAAGAACCCTCGAAGCTCTATTGTTTATATTGAAGCAAATTTCAGATGATAAAGGAAACATTACAAATAGTTTAGGTTAGTTAAGGTATTATTAAAATGTAAAAGCATTATTGCGGGGTCTTATCTTAATTTTTTAAAGATATTTAAGTGAATTTTTAATAATAAAAAAAAATGTCAATAATATCCAACAATATGTTTCGATAAATAATAGAGCTCCATGGTTTTCTCATGTTATTGAGGAAATATTCTTAGCAGAGGATTGTGATTATTCGAAATTCTGGCAAGTGTACTTACTGATGTTGCAAGGTTTTCCAGTCCCTTTTCTTAGCTACTAGACTGGGTATGTGATAATATCCTTCGTTATACGGTACAGTCAGATTTTACTGTAAAAATTGTTTCACTAAAGAACAAGAACTCACTACCGTCTGTTGCCTTACAAGTAAATGTTTCACCAACAACTGTCTATGATCGACCAAAGAAAGTCCTAAGCTTAAACGCAGATCCCCAACAGTCAGAAGCTTAATTAAAAGGATCTGTTTATGCTTATGTCATGAGTGACAGAATCAAGAGGCAGAGCAGAGATGAGAATTGGTTGTTTGTGTCCACTTGAAGATAAAAAGAACAAAGAGCTCCTACGATGGTCCAGACATTAGTATCTGAGAGAGTTGCGTTCGTTACCTGAATAGGGAGTCAAAATTCCTTAGTACGTGGAATGTTCGTAAGTATGAATCGTTCGTAACTTGAATGTTTGTAAGTCAAGGTCCACCTGTATTATTAATGCATAGTATTGCCAAATAAATTCATACTCACTTTATTATTTAAGGTACCATATTTCTCGGCATATAAGATGCACCAGGGTTGTAGATTTTTCAGGAAAAACAGTATTTTGGTTCACCAAGGCAGTTAGAAATGAGCCACATTGTATCATTTCCAGCTGTGATTATGTCTGTATATGGCAACATTTACAGATAATGTTATGGCATGATAGCAGTAAATACAATGTTTTAGATAAAGTTAATTCGTAAAATAAATAGGGATGATCTAAAACATAAATAATTGCTTCAAGACTTGTATAGCTAAACATGCTGTGTGAACTCTGCAGTTGTATTAATTAGGCTGACGGAGTGCGCCGCACACGTCACACACATAGATAACCTTTACCAATAGTACTTACTTAAACTTAAGGGCAAGATGATATTTTAATTCCCAATAAGTTGAATGCATATCCAATACTAATAAGTATGCATTTCAAATCTACTGCTCAATTACAGATGCATCTGTGATCTTTTGATAGATGGCACTAGTCCTTGGCAATAAAATTTGTATCAGATGTTTATGTTTATCCACACAAGTTAGTAGAAAAAATAGCTTCTACATAACTGTTGTTTCACTTTTATTGACTTACTCAATTTCCGTGCATTTTTGCGTATTCAATTACCTAAAGCTTATAAGTAATAGCTTAGGCATATCTTATCACTTATGTAGCCATTGAGATCTCAATACACAACGGTATTTATCCTAGGTATTTACAAACTTTTTCTCACATCTACCACAATTATAATGTTCTGTGCCATTAAATACGTTATTCAACGGACCCATTAGGAACTAAAACATATGAACATCAGAAGTGCACCAAAATTGTAATTACTGTGAGCGGACATGTAATAAAGCGCAATAATGAAAATACAGTTGGAATTTATGTTGCATAAGGTATTACTGTATATATTAACAACATTTTCATTATTAATAATGTATATTTTAATGTTTTTGCAACGAATTACTTCTAATTATTTCATTTTGGGGATGAGTGTGTTCATTAGTGTTAGTATTGAGAACAGTAACAATCTTACCTTTGGTGCATAAGATGCAGACTGATTTTGGGGAGCATTTTTCTGGAAAAAAGCGCATCTTATATGCCGAGAAATACGGCATATTTTTTTCGATGAACATTGGAATATTTCAACATGCATCACAAATTCCATTAAAATAATTATAGTTTAAACTTCTAATTATGAAGTTTTGGATACATAAAATAATTTTTCTTTCTTGATCAGGAGATTTTTTTGATTTTCTGCATTACATCACAAAACTGGCATTTAAGGTCATTTTCCAATTAAATTTAAAGAGTAGTAGGCTCACTGCAAAATTGACATAACTGTAATATCTGAGAAGTTTTCTACTTTCTAACTGGTATATTCACTGCAAAATGTACATATCCAGCTATGAAATAAAAAAATTACATGGGGTAATGTATAGTTCTAAATAAGTGGATTCAACAAAAATCAACCACTGCATTATTTTGAGGTAGTTTATTAACTTTACATATGGATACACCATATATAAAGTAAAGTTTTCATAGTGAAAATTTAATTTTTGAGCAAAGACACAAATGAAATTTAGGCAGCATTGGTGGCCATAATGATGAAATTTATCTTTTTCATTATTATTTTTTGAGGCAGGCATAGAACTATTATATTTATATACCACCTAATTACTGAGTACAGATCTTACCAAAATAAATGTCACTGATGCATTCCTTTGTTGGGAATGGATATCAGTATCAGTACAAAAAATAAGTAAATAAAATCATACTTCACCACAACAAGTAAAGGTTCCTCAAGTGTCAACGCAAATTAATAATGAAACCTTTTGCCTTTTATACATCATTTATGTATGATTTCAAATTATTCATACAATATTTATGCATTTCATAACACAAAATGTTGTGTAAATGTTTAAGCCAAGACATTTGTTACATTTTATAAACCTTTTACATCAATTTACAAATGAGAAATAATGTTATGAATAACTTTTCTACCAAAATGTTAACTTAAACTCCTGCACTAATCATAGTGTTGATAGAAATAAATTAATAAAAACCTAGAACAATGTCATACAATATATCTGCCTCAATGTAATAAATATTACATAAAAAAGATAGCTTGAACCATATTATTTCCCTTTCAGGTCTTCCTTCAGCCTCCACTTCATAAGTTCGATGCATGCTAATGCATCTTCAGCACTATCATGTCCCTCCTCTGCAAAAAAATAAATAAATACAATTTAGAAGCACAATAGGCTCAAAGTTTAA
This sequence comes from Tanypteryx hageni, assembly GCA_028673005.1. Classification (NCBI taxonomy): domain Eukaryota; kingdom Metazoa; phylum Arthropoda; class Insecta; order Odonata; family Petaluridae; genus Tanypteryx; species Tanypteryx hageni. The sequence continues at coordinate 153,290,203 of CM054120.1, forward strand.
TATTTGGATAACTTTTATATTAACCTTACCCACATTTCTTTATGAGTAAATACAGTAACTATATATATGTATATAATGTGTGTGTGTGTGATATATATATATATCTCTCTCTGTAGCTGAAGAAGGAGTAGTTCCGAAAGCTTTACGTTTGTGATGTTTCTGTGTTTTTGTGTTATTTTACGTGTGTCGCCTCGACATCCCCGGGGCCTCGCCAACCTGAAGTCGTCTGATTGGTGAGTGTTCACTGGGTTTCCTCATCCCAACACCTTGTTGACATCCATATATATATATATATATATATATATATATATTTGAATGTACAATTGCAAAATTATTGATAAGAAAGAGATATTATATACTGTTGCTAATATTTATTGTTCAAGTGAAAAATTTGTTACAGTTTATAATAAATTTTCGAAAATTTCACCATCAACATTAATGCACGAGTGAGAACATGGCGTGTTGCTCGTCTGAGTTCATCTTGAAGTTCCTTTATGCAGGCACCCATTGTGTGATCGAGCAGTTCGTCTCGTGTATCCACTTTTCTTGTGTACACTTCACTCTTCATCCAACCCCATAAACAAAAATCTAACAGGGTTAGGTCTAGAGATCTTGGTGGGCAGTGAATGGTACTGCCATAACCAATCCACCAATTAGGGAAAGTGTCATTTAGATGTTGCATCACAATTCGAGTATAATGAGGAGCGGCTCAATCATGCTGAAAGTACCATATGTTCATGTGTACCACGCGCACCTTTTTTCCCTTAAATTCCCATCAAAAAACTGGGTGCACGTCTTACACGAGTATTTCATCTTAGGCATTGAAACCCGATTTATTATACAAACTTAGCTGAAATTGTGTTTCAGTATGACAATGATGCAGTTGGTGTTGATTACTACTTAAAATACCACAGAAAAGGTACCAATGAATTAGTTACAAAATTCTGGCTTCGTCGATTTCATTGAAACAGAATACATAAAAGCTGGATTGAGTAGGTTATATGATACGTTGAAAGCACGTACCAACATAGCATCTTTTGAATGTTTGGCACTGCCAGATCAAATTTCTAAACGATAATGCCTATCCTCTGAAACAGTATACATATCAGTTACAGTCTTTTCTAAGAAGATACAAAATCTCTGTTCCTGATTCCTTTGCACCCTTCACTCCTTTTACTCAGTACATCATATTTGGTTTGATCGTGCACGTACCATTTGCTTTTGCTGGTGGCCACAAATTCAGGTTATCACCTCTTGCTTTATAGCCCATAAAAGATTGCGAACTTTTACTGCAAGCGTAAAGCTGAAAGTGATCAGAGATGCAAAAGATATAGGAAACCGTATGCAGGACGAAAGTATGATGAGTCAGAATCATGCATAAGGGATTGGAGGAAGAAAATGGATCAACTTCTCACTACAAACAGGGACAGAAAAGCCTTTAGGGGAAAATCCGCCAGATATCCTGTCATAGAAGAACAGCTAGCCGAGTACATAAGGGATAGATGGCAATTTGGCTATGCAGTGTTGACAGAAATGTGTGCCATAAAAGCGCCACAGATAGCCAGAGAGTTAGGTGTTAGTCAAGCTTAAAGTCAAGTTTAAAGCTAGCAAGGGATGGGCACATAAGTTTTTTCGTCGGAATGGCCTTTCGATAAGGAGAAGGACAACGATTTCTCAACGCCAACCTGAAACTTATGAGGAGAAACTGTTAAGATTTCAGCGATATGTTATACGCCTGCAAGAAAAGTACTCATACTTATTAGGCCAAATAGGAAACGCTGATCAAACACCTGTGTATTTCGAAATGCCATATGATACAACAGTTGCTGATATGGGTACAAAAATGGTTCAAGTGATCACTGGTGGAGGAGAAAAACAACGATGCACTGTCATGCTTGCAGTGTTGGCGGATGGAAAGAAATTACCACCATACATCATATTCAAAAGAAAAACTCTTCCGAAAAATGAAAAATTCCCAGCAGGAATTTTAGTAAGGGCACATGAAAAGGGTTGGATGAACAGTGATCCAGTTTTAGACTGGATAAAGTGTGTGTGGAAATGTTGTCCAGGTGCCCTTCTCAATCTCTCCAATATGTTGTTGCTGGACAGTTTTCGTGGCCACCTGACTGAAGATGTGAAGGAACGCCTTAAAAAGAGAAAAACTGACCAAGTGATCATTCCAGCAGGAATGACGTCCGTGCTTCAGCCACTGGATGTTTGCATCAATCGTCCTTTCAAAAATCATATTATAAAAATCATTACAGTGTTGCCACAACAGCATTCACTTTAACCGTGTTTTCCGCGAAAACCATGCATCGGCGGAAACTTTTACAATGAGAATTGGCCCCTTAATTTTTGCCAAGGAATCGCGTGGTGGAGTCCGTTTCCACATTTTTTTCATCACCCTGTATATATATATATATATATATATACAGGGTGATATGGAAATACCTCCGAAAACTTCGGGAGCTTGTTAAGCAGTTCAAAATAAAGAGAAAAGTTCATATGATTATATATTGATAAATGCACCGTTTACGAGATACAGCTCCATTTGGTCCATGCTCCTGAGTGGGAGTTGGGGTCATAGAAGGAATAAAAGGAGCAGCATTGTAGTGTGTAACTTTATTAATGTTCTTAACAATCCTATGAAGTACTTAAAAATCATAATAAATGTTCTAAAAGACCTCCTTCCGAACGTATGCACACTTTAGTCCTTCGTCTTAAGGACTTCCTGATACACTCAAAGAGGGCAAGTTGTGCTGCAACGGTTTGACAAGCATTTTGAAACCTATGCCAAAGCTCCTCTCTTGTGTTGACATTGTGTTGGCGTACTGCGATTCGGAAACTTCTCATGATATCAGCGAACTGCGGCTGATGCATTTTCTTCCATTTCACCATACACTAAGTGCATGTCTGCATACTCTTCATAAGAATAACCCATAACGATGACCGTTCTCTTCAAGAGTTCAAGAAAGTACAAGGACTATCCCTAAAGTAATGAGACTGAAATTCTTACGCATGATGCGGCAACAATGCCCCCTCCTACCCATTACCATTGTTTAAACAATGACAACAGTTGCGTCTTGTTCCGTTGATTGCCAGCCGTGTATTTGTAAACTATTCAAGGTCGTTTTTGTGCATCTCGTAATGGTAAAAATGGAGCGGAATATTGAGCAACGGTAAGCCATTAAATTTTGTGTTAAATTGAATGAAACTGCTACGGAAACGTTTGAAAAGTTAAAAAGAGCGTATGGTGATGAAGTTTTACCTAAAGCAGAAGTTTTTCAGTGGCACAAGGTATTTAAGGAAGGAGGAGAAAATGTGGAAAATGATCATCACTTGGGAAGACCTTCCACGGTGAAATCAGATGAGAATGTGGAGCGGGATGAGATCTTTCAATGCTACAGGCTGACAGTTGTCGGTTAGATTTGTTGCAAATGAGCTGAAAATTAATAAAAATGCCGTCCATCAAATTTTGCCAGATCATTTGGACATGCGAAAAGTTTGTGCAAAAATGGTGCCCAAAAAACTGACAGACGAGCAAAATGAAATATTCAAAACTTCTGCCAAGAATCCGTGTGATTTCTGCATTTGGGGGACCCTAAATACCATAGTTTATGCTGAATATGTCAACACAAGAAAGGAGGTTTGGCAGAGGATTCAAAATGCTTTTCAAACCGTAGCAGCACAACCTGTCCTCCCCCGCGTCAAGGAAGTTTTTAGACAATGAACCCTTCCACTGAAAAGGGTCTTCTGCGCAAGTGCCACCAAGTTCTGCGATGCGTATAACATAGGTATGAAATCACATTTATTAACCATTATTCTCCAGTACAACTAACATAATAGAGTACAAAACTATTATTTGAAGTTAAAGTTATTGTTTAAAAAATTGAGTAATTGAGGTTTGTTTCCAGGCTTTGCTTCTCTTCCTTGCAGCGAGGTCATACCAGCATCTCAATAATATGACATAAGTAGCAGTACTTATACAAAAGTGGTAATACAGTAGGAGCTAGGTTTCTGAAAGCTCATGGTTTTTTGACCTTTCCAATAAGTTCAAGTTTTAATTTGTGGTTACCAGTAGCGTTATTAAAGGCTAGAATCATCACTCTTTCTTTACTTCGTTTATACCCAGGAGCTAAAGGTTCAGCCCGAGAAGCTAAAGTTTTTGAAGGCAGCATTTTATAGTTTAAGCCTGTCTCATAGCGGTTATATATCTGCTCACCTAACAATCCTTCATTGTCAAGGAGATAACGAAATTTCGCTTTAAATTTCAAAAATTCATCCGAATTTGCCTATATATTTTGCCACAGATATTGAGCTGCCTATGGCTATGTTGAATTATGTGGAATGTCGGACAATCAACGGTTGGATTATCAGGACTCTACTGTATATATTGCACTATAATGTGAAAAATAAGTTTTGATTTGCTAGACTTCATTTAATACTTTTGTAAAATTTATAGGGCTTTTTAACTGATTAGGGATGGAGCACCACCAAGGTGGTGTTAGGGAACCGTCCTCTTCTGCCCTCTTGTGCGAGGCATGTTAGTTACCTCTAGTTCCTTTTTTTGCTAGCAGCTTACGGACAGTTTTAAGTTTCGTTCTGTGAAGTTGCACATGTTTTTCTTAAGTGGTTACCATTTTACATGTTTTTAAACTTAGCCCTTTTTTAATTTGATAATGGCGACCAAGAGAAACCGGTGTGAGGATCACAAACTGGATTTATTGCTTTCTATACCAGATGATGGAGTAAAAAGTGATATATCCTCTATTGATAGTGATATTCAAGAGGAAGAAATTCCTGAACCCTGTGAAAATATTTCACCTATACCTTCAGACAATGAATCCAATGATGAAATTGAAGAGACAGTTCAACAGGCTAAAAGAAGCAGATTGACTTGGTCCAGAAGAGATTTGATAAATTTAGACACTAGTCCCTCTCAGTTTACACCTGGTCCTAATACTTACTTACCAGAAAATTCTTCGCCTTTAGATGATTTTATGTTATTTTTAACAGGCAATATGTTGGATCATTGCGTCAAGCAGACTAATTTGTATACCTCACAAAAAACGTCAACTGCAGGCAGAGGTGGAAATATTTGGGAAGATCTTACATTAGATGATGGGAATTTTCACGTAAATGATAATTCACGGCAGTCTCTACAAGATAGCTTAGATTTTGATAAACTCTACAAAATTAGACCTATTATGGATAGTTTGAATTGCAATTATAAAAAATATTATAACGTTTCTGACTATCAGACAATAGATGAAGGGATGGTGAAATTTACTGGTCGCTCTGCAATAAAACAATATATGCCGATGAAACATCAAAAGGGGATTCAAGTGGGGTGAAGAGGAGATGGAACATTGGGATTTGTTTTTCATTTAGAATTATATACAGGGAAAGGGCCAATTAAAAAGAATAATTTGGGTGAAAATGTCATGATGCAACTTGCAGAGCATCTCTTTGGGTCAGGCTGCACCCATATTTGCAATAGATTTTTTACGTCACCAGATCTATTTATGGAACTCTCCAAAAAAGATTTGAGAGCCATAGGGACTGCAAACACCAACCGCGTCCCAAAGAATTGGTAGCAAACACAAAGGACTGGAATCAAAGTAACCAAGGGGACTGTGAGTGGCTCTCCTCTGCCCCACTCATTTCCTTTGGCTTTTGTGACAAAAAGTCTATATTCTTTTTGTCATCGGGTTATGATTCACCTACATACCCAATGCAGTGTGTGAAAAGGAAGGAGAAGGATGGGTCGAAGGTGGAAGTGTGCTGTCCTGAGATTGTGAGGTTATACAAACAATTCATGGGAGGATTAGATCGAAACGATCAATTATGTAACTACCATAGTTTGCACATTCCTTCAAAAAAGTGGTGGCATAGACTGATGTTTGATTTAATAAATATGACAGTAGTAAATTCTTCTACTACAAACAAGCTACCAATAAGCCAACTTTTCCCCTTAAAAAATTCTATTTGAATATAATCAGAGACCTCAATGGAGGCTACAGTAGCAGAAAGGCACCTGGACGTAAGGCTACAGTTCCTCCTTCACATAATTTTGGAGAGTGCCACTATCCAGATCAAGTAAAAAGAAATGAGAAGAATAAACTTTTGCATAAAGAATGTGTGGTATGTCGGGGGAAAGGAATTAGGAAGAGAACAATTTTTATATGTTCTGTTTGTGAAAAAAGGGCTGCGCATTGACACTTGCTTCAGAGAATTCCATCTGAATATCCAATAATTAAGGAATAAAAAGAAGTAAGTATTTTAATAGTTAATATAGACTCTTAGTATGACCCAGTGAAAGTTTCAAGCAGATTAGAGTTAATATTCTTTTTCTATCGGACTTTTCCCAAAAAGGTAAAGAATTGGCTATTTTCTGGCATTTAATTCCGTCCCTAATGGGTTCAAGTGTAAAAAGGTTAAAAATCACAAAACTTTAACAAAAGTATTAGATCAAGTCCATTAACTCAAAATTTATTTTTTATTTTTTGGTGCAATATATATAAATTATTTTTTTTAATTTTTAATTATTTTATTTGAAGTGGGATTTGATCTCTCAAAAATCATAATTGAACACATTCATAACTTTTTCTTTCTCATTCCCATAGACTTTGAATGAACATGGACATCACTCACACATTATATCACATAGTTTTGGGGTTTCTCCTTAACACTTCTGTTTACAAAATTTTTATAATTCAAAGATATTTTATTTGCAGAATTTGTTTTTTGAAATTTTGAAAATGGAGATTTACTTCAGCAATTTGATAACCATAAATGTCTAGTAAACACTGAAAAAGCTAATTCAAAACAGTCACTGAGACCAGAGGAAACACCATATTGATCAACTTGGATGCCATTCACATGGAAATAAAAATTCATATTTTATATAATCCACCATTACAGGTATAACTTTGTGGAAGCTAGTGGTTCTACTGAGTTATTTTTTAAATTTTTAGTTAATTCATCCCTAACACTTGGAATATTTTTCAAAGTTTCAAAGGTCAAATTATACACCACACATATAGTATATAAAGTATGGAGCTCATCATATACATTCTCTGTTTCAATGAAATTTTAACAAATAACTTACCTCCACTCTGAATAATCTTTTGCAAATACTCTGCCATGAGGGTCTTGAGAGCACGTTTAAATGGTGGACCACGTCTATGGGGAAACACCATACTGGTATCAATCACCATGTCATGGATAAGCTAAAAAATTGCAATAATAAATGAATACTTACAGACATTCCCAAAAAATATTTTAAAGCCAATTATAAAATAACATGAAATCTCAAATAAAAATCAATTGACTATGACACAATGTTGAATGCATACAATGAACATGACTTTTCTATGCTGAAATTCTATCAAGACAACAATCAATCTGATAAAATTATCAACTTTACTAATTTGGAGCTTGGTCAAAATGATATTTTGGGACTTACCTAAGCTCTAAATTATCATATCATCTCCTCAAACCAAACAATGCCTTAAACTACATCTAGTTCATCTAATAATCACATAAATGCTGATCATATTAAAAAATTTTAAATGCAGACTCCAAGTTACAGTATAAATTTTACTTATACGTTTTGATTTATATAAACAATTTTTTATGAAAAAATTATGATAATACTTATTTAGTAAGTATGATGAAAATATAATTTATAATGTAAATATAATATAAGAAAGTAAAATTAAATGTAAAAATTGAAAACAAATTGTAAATAGTGTTTTTATAATGTAAATATAAAGTACAAAATTGTGTAAAAATGTATACAAATTATTTATGTACTTTATAATTTGTAATAAAATTTGAAAAGCAGTTCAAAAGTATTTTATTACATATTACTCATTCCTTATTTATGACAATTTTTTCGTTTTAAGAAATTTAGCCTGAATAATCTCTTTCTAGGAATTTTTTAACTAAAAACAAAGAAAAATAAAAATGAAAAGTTTATTCATGCTCCTATAGTATTATTATGAATGTAGTTTTAAAAAATAGATAATTTTTACATAGATTTTTCAGTTCGTATTTCAAGATAAAATCATGTTTCCAAACTTGGAAAAGCATATATCATATAAATCACTTATCAATAAAAGCGATATTGATGATAAAGCTATAGATATTGATACTCCTGCGAGTCATCATAATCGGGATGAGGTATGCAATCCCGCAAAACACTCGGGCGGTGCTTACCGCTTACTGAGGACGACGATTGTCATCCAAATTTAAAATAACTATTACAGCCGCAAAATTATTTTCAAATATTTTTCCTTAATCAATTCATGAAAAATTGGCCTCAGTCACCGATGAAAAAATAAAATTTCGTCGCAGCATTGAATGTGTTAATAAAAACTTGGGCAAGTTTTTGTCAATGAAATACGTACAGTAACTTGAAATCTATTGGATTTTAATTTACCTATTATAAAATAGCACAGGGATGGCAAATATATGGCACATGAGTTCCAAGTGGCACTGTGCAAATTTACTTGGCACACATAAGCTTGTAGTTTCTGTATAAATTATGAAGTTTCTTAGAGGAGTAACTAGTGGCACAAGAAGAAATATTCTGATGATTCACATTACTTTCTTGGCTTGTGGTACAAAAATCATTTACAATCCCTGCCCTAGCATAAAAAGCATTTGAAATGCTTCTGGGCAAGGGTTTGAACAGTTTCTGTGAAAAAAGTATTGTTTTAAATTAAAATAATTAATGATATGATGATTTAATCATGGTTTACACTGATTTCAGAGTGAATTATGACTGAATTTTAGGCTATAAGTGGTGAAAAACATCTTTAACCGACAAAGAAAAGTTTAAATTACTCTTATTACACCATGGTCAGGTGCTAAGATCTGTCTCTCATCTCTGTTTACAAAGCTCACTGCATGGTCCAAGAAAAATTCTCTTACCTGTTTTTCAGACATCAATATATAAAGCTATATGAAATTTAACATAGTATTCAATTTGCTCTCTATGAAACAAAATAAACTACATAAAAACAATGCCATTACAAATCAAATACTAAGCATGCACAAGCAAATTTACATGCCGAAAGGAGAATACCTATTGATATTTAATCACCAATATGCTTAGATAACTAATAAAAATTAATAATAATAATAAATAAAAATATTCAACTTTCATGAATCTACAATTGATGCTTTCGGCACAATTTGACAAAAATATCATAAAAACATAATTTTACCATTAGAAAACGATTCTATCCTATATTCATGCCATGTAACTTTAGCATAAAGTATTTCTTAAAACCATAACAGGAATATGATCAAATTCCCAAAAATTTGAAGAGTATCACAACATATGCAACAGTGCAGCATTAGTAAGAAAGAGAAAACTTAAAATGTAATAAAATGATGCATTGCAAATAATTCCTTTTTAAAATTATGAACTTCACTGCATTCTGCAAGTTATACCAATACTATAGAGAGAAATTAACCATAATGGTTGCTTCATGACTAATTGATTTAGCTGGAATAACTCATTTAAACCCTTAACTGGCAGGTTTAATGAACAAACAAGATGAATTCATTTTTTTCTCAATATAGAAGGCACATTATGCATCAATTTATTGGCTATATCTCTCATACCTATAACATATTATGAACTTGACTGAAAACAACAGATGACAAACAATACTAATAAGGCTACTTGAATCTAATCTATCAAAAATATTTTAAGCACTATACTATTGGAAATTCATGAGTCCATAAAAAATTACAGAAATGCCAGTTAAGGGATTAATGATATACAGAGCAACATTAAGAATAAATGAAATTACAACACTTTCTAACAACCATCCACACAAAAAGTCACCGCAATTTGATAATGGATAATATTTCTTATAAAATATTTACCTTCAATGCTTTTAGATCACTATCTAAGCTGTGGCCAATAAGAATTGTTTTCTTGTGGAATAAAGTCAACAATGTAGCCTGTACATCTAATAATGTTTTTGACACAGTTTTCATGTCATCCTCAGTTATTCCACTAAACCTAAAAGCAAAATTGCAAAAAATAGATTTAGATATGGTATTAAGCAAATTCTTCTTCTTTTTATCATTTTCTACAGACACTTTCAGATGGGCAATATCTTGAAAAACTCTCACTGTTAAATCCAACCACACACTGTATTTATGCTAACATAAGAGAAGTGTTTTACTGATATTAGCATTTTAAAATCCTTAGGTAATCTTATATTCAAATGTTACTTTATAATTAGGCTTGGTAGAATTCGATGTTTATTTGTCCGAGAGATTTTTGATGAACATCGACGCTTCAAATTACTACTTCCATATATGGCTGGCAGTTTTCAGCCTTTCAGTGGTAATAATTGATTATTTTTAAGTGCGTCGACGGCCATGGTAATTTTGCAATGTCAACTGGACATACACACAGAGGGTGGCGGGAAATCCAGTGCCGGCATTAGCCTACTCTTTACGAAAAGCGCCAAGGGGGCCAACTGCTTAACATCCCTTCCGAAGGATGGAACGCTGAATTTATGCAGTCTCCACAAATCACACAAACAGGGGGCCGGGCGACCTCAGAAAAATTCCTACTTGCGCAGGCAAATAGCAGCCAGCATCCTAACCACTACACCACCAGCACCCCCCCCCCCCCTTCAGCCTTTCAATTTCACGATTTAAATATACTTTTTATTTTGAAATTCTACATAAAATTTGTTTATTTTACAATACTTGGATTATTTATTTAAAATTTTATAGGAAGATAAGAAAATATCGAACCTCATTTAACAGTACTCGAGGAACTCTCAGCAGGACATATCCATGACCTTATCTGTATAGAGAGGCTTGTGGATATTCCACCATTAGGTCGGCAAATATAATCTCAAAAACCTTAAAATGGCTAAGAAACATGTATTCTCAAAACTACTCTAGGACCTTGCAGTTACTTGATTGTTCAGAGTAGAAGCATGAGCTTTCCAAAAAGATGCATATTTGAGAGTAAGGAAATACCCTTCTTTCAATCCCAATGTTAATGCAAGCCCAGAAAAAGAATGAAATTGTAGGTGGGAAATAATTGCGAAAAAAGTTAACAGAAACGAATTTAATATTATAATTCACAATAAAATAGATTTTTAGATGTATAATTTTCCATCTTGTTGGAAAATTGACGCTTATCAATGGCTATTCATTTTTGTAGATTTAGAAATTTAAAAAATCAACATTTATGAATGTTTTTTTATTTAAATTGAATCCTACCAAGCCTACCTATAATGTAATATACTATACATATACTATGAGAACTCAACATTTGCTTCAGCATCACCCAGTAGTAAACTTTGTATTTCTAAAATATATTTACTGCCATTCCACATCTGAGACATCACACTGTATTATACAGGGATAGGTTAATTTTTTTATTATGATTCATAAGTTCCACAAAGAGGCATCTGAAAACTTATTTTACATATTTTTGGTTGCCATCTCTGAAGCAATGCAATGATCTGTCAATTATTAGATAGGCATATTCATTCTACCTTGTGAGTCTTAAACTAAATAAAGCAATAGGTTTTAACATACTTGAAACAGATTTAGCACATACCAAAGTACACAGCAAAAGATGGGTGACTATTTTGATTGGATAGGTCCCACAGGATGTTTGATTTGATGGAGAATCAGGGCCAAATTGACAGAATAGTCATGACAAAACAGCAGAAGGATTATGATCAATGAGGTAATGTATCATAGCACTGTTGTAAAAAATACTGACTTGGCTATACAACCAGCTTGAAAAGCAAACAAATTCATAAAAATATGGAATTTTGGAATGACAGATGCAAGTGTATAATGATTGATGATATCATAAAAAAATTAAAATGAAGCAATTCCAAATGGAAATAATTTTGTCAACCTAGTGGCGACAAACAATTAAAAGCAAAAGTGGTCAGAGAAGTAAAAACAAATAGTAATTTAGTTACAAAAGAGACTTTAATTATGAAGGTCTTAGTAATGGGAACATTGATTAAAATACTCCAGCACAATTTTGAAGTTAGATGCATGCGTGTCTGTCTTTTTCTCAACCTCTTAATTAACAATTCCCTGTGGTCCTCTATATCAGCAGTTAGCAAAAATTTTATTAGAAGGGCCACATGAGGCTTTACATACTATATGCAGGCCACATATGACCTTTCAAATGACTGATCAAGCTGTGTCAATTTCAAAGAGCTAATTTTGAGAATTTTTTTGATTTATCATATGCCTATATTAAAAATATATTGGAACCATGTACTTGAAAAATATCATTTGGATTTCATAACCAATATCTGTGGACGTCCGCCCACTTTGTCGATTCTAGTTTAGGAGAGAACAGCATTTTTGTGAAAAAGGGTAGAAAATGTCGGTCTAGAAAAGTGCATAGAATGATTCTCTGGTTTATTAGGAATAACTGCATCGAGGAATTATATATATAAATTAAGTACAAATAGAACTTATTTTTAATGCTGTGAATTTGGCTTCAATTTTCTCAAAACACTGTTTTTAAATATCATCTGTAATGTTCAATAAAAAGTTTATTTTTCAACATAGGAATGTGATTTTTATTTTGTTTTACTCGTAATTTATCAAAGAATACCACTGCTTTCATAACTCCATACCGACAAATTGGGCCCTTCTCTGGTGGACGTACACATTTAATGGCACCTGTTGCTGGCAAACAAACAAATTTATGAGGTAAGACAGGACAGATAGTCTTCATATTTATTCTTAAAAATGCTGTTAATGACAAAGGTGCTTAAGTGATGATTATGAAAACTATTAGCAATGAATGAACTAGCTGACAATTAGATATATTTTGTTAACGATGAAAAAAGAAGCTGTCACTCTCTGTAATATTAAAGAGAAAGAATATATCCAAACAGAAATTAGCAAAGGGTTAAATCTTTAAGTGTAACAATTATGGTGAGATAAAAAGTGAATTTATACCTAACAGCTTGGGGACAAATGGTGCTCTTTCAATGAAACAGAATGATACAGCCAGATGATTTTCAAATACGACTTCCCCACATTTTTAAATCCATATTTTCTCCATTTAACACTGATCTTACTAACATTACTGAAGGAATGACATCACGTCTACACTATTATCAACACGATGGTCACATAAACATTCCAGGGTCACTTGCTTCAATTTAATGGAAAAGGTTTTATTTTTCATTTACCCAAGTAGGAAAAATAAGAACAGAAACCCTGGTGAACTTACTTGGGTACCAGATAAAACTTGAAAGAAACAGTATCTCCTTAACATCAACTGTTTTTTAATTTAAGAAGTACAATGGATAGATTGGATGATGAAATTTTATGGAGAAAGGGACAAAAGGTAGTTAGTGTTGCCTCATCCAACAACTAAAAAGGTAGAAAATAAATGAACATGGATTAGATGTGATCGATAATTTCAATAAAAAGATTGTGAATAACCAAGAATAAATTCCTTGCAACAGAGATAATTTAATTGTTTTTCCCTGTCAACAGAATTTTCAAAAAATGGAAGATCACCTTCCATCCAGAGACATCTTATGCTCTAATAAATACACAAAATACTCTAGCACAGTGGTTCCCAACATATTTGAAGGCACATCACCCTTACAACGATAAAACAGGATTTTGTTGCACCCATACTTGAAACAAGTTTTTTTATTTTTACATATGGGTATCACAATGTACATACATTAGTTAGTGTTTATCATCATTATCAATTCATAAGAGAAAATATAATAGCCCCAATGACTAATCACCATGTCCAAATTGTGGATTAATTTATTTAACAACATAGTTTGCTATATACCCAAAAACCAGCTGCAGTACCCAGTTCAGGAACCACTGCTCTAGGCTCATGTTGATTAAAAACAGATAAAATGCCAAGAGCAGCAAAATCATTTATCATAACCCTTATTATAATATGCTAACATCTGTACATATGGTCAGCGAGAAAGGAGAGTGGAGGGAATGGAGGGGAGAGGATTGCGTCAGAGAGGAGGGGTAGGGAAGGCATGCACATCTTTGCTGGGAAGTCCTCCCATGAAAACTCAGTTATGATTAGGTAGCAAATCCAATACAGAGTATTAAATTTTCTTCCTACTTGGGGCCTGATGCCGCAATTGTGGCACCAGACAGCTAGTTAATGAACATATTGCCCATATAACATGATTACATATATTTAATAGCTTTTTCGAAATAATTATAAAATTCTATTATGAACAAAGAATTATCAAAAGCAAGCAGGCTAAATTGCAGCAAATATTCATCCTGATATTTATTCCTTGTACCTTTAATATTCATCGTCAAAGTTTTTCAATCATCATTATTGGTTACAGTGAATTTCCATCTTGTTCTATCCTGGAAACATTGATATCTGATATTAGGGATTCTACCCCTATGCACTACATGCATCAAACCTGTGCCTTGCACCACTAGGTGATTTTGCCCACTGCCCATGCTCACCCCCTGAACCCCTCCTCTTGGCATATATTTAAAATATAAAATTATATCATATTTGTGCTTTCTCTTAGTAGATGACACATTTCATATTACATTCATTTCTACGGCAATTAAGAATTTACTTCTCAGACCTTTAATGTAAAATATGATAATGCAAATGTTGCCAAACAGTTAGCCGCAACCGAATTTTTCAATAGATGAATGAGGAAATAAGATATTCAGCATGAATGGACAGAGAGTTTGATGCTCTTCAGAGAGAATTGGTTTCTGTATTTAAATGCCGTTCTAATTAATCCTTAGATTCTTTCATATAATGATCTCATTTGCAGCAGGAGTTACTCTAAAAATATGTCATAACATAGTTGAAATGTATTATTTGAAAAACATATCTAAATTTCAGCATATTTATTTTTAATTATTCACACTGGAGAATCCTGTCCTTGGCACCTTGATCATCACTCACTTGCTTTCTTTTACTTCTGCTAGTAATTTCCCATAGCTTGCTTTATAGCCCTCACCTTTTCAGATTTTCATGGCTAAATGCTTTCTTTAGTCTCTTGAATGTATTCTATTTGTTTCCTTTTCATCTGAATAGTTATTCCTGTTTTAGATTGGTAACATGTGTGCTCTACATTAAGCAATATGTAGAGACCTCACCCCTCCCTCCCTTCCCCACCTGCATTACCCACCCCATTCCCAACACCCTTCCAAACGGTTTGCATATGCAATCCCCTTCCCTCCTCTCCTTAATCGTACTGCCAACTTGGTGCAAAGGCTTTCATGGCATTGTGATGTGGGCTGAATGGCTTTTGGTTTTACCGAATTAACTGCGGTTAATTTGGGAACCCATAGAGATAGCAAAAAACCTGCCAATTTCAACAGAGAGAATGGCTACACTCTCGAATTCTTGGAAAAGTTTTCTAACCACAGAATAATGGCCTGACCAATCAGAATCCATCAAACGTCTCAAACAAACAGATCCCACCAAGGTTGGGCAGAGATACCATGAACTCCCAAGCATCATCAAATCATCTGACCTGAGGACATCGACTGTTACACCAGCGAAAAATTGTTTGAAAAGTCGAGCAAAGGCAGTGAAACCAAAAGCTATGCAGCCTACGTATTGCCAGCTCTTCCCCTCCAGCCTTAATTTTAAAAGATTAGGATTAAAACATAATACAAACTGTTAAAGATAGAAGCAAGACATTTTTCGTTTTTTATGCTCTACTGAACTAAAAAACAGCAAAACCTTACATCATACCATTCTCCATTTATATGGAAAAGAGTTTTTTGGGAATTCCAAATCTTTTTTGGGTATTTAAACTAAAAAATGTTGTGTTCTCGAAAATTTCAGGATCCTAGTTTAGCGGTTCAGGCTGGAGGTTTTCATCAGTCAGTTAGTGACAACCATCCATATATACAGGATTATTTGTTTTATATATTCCAATCTAGGTCATCCTCACTCCCTCCCTACTACATAGTCTCAATTTCGCCCTAATAAAGTCGTTTGTCTGTCTGTCTGTCCCTTTTCCTTGTAATTTACCTTCAATCATCAGTTTTAAAATGCAATTGACTTTATACATGCCCCATCCATCTTGCTCTCCTCTTTCTAAGTACATTCAGTAGACCTCTCTTTGGTTATTTCTAAGATTTATAAGTTAAACATTTTAGATGTCCATTTAACTTCAAAGTTTTTCACAAGCACCACATTGGTCTATTTTCCTCCTACCTATCCTGCATCTGTGCAAAGCCAGACTCATAACAAAACCTATGCTTAAAAGGTTTTCCTTCATATAACACTGATTGGATAAGTTTTGAATTTAATTTTTCACTTTTTATTCATCACGAAATGTTTATTTCAATTTGAATTTTAAATTAAAAGAATGATATACACCAAAAAGTAAGATTCTTCAAAAAGAGCATTGTGTCCCTGGCTCAAATATGTACTTAACCTTTAAATGCCAAAAGGCATGCCGGTGTGCCGGCAAATATTCGGGTAAGCCTGCCGAACGGCACACCTGTGGCACGCTTAGTTTCAAGACTGCTCAAAACTCTTCCAGTAAAATGAATTAATTACAAAGAACAGATACAATGCTAAGAGCAAGAAAATAATAGTACTTCCTGAATATATTTCTCATAAAGAAGTATGGTATAAATTTAATGGCTGTTTTAAAAAATATGCAATTATAATGCTAAGATACTTGAGTGTTTTGATTTATATCAGATAAAAATTCTTGCATAACAATTTGCATGAAAACAAAATTGTTGTTAACTGGCATTATAATTGATAAAAAATTGCTGAGGCCACATAAGAACATAGTGTCTTGCATTTAAGTTTGAATAAAATATTAATAAACATTTTCAGGGTTAATTAATGAAGGTAATCAATTATTTCGCCTCCTGAAAAAGGAAAACATCTAATTACCTAGTTGCGTAGTCCAAAACTGGTTTCTCTGGCTTCACCAAGGTGTCATATACAGTAACACCATTAAAATTAATTACGGTAACCCGTAACAACTCCATGCCATCAGTTGTATAGCACATCTCACAATCTAATGAAAAGATTTGATCTGAGGTAGCATTAGGTTTTTCAATTAACTGAACGAAGCCTCTCTGATTGTCTGGATCAAACATATCAGAAACATGACAGTTCCACACTGTGCAACCTTCAGATCTAGATTCTCCTTGGCAGCATGAATACCTGGTTTCTAATCCCCCAATGCCTACAAAAGTAACAATAGATTCACAATGATAGAAAATTTAAAAAATTAGAATTATCTGTTTCAGAGTATGAAGGTTACTTAAAAAGTTACACATTTTAAAGGTGTTCAAAAGTGATAATCTTATGACAGTATAAATATTTTCATTCCTGGCTGATGTGTTAATTCTTTAAATACCAACAAATGAATTAAAAATGGAACAAATGTTATTTTCTATCAAAAAACTAAAGATAGCTGATTGTTATGCAAATGACTATGACATAGTGATATACCACCTGAAATCATTTAACAAAATACCACCACATATCACAAGAAAAAGGCATAAATTGATGGCAATAATGATGTAATGCTCTTCCTAGAAAAGTGCCATCCAAGGAAGCTGTCTTTTTAGCTTACACCACAAACCTGCTGAAGTGATTAAGGCATTTGATATAATAAAAAAGGATTTTGTTCAACTTATACACATCAAAATAAAGAAGAAAGAAAATATAACAACAGAAATGGCCTACTTTTATAAAGATTCAGTAAGAGACAGCTGAACATGATCAAATCCTCCAAATAACTAAAGAGCAGATGTAGATGGGAGATAGAGTAATAAAAATATCCCAAGTATATGACAGCAACCTCTGTAACAACCCTTTCTCCACCTTAAGTTATGCAAAAGCTGTAAAATACTTTTTTTAAAGTTCTACCTCTCGTTTTATAAGGTCTGCCCCAGTGATAAACACACTGCTCCTCTGACCGACTGAGACCTTGATCATTCACTAAATAGTCTTTCCCACATCTGTCACATATTCTTTCGTAATAACTTTTAGATTTTGTTTTAGATCTAAACATAGTCTCCATCATTACAGCTCGTCCTTTCTCAGTTGGGTGAGGCCTTGGGTATCCATTTTGGGTTAGTTCCTCCTCACTAAGAACGTACTTCTGCAGCATTTGATATGCTGCGTTTTCTGAAAACCCCAAGAGAACAAAACTTTCTTTTTAAATCCATCAGATTTCAGAGCAATTTTTTTACAATATAGATATTTATAAAACTCAAACAATTTCAGGGTAATATAACTACAATAGGAGAATAGAGAGCTGCATTTGTTGAACTTCATTTCAAATCTCAAACCTCAGGTAGTCTAAAAAATAACTACAGAAAGCATTAACAAATGAAATTGAAGAATTTCTCTTACCATCAACACAGTCTGGTCCTTTTTTAGGAGGGATTATGCTCCACTCTCCCTTTGCTTTGGCTTTACCACCAATAATATTTTCATGGTAAACAGTATGTTTACTTCCTCCTGGTGTTTCTTCTGAAAAATGTGTGTAATATTATTCAAATAAGACAATACAACAGTCAAGTAAAGATAAAAATAAATGACATTGGATCCTCTAATAATATGCAGAAAAAACCACATAAGTTTCATTACCATTAAGAATATTAGTATTACCTAATTTCATGATGAGGGAGACTTCCTCTAATAACTCATAGATCGCATGGAAGCAAGAATCCCTACTGATTGGGAAGCATTATGGCTGAATCACATGCTCAGGGACACCCTGTGTGTAGGGACCAAGTTCCCAGAAGAATTTCTTTGCCTTCCACCTTCACCCTCATAAATACTAAACCTTTTATGAGCAGAGCAATGCAAAGGGAAGAATTTTTGAGTCTTGAGAGGGCACGAAATGACATGACCCAGAGCGGTGGTCAGTCCTCCTCCACCTCCTACTAAAACCCATTACTCCAGGTTTTCCCAGTTTTCCAGACAGGGAAGAAGTACCTTCAAACAATAGAGGTATACACCATGACAAATAGAATGGCAAACAAAACGATGCCTGGACCAGAGGACCTCAAACCGTAGTGATTTTTCCTTCTGCCTTTCACAGTTTCAAGTTACACTTTTTGATACAAAGCTTGCTAGAAGAAATCCTTTCCATCCACGTCTTGCAAGTTCCGCGTTACAGAGGGGCATTCCTATGAAGTATGGTATCATTATGCAGGATGCAATCTATATTTCTGGCTTTGGTAGGTTTCCGCCTTATACAGATTCCGCCTTTCACATGTTTCACTGTATGTGAAAAACCACAACGGACTGGCTTCTTATGTTTCATCCCTGACCAATGAGCCCAGAATCTCATAAGAGAAACTGCATTGTCTGTATGAAATATGAGCCACTTGTTCATAGCAAGTCTATTTACACTCTCTGCAAGTAAAACATTGATTGTGAGCTCATAGCTCTTTGATTAAAAATTTCAACCATGTACCTCAGATAATGACTATGTCTGAATTGAGTGAGAGTGCTATCGGGGAAAATAGATGCCTTAGAAGAATCAAAGGTTCCTATTGTTAAATTCATAGAAGGTGAGCATCCAGAGGAGGGCGAAAACAAATGAGTTGAGTTTGTTGATGGGAAGAGATGGATGATATCTCGCCACCTATTTTATCAAAAAACGCATTGAATAGAATGAGTGGCCATGACCAAATAATGGTGGGCTATATTTTGTTCACAACAGACACAAAGAATTAATGTGTATAAACAACGTAATAACAATGCCAAGAATGGGGTCAGATAAATGAAGAATCAGACCACAAAACAAACGAAGCTCTGAGACGGTGAAAATAAATTAACTGCTAGAGATTGTACTGCTACGCCATAATAAACTTATCACAAAAGAGGTCACACAAACAGACATCCTACGGAAAATAGGCTGAAAAATGTAAAATGCTTCATCGTTTAAAATGAAAAAATTTCTCGAGAATCTCAAGAAATTTTTTTCGAGACTTGAAATTCTCCAATTTTGGAGAAAAAAATTTCTCGAGAAATGAGAATTTGAAAGAAAGGGAATTTCTTGAGAATTCTCGAGCACAATCACTAGCCAGCAACATCCATTTACTTGTATATCCAATTCCCAACTAACAAATTCTACCAACACGATTTCAGGTTAACACGGCTTTTAAAGTTTTCAACAAACACAACTGGTCGTTTGGTTTAACACAAATTTCTCTGCAACTTCTCTATGATAGTGGAAAGGTATAGAAAGCGGAAACAAGTTTAGATATGTTTGGGCCACTCTTGCGGGATGCTTAGTTTATTTATTTATTTATATCAGCTCATAAACAGCCGTTAATGGCCTTTTACAATGAGCGTAATAACTTTAACAAAGACGAACACATACAACCATGCCCTCGGCAGGATTTGAACCCGCGACCCTAGCGTTGGGAGCCAGACACGCTAACCACCCCTCTACCAAGGGAGAGCAATCGGGAAGCAAGAGCTAGGTGTGGTAAATGGAAGCATAATTTCCTATTGACTAATGTGAGATATGTTCCTACTGCATAAAGTCTTCCCTCAAATATACTGTACATATTCTTTAAAAAATTCATCATGGGAAGCAGTGCTCAAATTTGAAAATTTTTACAACTGGAATGCTAGTAACCGGAACATTCTGATTTGATTTTACATAACTGGTAGCCCTAGAAATACAGGGTGTCCCTTTCAAACCTCCTACAAATGCAGCCGCTTATGCAATACTCGGCGCACTGTTGTACATGTACATTCAGTTCCCTCGATCCTTGATGGATGGATTTTGTCAGGCTTCTCTGGAACACACTGAAAATTTCTTTGACTTTCTCTTTGTAAACACTTCAATGCGCACCTCCAGACTGACGTTCAATATCTTTTGTGTAATCCATCGGAAAATTCCTTTCCTTCCCTTTCTCTTTTCTTACTCTCATTCTAACCTACCTAATCCCTTTTCAAGTAGGTAAAAACTAAGCTTGCTTTGTTCTCACTTGGGTTGGATAAAAATCTTCTTAGTCACCTGAATTACAGATAGCCAAGTAGAGAACAGCTGAGTCAACACTTCATGGAACCTTGATCATAACATATCACCATATCTTCTGTTTACGAATTTTTTCAAAGGAAAGATGTATTTCCAATACCTAGAGAGCATTTGAATGAAGTTTGGAGTGAACAAATGAATATAGAATAGAATAGAATATTACTGCATCACCATTTCTGCAGCATGTGTATCATATGATGGTGTTTTAAGATAGGTGACTGTGAATAAGTGAAGTTTACCTCCCACAAATATTGAAACTTGCTACAATAATTTCTGCATGAATATGCAAAACCACGAATATGGAGGGATTACTGTACTACATTATACTGTTTGCTTAGCACAAAGACCTTTTGGAACACATTCCTTGTGCTAAGTGAGGCATACCTGTATTACATGAATTAGTCAAGAAATGTAAGACTCGTGATCTGTGTGATTCCTTAAATCCTTCTTCTATTTGCATGAGTGATGGGAAATGTAAAAAAGATTTTCCAAAAGATTTCAAAATGAAACCATAGAAAATGTTCATGGCTATCCAATATACCACTGCTAGGTCCTTTTCAAGCACATCTCACAGACAATGTGAAATCTCATATTTCGATCTTAGAGCTAATCTTGTGGTCATATTTGAGGGAATGACCTCTAAATGGTCACTTACAGATGAAATGGTCATCAAACTCAACCAAGATCACATGTCAACTTAAAAAATAATTGTTATCAAGGAATTGCTCTCTTGCTCCAGTAGGAAAGATAAAAAACCATCTGATGCCTTGCTTGGAAAGTGGATAAAAATAGCCTGCACAATATCTCCACAACATCAGTTTTTCATGGTTTTAAGAAGTGTTATGTGTAAAACAGAATGGATGGATAGGACAATGACATTCTGGGAATGAAGGGAGATATAGCAGCAATGGAAGACTCATCCAGTGATGAAAGTTAAGGAAATGATGAAAATACACAGGCAAAATATGAGTAATAATTTGTAAGAAAATATTATAATAATTATGCACAATAAAAATGAATTTGTTGCTAGTACTGGTTTAAATATTTTCCCTAAATGGAGAGTTCAAAAAAAGGGGAGTAGTTGTCTTACATTCTGAGCCGTATCATAATTGGGTAAATATGGTATTTCTTGGTTATTCTTCCACATGAATAAACATTCAAACATACAATAAAA
Organism: Tanypteryx hageni; assembly: GCA_028673005.1. NCBI lineage: Eukaryota > Metazoa > Arthropoda > Insecta > Odonata > Petaluridae > Tanypteryx > Tanypteryx hageni. The sequence continues at coordinate 153,312,433 of CM054120.1, forward strand.
CAGAAACCTTCACAACAAACATCTCTGATAAATTTTAAAAATTACATCCAAAGTGAACTAACATCATAACAAAGATGTTACTTTTTCATTGATTAAATCATTAGGGATAGTCTGCCAAGAAAATAAAGGAGTACAACATTAAAAAATAAAATTTTAAATTAAAAAATAACAGTTTTGGGGAAAGTAGACCTCTGAATTTTAAATTATCACATCAGCAAACATGAAGATTTCCCAGAAAACAAAATCTAACAAATATCTCATTCGATATAAATATCATCACTTTTGTTTGTGTAACATCAGTTAAACTGAGGTAAATGAGAAAGAGTTCAAATACTAATAAGTAATAATAACTTTTGGAATTTAAAAAAATTGGGAAATCATAACTACAAGTTGAACACAAAATATAACAAATGCATCAACATTTAGAAAATAAACATTAGAAAGAGCTAATTCCAAGTTTATATTTGTTAAGTAAATCAACTGCAGCAGAGATATAATAAAGAATTATTCTGTCTCTTTTACCTTTTTCATATGAGGATACATCCATGTTCCTCAACCGTCTTATACTTATAATTGCCAAATTGACATATAAATTCCTGCTTGTACTTCGTTCATAGCATTGCATTTCTTCTTTCAAACTCTTCAAAAATAAATGCAAAATTACCATTAAACAAATCAATCCAACTAAAGGTTCTTCAAATATACAAAAAATTCATCAGAAATTACCTTCACGCAGCATTCCTCAACATCATCGATCTTTTTCAACAGTTCCTCAAATATAAGATTGAGGTATTTTTGTCGTACATTTGTTGGAATTTTACTCCTATCATCTGGGTAAATAAATGGATGTTTCGATAACATCTTCATGGAAAAAAAAAGATGTTAAACCAGCATATTGCTAATAAGACAAAAAATTAATTATTCACTGAAATAATGTTAAAGTTTTTCAATACAGCAAACAATAGTTAAGGCTGACATACACAGAAGTATGCTCAAACATTCAATAAAGCTAATTTCTAACTGATTACATTGCAATATTTGCATGATTCTAAGACAACCTTTTACTGATTAGCAACTTTCATATAGGCACATCTAGCAAATTAATGAGATTGTAGCTATAGTTGTAGTTTATTTGTCACATACAGGAGATCCCAATTACATGCAATTTAATAAGCAAATAAATAAACAAAATTATGAAATAAATAGAAAGTAAAAGCGAGGTAATATATTTAAAACATTTTTAAAAAGGTAGTAGTAACACCTGAAGTTCAACAGAATTCTTGCACGCGTGGCCTCACATCAAGTCTTCAGGAAATATTTAATAAATATGCCATATTTTCCAGCCAATAAGTTCCACTTTCTTCCTAAAAAAAATGTAGTCAAAACTAACGTTTGTCTTATTGGCCACAGGTAGCTAGGTATCCCAGTTGTAAAGGGGAAATAACAGATTAGGTCCAATGAGTGTCACCACTAGCAAGAGAAAGTGATCTTTGCTCTATGCAGGTTTCACAATTCAAAATCACTTGCTTGAGAAAAAATGATTCAGGATTTAATGAAGAAGCTGATACCTTTATAGTATTCCATCAATAGAAAGAAAATAGAATAAAGAACTCCCAGATCAAAATGACATATGCTTCAAAAACTTACGATGCATACCATATATCATAATATATAAGTCAACCTCTAAAGCTTTAAAATCTTTCCAAAATTAGGGTCAACTTATACCAAGTATAAATACAGGAATTACAGGCCAATAACTGCAGTCTATTTTCATGGCACATTCGATCTTAGGCATCTTCATCATAATAAATTTATTCTTCCTTCAGTCACACCAGTTTTTCATTAACACCAAATTTAAAAAAATATATATATTTGTTCTGCCGTAACTTTATGGAATTGCATAATTCAAATGAAAGAAAGTAAGAATGACTTTGTAAAAAATCTTACTTTAACCCTTAAACTGCTCCCATCATATATATACGATTGCTTCTTTTATGCTATGGCTTGAAATGATAGTTACTTCAAACTTCCTAAAGAGGTCCCTCGGTACCTTCTGAAGCCCGCATAGCCTTTTCTTCCCAATATATTTTTTTATTTGCGGTCCAGCCATGTCTGAAGTACATACTACATTGACATCACGAAGCAGCCATCAGAGAAAACACAAACTTTCCCCTCCTACTCTTGACGAGCTTAGTGAGGAGGAGGAGAATATTTTTTTTCGGTTTCTGATGGGGAACACACTATACCGTTTCATAAATCTTTGCAGCTGAGAGAGAGCATGAAGAAGAGAGCTTTCCAGTACGCTATCTTACAGGAACCAATAGGAATGAAGGAGGCAGAGCCTCCCCCGTCGAGAGCTCATTCTCTCTCTGGCCTCCGTTGTGCATACATCGAGTCACTGAGTGCTGTGTTGCCACATGCTAATGCCTTCGTTGTCCGAACAGTCAAGCCCCCCCTCATCCCAGTAGCTCACCGCTGGCATCTTTCTCTTTCTTCTGAGGTCTCCGCAACGTATTCCAGTTTAGTAGATATGGCAGCACCGAGTTTGAGTTATTCAGTGAAGAGACGACTCCTCTCTAGGAGGTGGGGAAATGTTTCTCCACCTCCAAGCAGTGGAAACACACGAGCCATCCCGAGTAGGTACGAAATGTCAGTCGCAAAGATAAATGAAATCGACTATAGTGAGGATGACTATGAAGACGAAGAAGTGACAGTGGGAGATTTGAATGTCATATTTTCATGGACAGACGGCAGAGACATCACATCAAGTGAACTTGAGTTTGCTGCCGGTAATTCTGGTATTACTAGTGATTATGAGATGCCTGATTATTACAATGTACGAGACTATTTTACTGGTTCCTATTATGCCACGAGATGGCAGTATGGTAAAATTGCACAACACTAATATTTTCTATCCAAATCTTCTTTTCAAATTAGGTTATCCTACAATGACTTATATTAGATACTTATAGTTTTTTAAAAATTTAATGTTTTAGGCGATATTTGCAACAAAAAAAAGTATAAATACCTTTAATGAAATTTCAATAATGTAGTTAACAGGCCATGGATCAGTGTTGTCCAATAACCATTCAGGGACAAAAAATAATGGTAAATTTGTCACAGTGCAGTAACCCGAGACTTTCGCATAGATGTGAATTGTCATCGGCATTCTCTGACACTGACAAAAGGCACTTAATACAGTAAAACCTCTACCTTACGAACCCCTTTATAGCGAAGACCTCCGAATAACGAACAATTGACGGGGTCCCGCCAAACTTGTATACAAAATACCTAATTATAACCTCTTTACTACGAACTTCCATACTACGAAAACTTCCGAACAACGAAGGAAAAAACTGGTCCCATCCGTTTTTATTTACCTCTTTAGAACGAAGTTTTGCTCGCTAAACATTTTTTTCAGTTACATAAGTACGGAAAACTATTGAAAACAGTCGCCAACGCGCCAATTAGCGTTAAGCATACAACAAGCCAACCATAGCACGTTTTCTAGCATGATGACGTATTTCCTGTGTTTCCGGCATTCTCGCACCATTGACCGGTGTGTCCTAGGTGAGAGAAGGTGTAAAAGTGCGACAAGTTATTGAGTGAGAAGAAATGCGTTAAATATCAATTCCTTTTGATATTTAGTGCTTAACGGTGGTTCACAATGCTAACTTTTAGCTTTTTGCTTGCTGCTCTTCATTTTCTGCTCTTAAAGGTAAGTTTGCAGTTTTTGAGCCATGTGGCCTTGCACCATACTTTCATGAAAATTGATCACGTAAATATTGCATTGAAAACTTGTATTGTTACAATCCCCAACAATCTTGTGTTGAATTAATGTGCAAAAATCTCAACGCCCGAGTACATTTACAGGAAATTAATTCATTGGCTTTAATGCAATATATTCTTGGTTTAAGGAAACGCGTGTGCATGGTATATAATTCCTTCAACTTAAATTCAGCTCTTATGTTTTTTCTAAGAAGTAATATCGATTTTTAATTTGTAAAGGCCATGTATTCTGCTCTTGGGGCTAAACGGCGGCAGTTTTCTGTCGATGAGAAGTTGAAAATATTGAAAGCTGTGGACCAGGGAATTAAGAAGTTGGAGGCGGCCCGACTATTTGATATTCCGCCATCTACGCTTTCAACCATCATCGGGCCATGTGCTGACATCCTTAAATGCAGCACAATTGGGTCCAGATAGGAATCGTGCCCGGACCTGCATTAATGAAGATCTCGATCGGGCGGTTTTCAACTGGCTCTCCCAGGCACGGGCCAAATTGATTCCCGTATCGGGGCCTATTTGCAGGAGCAGGCGAGAGAAGAGGCGCTAAGATTAGGGATGGACGATTTCTGGTCATCCAACGGATGGCTGGATAAGTTCAAGAAGAGGAGGAACTTGACTACACTTAAGATCACGGGAGAGGAGGCAAGTGTGAGTCCGGCTGTTGAGCAGAGTTGGAGAGAGAAGTTGCTGGCATTGATCGGAGAGAGCTACAGCCCCAAAGACATTTTTAATGTGGACGAGGCAGGATTTTTTTATAATCTTCTTCCTGACCGCACTCTTAGCGTGACGGGAGAGGCGTGTCATGGGGGCAAGATGTGCAGGGAGCGCTTCACCGTGCTTTTCTGCACCAACAGTGACGGGTCAGAAAAGTTACCTCCCCTTGTAATAGGGAAACTTGCAAAGCCGCGATGCTTTAAAGATGTGAGGCGATTGCCATGCACTTATGGCAACAGCAAAAATGCATGAATGACGGCATCGATATTCAGGAATTGGCTGGTAGGTGTGGATGCACGCATGGGAGGGCAGAACCGAAAAATTATGCAATTTCTCGATCGCTGCTCAGCGCATAATTTGGAGGGGATTCATTTAAGAAACATTAGGGTTGTTTTCTTCCCTCCAAATTGCACCAGTAGCCTCTTGACCAGGGGGTCATTTCGCAGGTTAAGCGATGTATCGGCAGACTCTGGTGCAGTATTTGCTGCGCAGGATGGCGGGAAATGCAACCCTCCTTAAATCGAACCTCTTGCAGGCAATGCAACGGCTTTGCATTTCATGGGAAGCCGTCTCACCGACAAACGTAAAAAACTGCTATGCAAGGGCTGGATTTTTTTGTGATTCCATTGCAAGTGAGGAGTGTGTGGAACCTGAGGGAGAAGGGTGGGCGGAATTAAGGGCAGGTTTAAATTTAAACTCGGCGTCTTTTCAAGATTTTGCCCATGTAGACGACAATTTGTTGACCTGCTCTGTGGAAAGTGAGGATCCCGAAGGGGTAGAAGTGTCCAATATGGAGGAAGACGGAGAATTGGAGTTGGTGCGGCCGAAGTCGAGCGACGTATGTGCAGCACTGGATGTAGTGGAAAGATATTTACTCTCATCCAAGAGTTGTAGTGCTGCAGTTATGGACGCTTTCAGGGAAGTGGAGACGGCCGTTTCCCGAGAATTTACGAAGAATTTAAAACAGAAAAAAATAGACTCGTTTTTTAAAAATGTTGATTTATTAATAAATCTTTTTAAAAAAGTGTTGTATTTGAAATCATTCCCGATTAAATTAATCCCCTAATCCTTTTAGAGAGAATTTCAACAAAAGATTTCAGCAATGAGGTATGTATCATGGTGAGGTGGTTCCTATGCACTTTTTTGTGATAGATAATTTATTCGTCAGAGACGGAGCTGGAGTGTTGTTAAGAATGTTAATGAAAAATATTGGAGTCTTGATTTGGAGTGCTAACGACAGTTAGTGCTTTCTTATGGGGAAAATGCTGCTTTCTTTCATTTCGTTTTGAAATATTTGCAACCCGCTCCGTGGTGGTCAAATAGTAGTTTGTTAATTGGCATTAAGAAGTGGCATTGCTGTCAATATTTTTTATAAACTTAGCGACTCAACAGATGCTTTAGGATAGGCTCAGCGAGTATCACGCATTGCAACCTCGAAAAAAGTCCCATAATAAAAAATTGCAGAGGATGTTTTCGTGCAGAACCTGCCAATCAATGCTAGAAAAAATAACATTGCATTTCCGAGTTATTTGGTGCTTGCCACTGTCAAACATTGCAAAATGAGATGAATGAAAGTGGCCCTTCTTCCCATAAGAAAGCATTGCGTCGTCGGAGCTTCAAATCAATATGGCCAATTATTAAACATTGAGGGCGTGTTTTGAATATCGTCCACTTATGTGATACTTTTTCCTGAAGAGATGTAATGGGCATAATTTAGTAGAGTTACTCCGTTTCTGAGCATATGCCTTCATTTGGATAGCCCTGTTGCTCCCGTATAATCTAACAGGCAATGTGCCCCTGAAGTTATGCAACGCCCAATAACCTCCGATCAACGAATTTCCGAATAACGAATAGACGAAAAATTGGGTCCCTTGATATTCGTTAATGAGAGGTTTTACTGTATATAGATTTACAATGCTCATTAACAGTTTTCAAAGTAAACAAATGTGATAACTCACCATTTAATTATTTTGCACCTCAGTTTGAATTCACCACCAAAACCACTATAATTGATGATGAAACTCTCTTAAAATTTAAAGAAATACCATCATTTTGGAATGTAACGTTTTCATTTGCTTTTATCTTTGTATTTTGAACATAATTTAAGGAAATGTTATTTTGTTTTGTTAGGGTGTCATTTTTTATCATGAATTTTTAATGTAAATATAAGAGTTGCTATCATTTTGTTATGTAAAATTTTCTGCCGCATATTTTGAATGCGATTACTAAAAGAAATATTACCACTTTAATGCTTCGTTTTTATTTTTGTGACATATTTTGAACCATTAAAAGAAATGTTATCACTTTCTTATGCTAGGTTTTGATTTTCTGTTATGCAATTCGAACGTAATAAATAAAGGAAATATTACCACTTTATAATACTAATGTTATTTTTGCAGCTTGGAAATGTTTGTGGCAAAACACAAGAAAACATCCGTGCATCACGTACTCAACATTTCATTTCAGTAATTTATCAATTTAAATTAAAGCATTTCCTTATAATGTACAAAAGAAAATCGAAAATCGCATGCGAAAATTTGTTGGAGGTAAACTGCACAATTGCCAAAATAATTGCTATCGCATTGTAATGCTGGGTTTTCACTTGCTATTACGCATTTTGAAACTATTTAAAAGAATTTTTTCACTTTATGATGCTAGGTTTTCATTTGCTGTTGTTTTCTTTTATTTTCCATGAAACTATTATTTATGATAAAAAAGTGAATTATTTAGGTTGACTGGAACCTTACTCACATAAATACTTAGGAAAATAGTACTTGCACTTCACAAATTTTCATTTCGCTTCAGTTTTCCAGAACCAATTATTCGAGAAGTTCAATAAGGTGGTGTAATCAAGATTTAAACAACTATGAAATTATTCTAAAATTTAAATTTTGAACATTATTTGATGCATTGCAACTATATGAAATTAGAAAAAATTGACATCTGAAGAATTTGATTATTTAGTGGATACCATATTTACCTGAATCAAAGACTTGGTGTTTTTCTTCCAATTTCAGCTTCCAAAAATCAAGGGTCATTTTAAATTTGAGTACAATGTGGTATGTCATCAATGCATCGTGGTAAATTCATCGTGCATCAATTCATCACATGATTAACTTATTATGGAAAGCGAGACACTATGACTGGTGTATGGCATGGTGATACACTTTTTGGGTTGGGTGTCATCCCTAGCCGTACACCATCTAATGTGTCTCACCTTGCATAATTCCCAAAGAGAATTGTGATTCATTTTGGTATTACCAAAATATAAAGAAAACTTTTGTTGTGAAAAAGTGTCACCCCCTGCCGTACACCAGTCACGGTGTCTCGCCTTCCAATTTGTCTTGTGATAAATTTTTCGAGCTATGATATGATGCATTTGTCATACAATTTATTGACACGTGGCGGATTTTTCGTGAGATGAATTGCCACACAATGAACCGATCATGACAAGTTGCCATGGAACTGTAGGACGTATGGTTATGCATTTAATTGATGTTTTTAAACAAATAAAATATAATATAAAATAATTGTATCTACTGAAATTTTTCATTGCAAACTCATGATCCAGATTTTAATTAATACAGTATTAATTTTTTTAAACGCATTTTGAAAAATCTTTTTTTTCTCAAACAAAAATTTGTAACAAACCATTTCAATTAATGAACAAATTAGTATACCTATACTGAATACGTGTGTACAAAATATACACCAATTAGGCTCAGTAAGAAATTAGGTCATAAAATCTTTTTTCTGTTTTAAAAGTCTGCCAAAAGTCATCTTGGATTTGGGTAAATACCATAATTGTCACTTTTTGGAGAAAGCTTCTGAAATAAATTCTGTAGCAAAAGTGTTAATGAACAAGATAGTTACTTTGCAACTTATATTTAAATTAGTAGTTTTCTAAAGCTATTTTGGCATTGGCTTATGAGCTCTAAGAATAACAAAAAATTTCGCACTTGTATCTCAGGCATAAACATTTCACCTTAACTGTAAACTATAAATCCCATAGAGTGATTCCTTATGGAGGCCATACAATATTACACTATCCCTAGTTGGTGCATTATAGATAACACAATAATTTGTTGTTCAATGAAAGTTTAGTAACCATTTCATGTTCTACTATAAATAATTTTTTTCTAATTTGCCAATTTAGTTCGCTACATAGCTGTTTTGTTCACATAAACGATGTAAGAGTAGATATATGCAACAAAATTTTTTTCTGAAAAATGCACCTTAAAATCTAGGTATACCTCCTTGGGTAGAGCTTTTTTATTGGCTGGAAAATATGGTAGTTTTAATACTCCTTGAATGTGGAGCCTAAGGATAACTGTATCTCTGAATACTAGAAAAATCTGGCACTGGCTACGGAGTAAATTTTCATTGGAATGAAAATGATAACAACAGTACTTAGAAATTAACACATTTTATTATTATTCAAAGTAGTGGGTGCTTGTTAGTTATATCAGAATTTAATCAACCAAATGTTAAAGATAGCCCACATTCAGAAACGAGAGAATTAATCTGCTATGATAGTTCACTGGTAGAATTGGGTTCGATTCCCGGTCATAGTTGAATTTTTTCCTGTTTCAAAATTATTTCCAAGATTATGCTGCTAAAAATTTTAACTGAAAATCAAATGATATTGTTAAATCATACATACTAATAATAATACTGTAAAGCTCATTTCTAATTTATGAAATTAAATATCCCATGTATAAAAAATCCATCATTTAAATGACCATTTTTCACCCTATCTTTACACTGATACCAAATATTTTATACATAGAATTACAAGCAATAAAGAAGGGGAAGATCCTGAATAAACAATTATTAGAGGCAGTAAAGAAGAACAGAATATCACTTAAGAACTATGTCCAAAAATAGTGGTGTAAACAAAGAAATTACTGACACAGAACCAACAGAATTTGGTAGATATTTAGGCAAAATTGACTATCTTGTCTTAATCTTGAACGATAAACAAAATCAATCTTTGTCTTCACAATTGTAACAAACATTATTGCCAAAGATTCATGCACCAACTACAGATTAAGAGTACATGATTTGCTTCTTGAAACTCCATGTGTCACATATAAATTAGATTGCTCTAATGGCATAACCAATATTGCAACTTAAATAAAAAATTCAACATGTAATACAATCAAATGGTAAATGACTACATGTCAAAATGGTATAAATTTTTTACCAATATAGAAAATGACATACCTCACGAGGCATATGAGCCATTCTTGGGAGACCCTTTGGAGCAGTTTGGGAGACAGTTGGCTCAAGTTTTCCTATCTGCACTGCTGCACTGATATTTTTCTTGGCATCTAACAGCTTCGAGACATTGGGAACATGCGCAATCCTTACCCTTCCTGGAAATAAATTAGAAAATAGTCAAATAGTACTAATATTTGTAATCTTGCACAATTTAACTAAGTGTGCCCTACTATAGATTACATCATCATACAAGGTAGCTTCAAAAAGTTCCCAGATTTATACCGTAATAATTTTTGCATTGGTTGGTGAAAGAGAGACTGGTCATGTCAAGTTGGCAACATCTATCAGTAAGTAATATACAAGTTCCGACTAGTTACCCACAGATGACTGGCTGAAAATCTCAGTTTGTGTTGAGTTGTGCACGTTGGTGCATCGTGTTGTGATTTTTGAGTGAGGCAACATTAAAATGCGTTACTGGACAGTGAACAAACATCAAATTTTGTATGTTAGTACAGAAATCTCCATCTCAGACTCTTAAATTGTTACAGCAAGCATAGAGAGACGTTTCCTTGAAGATGTGCTGAAAGGCAGATTTTTCCGGGATACTGACGAAGTGAAAGTGGCTGTGACGAGGCACTGAACATGGTTGCAAAAATGGATTCCAGAGTGCTTCTAAGATTTTTACAGTCACTGGCAAAAAAGGGTTGTTGCCCAAGGACAGTATTTTGAAGTACATGTTGCTTAGGTGTATGTATTTCAAAGCATTTTCACAAAATAAAACAATTCCGGAAACTTTTTGAAGCTACCTTGTATCATTATATATAGACATTTCTTACAGAGGAGGATATAACATACTAGTAGAAGGTGCTTGCATACTTCAAGAATTTCATCTCACCTTGAAAAAAATTCATTTTTCAGAGAGATATTTCATCATGGGAAATATTTCTTTAATTCATAAGATTTCTCCTCTGGACCGATTTTCGTTTTTTCCTTATGGAACAATAATGAAGTAAAACAATAACTAATTTTTGCAATTTTAGTAATATTATAAATTTTCGACATTGGGTTAATAATGCCAAACATTTTTGCCAAATTTTAAATTGGCAGCACATTTAAAAAGGTAATAACATTTATCTAATTATTTAAAATCAATTAATTTTTAACTGCCGCAATAACAATTTCGTGGATACACTAAAATATTTATTCGTTTTTATAGACTAATCTCTAAATAGTTTAAAATTCTCAGCTCCCTATCTTACCCGTAGTACCTAAACATTTACCTATTTGTTTAAACTTTAAGAATTTTTAACTTCCAAACAAATTAAAATATCAAAATTTGTATAATCCCCATTTCGATTTTTTACAAATCCTTCTTCTAAAAAAATTTCAGCTCCATTGCACATTTGTAAATACATAAACCTTGAAATTTTTTTAAACAATTGCGAATTTTTAGCGCCCGTATTGTTGCCCTTTTTCAAGATTTTCGTTTTTTCTAGTCGGTTTTGCACAAAATCCTACCTAAGAAAAACATTTCGAATCTCCAGCTCATCTGGAAGTGCCTAAACATTAGTATCCTCCTCCTCTTCTGTAAGAAACTTTGATATATAATGATAACATATAACATCTCACCTTGAAAAAACATTCATTTTTCAAATAGATATTTCATCATTACAAATATTTTTTCAATTCTAAATATTTCACCTCTGCTGTGATTTTCGTTTTTCCCTTATGTTAAAATAATAGATTAAAACAATCCCCAAACTTTGCAATTTTAAGAATTTTATAGTTTCTCCATTATGGGGTACTAATTCTACACATTACTGCCAAATTTTAAAGTTGTAGCACTTCTAGAAGTGAAATAATATTTTTCTAATTGTTTAAATTTTAAACATTTTTAACGGCCGCCGCAATACATATATGGAGAGATTGAAATGTTTATTTGTGCAAATGCACTACCCTGTAAATAATTTGAAAATTTCAGCTTCCTAGCTCATTCCGTAGTACCTAAACAGTTAACTATTTGTTTAAACTTTAAGAATTTTTAACTGCCAAACAAATCAAAACATCAGAATTTCTATATTCCTTATTTCGTTTTTTTTACAAATCCTATCTCTAAAAAAATTTCAGCTCCGTAGAACATTCGGAAATACATAAACCTTGAAAAATTGTTTAAACAATTGCGAATTTTTAGCGGCCGCATTGTTGCACTTTTTCAAGATTTTTCATTTTTTCTAGTCGGTTTTGCACAAAATCCTACCAAGATAAAATTCATAAAATAACCAAATAGGGAGTATTGAAATTATGATATAATGATTTATTTGGCTGTTAAAAATTCATAAAGATTAAACAGATAAATGTTCAGGTACTTGTGGACAAGCTCGGGAGCTGAAATTTTTCAGTTAGAACTTGGTGCAAAGGGGCACACAAACATTTGAAAATGACGGTTTTCATAGCAATTATCCTTATCCTAAATTCTTTTCTGACAAATTGTGCATATAACATTTTAGTAAGTGAAAACACCGTAACCGTTAATTTGTTAATGTTACGTGTACGGAATATAACACATAAAACGAAGGCTGGAGACCCACTTAAAGGTTATTTTAACCGTTAATGAAATTATATAAAACATTAGCTTTTAATGTCTTTGATGTTAATTACGATTCCACAGCAGCTTATACGAGGGTGCCAGAAAATATGTTATTTTTGTAGGAGAACGAGGATTGATAAGACAAGGTACTCTTTTGTTTCGGACATTGAATTTGAACGCCCAGCCGATTCGCCCTTATTTTTCCACAGAGTCATCCAATTTGTTGAGACATTAACCATAGCGTAACATTAGATTTTCCACGCCCTGGCGACAGAAACTGGCAACCTGCTCTCGGAGCCATTTCTGCACTTCATCTTTGACGGCGTCGTCAGATGAAAATCGCCGACCGCGGAGATGTTTTTTCAGTTTTCCAAACAAGTTCAAATCCGAGGGCGCCAAGTTGGTGCTGTATGGTGGGTGGAGACATGCGACATGCGGCCTAGCATTATCGTGCAGTAGCAGCACACCTCGGGCAAGCAGGCCAGGTCTTCGACGTCGAATTGCTTCCTTAAGGCGCTTTAACGTCTCCTGGTAGGCAGCTGCATTCACCGTCGCACCACGCTGTGTGAAATCAACGAGAATCACACCGCGAACATCCCAAATGAATGTTGCCATCACCTTTCCTGCGCTCACAGTTGTCTTAAACTTTGTTTTCGTAGGCGATTTGGGACGTTTCCATGCCATGGTTTCCATTTTCGTCTCCGGTTCGTAGTGGTGTACCCACGTCTCATCGCCAGTGACGATGCGCGACAGAAAGGCGTCACCCTCAACTGCGTAACGTTGGAGGTTGGTCAGTGAGGTGGCCATTCTGTCAAGCTTCTGCTGGTCGTACAGTTGCTTCGGGACCCATCTGCTGCACACTTTGCGATAGCCCAGACGTTCATGGACAATGTCCCAGTGTGCCGTTTGAGAGATTCAAGTGCATCTCTAACTGATTCAGCGACACACGTCTGTTCTCCCGCACCATTTCATCAATGTCATTGACGAACGATGTTGATGGACGGTCACTCCTCCCTTCGTCTTTCACGTACAATCTGCACATCAAAAAAAGCACATTGAATGTTTTTCCATCCTTGGCAAATAAACTGAAAAAACATAATTTAGCTTAGTGTAGTTTACTAGAAATCTTTCTTTTATCCGTGTAGTTCCGGGGTCAGCAACCTGCGGCTCTGGAGTTCATAATTGTGGCTATTTAAACATTAGCTAAGCTAACCAATATCAGCCATGAAATATGCTTATTGCAATCACTCGAACTTCAATTAAAAAATATCTCTTATATTTTTCATAGTTGTAGATTGTGTGTTATGGGCGATTCTTGAGTGCTGTCAGTAGCGCATGCGAAATTTCCATTAAAATTGTTTTATTTGTCACAACTCATTGTTAAACATTAGTATAAAAGCCGGTTAATAGGACGAGAAAGAATATATTATTCATTACTTAACTAAAAATCTCGTACTGAGACAATAATGGATCATGGTTGTCAAGGCAAATCATCATGAAGTCGCTAAATTTAGTGAAAAATAAGTCATTTAAACGTTACATTAGAGCGTTTGAGGACTGAGGGAGACAATCGACTAAGACTAAGAAACTTGGTTCATTTCCCTTTAAAACAGTCCTAGTTTGAAGGTTGAAGGTCAATTTTTCTAATTTTTATGAGCAATAGAATGAAAGCTTGCACATCGCTAAATTGATGTTTACATGATATCTTATGGGAAATAGAAATTATCTTCTAGAGTCGAACCCGGGTCTTTTTGGGGATTGTTTTTATAAATTTTATGATAAGAATCAAACATTTCCACCCCCAATCTTATACCTATTGGAAAGTTGGTTAAAAATAGCATTCAAGTCATGCTGGAAGGTGTTCCCGGGAGACGGTAGGTTGGCGTCACAGTCTAGCGTTTGGGACAGGGAGAGAGAGAAAGAGATTGTAATTCCTGCATTTTATTATAGTAGATAAATATTAAACAAGGATGTTATGTTCAAATATCTCTGTAGAAATGACTTCGCTGTCGTTATCTCAGAAAAATACTATAATCATAGTGTCTTCCGCGCGAGATTTTTAGAATTATAGATAACTCGCCGTAACAGAAAAACGACGAGAGTTAGGTGGTAGCTTTTCATGTCCATACGCGTTTTATATAATGCTTCATTGATACAGTGACACCCTATTACCTACCCCACGCATTTATCTCGCAATCTTTGACTAAGGCCATTGACGAACGTCGAGTTCAATAGGTAATGTCCGAAATCTTTTTTAAATACGCAATGTTAGGTTTCAGGCACTTAAAAATAATGTCAAATCTCTTATAAAGTAGTGAATGATTAATGTCATTAATCTTAATGACCTTCCTATTTCAGTTAACGGAAATGAACTGCGATGGCAGTCTTCGATTTTTCGCTAACCTGTTATTGACAACAAATGTTGGGTATTCTAAGCCAGGTAGGCTATACGATTATCTACCAGAATACGTAGAAATGTATGCTTAAACAAAGCTATTAAGGTTAGCTTCCTTCTTTGTTCCATTACTTTAGAAATTATAACTAAAATGCTTAATTTGTTAGTTCATTGACTAATTAGGAGAGGCTTGTACCTTGGGATGGAATGTACCTTGGGACACATGTGCTATGCTGACATCTGTAGAGTGGAGAGAGGAACTAAATGCTATTGACTTATCTAAAGTGATGACAGAGGTTGGTGTCCAGCTTTTTAGAATGGTAGTTGTTTGTAGGAGTTATTGAACCTCAAGCTTTTTCATTGAGCAAAGTAATTTTTGTGTTAAATTTGTGGACATTTCTGGAGAAATTCAAGTAGATTAAAATGTTCAATATACTGAATTAACATGTGTAAATCATTTATAAGTATAGTCAAACTCGTTTATAACGAGCACGGTTGTAACGAGGTCACGGCTATAGTGAGCAAATTCTACCTCCAAGATAAGTTTACGAGTATTTACATACAAATATTTCACGTATATAGCGAGCACGCTTCACGGATATATCGAGCAAACTTCGACCACGTCTCACTGTCTCAAACGCGGTGGCGGTCAGCCCCTTCAATCCTCATAGTGACCCAAGATATGTAACCTTGTGTTCTCGAGTCCAGCCTCTACACCCTATCCCTCGGGGAGGTTAAAGACCGCGGCGTTGTTGTTAAAAAAATAATCCCTTCGTACAAACCAAGAATTCCCAACTTGCGGGTACAGTGGCACCCGCGGAGGTCCTTTGTCCTCTCCTCCCAACCCACAGCTCTTTTACAGCCAGGAGGTTGTGTTTGGAAGGGGGGTAAGGGGATAAGGGCATGTACAATGGCGCCCGCCCCCGTCGCTCAGCCGAATGCACCCAACACCCTTTCCCACGTAAAGATGGGAAATCCCAGATTTAATCCGTCTCCTCATTAACTCTTCCTGGAATTGGTATGCTCGCAGTTTGCAAAGAAAGTTCGTAGCGTTGATCACAAAAATCAGTTGAGATTTTGCCCTTGAACGAGTAACATGTCCGTACATAAAAGGAAGTGTCTGTCTATTCGCGAAAAGGTTGATATTATTCGAGAGTTAGAACGTGGTGAAAAAAAATGTTGAAGTGTACAAAAAATTTAATTTATCGTCGTCTACGGTTTCAACCTTATGGAAAAACAAAGAAGCGATTTTATCTGCACTAGAGAACAACCTAACAACGAACAAGAAAATGAGGAAGTGTGACTTGGGTACTGTTGATCAAGCACTGCTGGAGTGGTTTAAGACGCAGAGAAATGCTGGTTTCCCCATCAACGGCCCCATTTTAAAGGTACAGGCAGATAAATTTGCAAAACAGTTAGGACATGAAAACTTCACATGCAATAATGGGTGGCTCGATCGTTTTAAAAATCGGCATAACATTGTTTATGCGAAAGTCAGTGGAGAGGCCCTGTCAGCAGATTCAAAAACGGCAAGTGAATGGGTGAAAAGTGTTTGGGAGGAGTGTCGAAAAGGTTACAGAGAAAAAGACATCTACAATGCCGACGAAACTGGACTGTTTTACAACATGATGCCTGATGCAACGTTTAAATTCAAAGGTGACAAATGTGTTGGTGGCAAAAGACCTAAGAATCGTTTAACAGTTTTAATGTGCGTAAACATGAATGGGAGTGACAAAAAAAAACTTTTTGTTATTGGTAAGTCACAAAAGCCGCGTTGCTTCAATAATGTAAAGAAGCTTCCCGTTGAATATGCAGCTAATAAAAAGGCATGGATGACTTCCAATATTTTTCAGCAATATGTAAGTCAGTGGAACAACGAGTTGCGGAGGAAAAATAGAAACATTTTATTCCTTGTCGATAACTGTCCTGCGCATCCACATATGCAGGAGTTATCCAATGTAAAACTGGTGTTTTTGCCTACAAATGCGACTTCTATTTTGCAGCCAATGGACATGGGGATAATTAAAAGTTTTAAAGGCCATTTCAAGCGATTTTTTGTTCTACAGTTGATTGAAAGGAGGGAAAGAGGTTTAGATGGCAACGTCTCTGTATTGGATGCAATTCATTTGATGACAGATGCATGGGACAATGTTTCACCTACAACGATCATAAACTGTTTTCGGAAGTCTGGTTTAATATCGGGAGAATTTTCGATTGATAACCATAACGTTGATGAAGATGATCTACCTCTGTCAGAATGGCTTAAAGAAAATGGAATTGCGAATTTTGACCATGTAAATGACATTGACAATTTTGTTCATGTTGATGATGATTTGATTACCAGTGGAATTCCTACGGAGAGTGAAATAATAGAGACAGTACAAAACACAGCAGACAGTGATGAAGACATTGTTGAATATGTCGAAGACACAATCCCGACTAAAAGCCGTGCCAACTTACTCTCAAGCTCAGGATGCTGTGGAAACATTAAATGATTTTTTTGAAAACATTGACATTTCCGATGGTGTTTTTAGTGCAATAAGTGTAATAAGAGGAAACTTAAGAGACTTCAAAGTGAAATCTATGAAACTGGCTACCATTCAAAGTTATTTTTCTAAAAAGGGGAGTGATTAAGGATGCAGCTGTGAGTAAATTTTATATGTACAAATGTTTATTTTAAATTTTCTAGTTTATTCTCATTTTTATGTTTTTCCATAAATTTACTAAATAAACTTTCTGTTTATATATTCACTTTTACTTATTATGTCTTATTTCACCATACGCATGCATGCTTTTGCCTTCACGGATATTAAGTTTAACGGCTATAACGAGCAAAACTAGACGGTCCCGTGGCGCTCGTTATATCCGAGTTTGACTGTATATCCATATAAGTAAATGCTAATAAAGACTAGCAGGTTATGAAAACAGTTGAGCTCTTGTGTGCTAAGTGCTGTCCTGTACCTTGGGACAAATTTTCTCGTACCTCAAGACACTGATTCACTGTGTGTCCCAAGGTAGATTATCAAAAACAAAGAGCAACAGTCAACTTTAGAATATATTTTAATTATTTTCTGTAGATGCCACAGAGCAAGTTAGAAGTGAAAAAAGTATGATCCAAATGATGTTGTACATGCAGCTGAACTCGTGCTAAAACGGGGATGGAGTGTGAGGCAAGCAGCACTGAAATTCAATATCTCAAAATCAACTCTGGCATGCCTCATCAGTGAAAATAAATCATCAGAGAATGAAGAGTTTTCTTACAAACCCCGAAATGATGTTCACTTTGCTTTTTCAAATCAAGAAGAGGAATTACCCAAAGAATACTTAAAACCAGCTTCTATGATGCACTATGGTATGACAAGAAAGCAGTTTCGTTGCCACGCTCTTTATTTCGCACAAGCAAATAAAAAGACACACTAAGCAGTGGGACAGAGATGGAATGCCAGGAAAAAATTGGTATTATGAATTTATGAGCAGACGTAAAGATGCACTTGCACATCGGAAGCCTAAAGTCACAAGTCTTGCAAGATCCAGTAGTTTTAATTGCTACAATTTAGCAACAATGTTTGGAAAACTGAAGGAAATTCAAGAGAGAGAGAGAACTTTACACCTGCCAGAATTCATAACTTTGTTGAAACAGATGTTTCTACTGTCTATAACCAAGGAAATGTTATTGCAGCAAAGGGAGGAAAACAGGTTGGTGACATGACTTCTGGTGAATGAGGTGTGAATGTAAATTTAATTTCAGCTGTAAATGCTACTGGAAATAGCATCCTGCCAGCATTTTTTCCCCCGGAGTTCATTTTAAGGGTGCCATGTAAAAAAAGCTCTACTAGGCAGGATTGGCACAGCACACATCAGCAGATGTTCCAATAGTGAAATTTTTGCGAAATAAACCACCTTTTTCAACTTCGCGAATAATTGGTTCCGGAAAAAATGACGCGAAATGCAAATTCGCGAAGTGCAAGTCCTATTTTTCTATAAGACGCTATGTATTTATGTGAGTACAATTCCCCGTCGACCTAAAAAATTCACTTTTTTATCATAAATAATAGTTTCACGGAAAATAAAAGAAAGCATAACAGCAAATAAAAACCTAGCATCATAAAGTGAAAAAATTCTTTTAATTAGTTTCAAAACGCGTAATAGCAAGTGAAAACCCAGCATTACAATGCGATAGCAATTATTTTGGCAATTGTGCAGTTTACCTCCAACACATTTTTGCATGTGAATTTAGATTTTCTTTTGTACATTCTAAGGAAATGCTTTAATTTAAATTGATAAATTACTGAAATGGAATGTTGAGTACGTGATGCACGGGTGTTTTCTTGGGTTTTGCCACAAACATTTCCAAGCTGCAAAAATAACATTAGTATTATAAAGTGGTAATATTTATTTTATTTATTACGTTCGAAATGCATAACAGAAATCAAAACCTAGCGTAAGAAAGTGATAACATTTCTTTTAATGGTTCAAAATATGTCACAAAAAGTAGTAACATTTCTTTTAGTAATCACGTTCAAAATATGTGGCAGAAAATCTTGCGTAACATAATGATAGCAATTCTTATATTTACGTTAAAAATTCATAATAAAAAATGACAACCTAACAAAACAAAATAACATTTCCTTAAATTATGTTCAAAATACAAAGATTTTATTCATTTATTTAAATTGCAAACTAAAGTTTCACCATCGAAAATAGCGGCATTGGCGGTGAAGTTCATATTTAGATCATTATCACTTTCCTCTTTATCATTGTTAGTATTTTTCACCATTTTTACAATCTCTTCACCAGTAAGTTGATGCACGACTGATGCATCCTTTTCTACCTCCATCCAATCTTCTATATTTTTTGCACATATGTTTTTCGCTGTAGGATTTTGCATAATCAAGCAACTGATTTATCAGCTGTGGTTTATGGGATACATGAAACCCTGCAAAATCTGCCTCAGAATCAGCATCATCTTTGAACATCAAGACAGGCCATAATTTATGCCAAGAATGATTAAGAGCTGATAGTGATATATTATCCCAGGCAAGAGCAAGTGTTTAGATACAATCCCATAGATTAAACTCTTTCCTAAAATTTGTAATAGATTCCCATTTGCAACATATCAAAATTGCGCTAAACATACATGTGTTACACAGTGAATGACTAAATTTGTCCTTGCAGATAGAGATAAGTTTGGACTAAAAATATCCAGAGATGATGTTCTCCAAAGACTGCCGGACATCATAACTTTTGGATCTGATACAGAGACCACAGCTTCAGAAGGCATTGGTGTGGGAAAGCCCGAAAATCTCTCATTTGACAAAGAAAGTGAAATAGAAAGGAGCATAAAAATACTCTAACCATAGCAAGCAAATACTGAAGATAACCTTAACATATTTACTTTCATGAATAAAGTTTATCTAAAACATTATATCCAACTGTTATCATGCCATAATATTTTCTTGAATGTTGTCAGATATGAATTTAATCATGGCTACAAATGATACGTGACATGGCATTTCCTAAATGCTTTGGTGAACCAAAATACCTTTTTTCTGGAAAAATTTATAAAAACTTTGGGTGCATTTTATAGCCCGAAAAATACGGTAAATATGACTAAAATATTTGTTCCGATCAATTTTCGGACCAATTTTATAATCATTTAGTGCACATAATATTCGAATTTGAAAAGATTATGGACTACTTTGTCAAGAAAATCATGGTCAAACTAGGCAGAATTCATCTATTTGGAATGTAAGCAACAAAAAACTAAAGATCTTTTATTGTCCCGGTTATGTCCCGGTTTTTCTTCCCCAGAACACATTGTGTCCCGGTTTTACTTCCTCAGAATCTGGTCACCCTACATCAGGGGCGCACCCAGGGGGGGGGGGGGCTGACGGGCTTTAGCCCCCCCCAAAAAATCGACATGTTCATGCTAGGGCTTTAGTATTAAACAAAATGTCTGTACTATTTGTAAGTAAATCTGCTGGTTTTTCGTAAGATTTCTAACAATATTCTCGAGAAATTCTTCACAATGTCGAACATTAACGAAATGCAGTCACCGGTAATTTTTCAGCCGTCATTTTTTTGCATCCATTTTTCTAACTTCATTATAGTCTTTCCCTACACCAACGGAATAGTGACAGGAAGGCACCCTGCACTGAAGAAAGTGGTCATTTCAGGCTTCTTTTGTCCTCCATATGAAGGGTAAAGCCAAGTGACCCTGGATCCCTAATAGCTTCCAGATGGAGAGAACGCATGCGAGCGACGCAAAAAGGAAATTCGAGGAAAGGTTTTTCTAAGAACTTGAAAGCACATCTTGAGAAAGGAACGCATTTTTGAGCGTCAGTTTCACATTGTCTCTCCTCAAAGCAACTGCATTAGTGAGTTTGTCTGTTTTGTGTATTCTGAGTGCAAGATAATTCGTTAGAAATCATAAAAGTTGACAATAAGTTACCTTAATAATAAAATCTCAAGTTACCGGCTATGCTCACCATATCCTGTTGCTTCCGGATAGTTTTCTTTTTTGAGGAGTGAAATCTTAATTTCAGAACGTTTGTTACCGTAAGTTTCGAGTGTTTCATCTTATTATCCTGAGTTTCCCGAAGTTTCAGCGGCGACGAATTTACAGCATTTGGTAAGTAAAGTTAATTATTTCACAAAATGGAATGTTTCATATTTTTATGTTACTAGTGAATAGAAGTATGTTTCGTGTTAAGAATGGCAAGCCAACCTATTTATGTATTCTCCATATAAATGAACGGTTTAAATGTAATCATAAATGTCATTGTTTTAATTGAATTTGGACTCTTGGAAATCGTATACAGTTTGCCTGCTGTACATAAGAACTCTGTTAAAATTGGTTTTTAAATAATTGCGTTTAATTTTAACCATAACAGAAATGGCAGAAAAACGAAAAAATGTGCGCAATTTGTTACACTTTTTCGGAAAAAAACCGAAGACCGAGACAGGCTCTGAAGAGGTGGAAGACAAGTCTTGCGGTACTAGTAATAATGGACCAAGTGCAAAAAATAGCGAAATACATCTCAATGAAACAGAGGCAGCCTCTTCTAATTCCTTTAATATTGATCAAAATGATATAGCTCTTTTAAAAAAGAACCCATTGTCTAGCGATGACAAGTTAGATATTCTAAGAATCCTTTGGAAACCTAAAGCAGACTATCATTTTCCTTCCTGCATCTTTAAAAATCAAAAAAGAAGTTTTCAACACTCATGGCTGGTAAAATATCAATGGTTATGTTATTCTAAATCTGAAAATAGTGCCTATTGTAAGTACTGTACATTTTTTGCGCCAGTGGAAGTCGGTAAGTCTAAGGCACAGGCTGTTGGATACTTAGTTTCAAATGGTTTTTCTGACTGGAAACACGCAATTGAAGCATTTAATGGACACGAAAAAACTGCTTATCATACCAGTTCTGTGTTGACTTTTCCAAGATTGCAGGACATTCGTGATCAGAAAGTTACATCTATTGATAAGCAAATAGATAAGGATAAGGCACAAAAAGTTCAACTAAATAGGAAAAGATTAGAACCTATCATTAAAACAGTAATTATTTGTGGAAAACAAGGAATACCTCTTCGAGCCCATCGAGATTATGGTCAGTTTTGTGTTGAAAATGAGCCTGAAGAAAATGAGGGTAACTTTCGGGCAATATTGCGTTCCAGAATTGATGCTGGCGACAAAGAATTAAGAGAACATCTAGAAAACTGGTAAAAATGCAACGTTTCTCAGCTGGAACATTCAAAATCAAATTCTGGTAGCATGCAACGACATAATACTGAGGGAAATTGTTGCGAAGGTAAATGCTGCAAAATTTTTCTCAATTCTTGCAGACGAAACCTGTGATATATCGACTACTGAGCAATTTTCATTGTGTGTGCGATACATAGATGAGGATAAAGAAGGGAGTTTGTCAATACGAGAAGATTTTTTACAGTTTGTTCCAGTATCAGATACTTTTGGTCGTGAACTATCAAATACGTTAATTGAATCAGTTAAAAGTGTAGGAATTGATTTAAAATTCTTACGAGGTCAGGGCTATGATGGTGCTGCGTCAATGAGTGGGAAATTCAATGGAGTTCAAACACATATAAGGAAATTGTACCCCCTTGCACTATATGTCCACTGCGCATCACATAGTTTAAATTTAGCAATTGGAAATGCTGTGAAAGTGCAAAAAGTAAAGAATTGCTTGGGTATAGTAGAGCGAATTTATAAGTTTTTCAATACTCCTAAAAGAGGTGAAGTATTAACGAGAAAAATTAATGAACATTGCCCTGAATCAAATAAGAAAAAACTACGACAACTAGCTAATACAAGATGGGTTGAACGGCATGAATCCATAATGGTAATGATTGAACTCTTTGTCGCGATTTATTTTGCTCTTGATGAAATAAGTTCCTGGCAGAACCAAGAAGTTTCATCCGGTGCCCAAATGCTATTAAACTCTATTTGTGAGTTTGGTTTTCTTATTTCAGTATATACAGTACAGGCATTTTTTTCCTATACATTAGCATTGTGCAGATTACTGCAAAAAGTTGATAGTGACCTTCACTCAGCACTTAATCATGTGCGTGATGTTGTAGAACAAATAGAAAGTATGCGAACTAATTCAGAAAATGAATTTAGGGCTATATTTCAAAAAGCTTCTGAAAAAGCAATATCGATTGGTATTGAAGTAAAGAGGTTAATAAGCTGCAAACGCCGTCAGAGTGAAGATGTTCCATCTGAAACTACGGAGGAATATTACCGAAGGTTTATATTCATTCCCTTCGCAGATCACATGCTAAGCCAGCTGAATGAAAGGTTTTCTAAACATCAGGGCGTACTACTTGAATTTAGCAGTATTCTACCTAAAGGAGAACTTCAAAAACAAACTGAAATCGAGAATTTTTTGAGGCTAGTTGAATTCTACAATACCGATATTCTCTCAACAAATGAGTTTGTCTTAAAGGAAGAATTTATAATGTGGTACAAACGTTTTGATAAGTTGGTATCTACAATAGCCCCATCGAAGAATGCTATAGATGCATTGAATCAGTGTGATAGATTAATTTATCCAAATATTTTCATATTGCTAAAAATATTTGCCACACTTCCTATTACTACGTGCACCAGTGGAAGATCATTTTCGACTTTACGAAGGTTGAAGACATATTTGAGGAACGCCATGTCTCAAGACCGTTTAAATGGCTTAGCGCTTTTAAATATACATCGACACATTAAAATTAACCCTCAAGATGTTTTAAACGAATTACAGAAATCAAACAGAAAAATTGACATTTTAATCTAGAATGAAATATGCATTGAATGATGTAATTAATAATTAAAAATAGTTTGTATTTGTGTCGAATTTATACCAAGCTTTTCATTATTGCTAACCATGTCAAAATTTTCATTTTTTTCTTTTTTCCTTAAATTTGTGGATTCTTAAAACTGGATATCTCAATCGCATTTCTTGAAAGATGTAATTAATAACTGAAAATAATTTGTATTTTTTGTCAAATTTGTACCAAGCTTATTATTATTGTTAACCATGTCAAAATTTTCATTTTTTTCTTTTGTCATTAAATTTTTGGGTCCCTAAAACTGCAAATCTCAATCGCATTTCTTGAATGATGTAATTAATAATTGAAAATAGTATGTATTTTTTGTCAAATTTGTACCAAGCTTTTAATTATTGTTAACTATGTCAAAATTTTCCTTTTTTTCTTTTGTCATTAAATTTGTGGGTCCTTAAAACTCCAAATCTCAATCGCATTTCTTTTCTTTAGTGAATACCCCCTATTCTCTATCCGAGAATCACTACGTTTTTATCCCAAATTAAAACGTAAAGTATTAGATATGTTCGGTGGGATATATTTTCTTATGGTTGAGCCCCCCCCCAAGAGGAAATCCTGGGTGCGCCCCTGCCCTACATATAAACAACTTCCTAACCAATCCAACTTCAAAATAAAATCTTTCTGGTTTTTTTCCAAAACTGCAAAAATTTCTAAAAAGTGAGAAAAAAGAATATAAAGTTATAACTAGTGTCCATTTAAAAAAGTAAGATGCAAAATTTTCCAATAAATAAAAGAATTATCATAAAAAATATTCCACAATTTAACTCTTGCTTGAAGACTAATTGTGAAACCTGGATCAAAAACAAAATAAAAAAAACAATTGCTGCTCACTTGAGGTCTAATCTTTCACCGAGTACCTTTCTTAGGGACGTATCCCTCAGCGCAAAGCCAATGGATCCAACAGTATGTACTAGGAATTGCAAACATTTGCGATGCACATATGCATCGCCGGTCCGCTGTGGTCGCTTCACTTGATGCATGGGTGCATCAAAGGCAGCAAATGTGTTAATGTTATGCAATTTTAAATGTTTCTTTAAATTTTCAAATCAGCTCTTGCTGAAAAACTGGTTGTAGAATTGCCTTCATCCTCGTCTATGGTTCCACTCTTTAAATGTCCATATATATATATATATATATATATATGGATGTCAACAAGGTGTTGGGATGAGGAAACCCAGTGAGCACTCACCAATCAGACGACTTCAGGTTGGCGAGGCCCCGGGGATGTCGAAGCGACACACGTAAAATAACACAAAAACACAGAAACATCACAAACGTAAAGCTTTCGGAACTACTCCTTCTTCAGCTACAGAGAGAGAACTGATGGCGGTGACACTGGGTGGAGGCATGGGGGTGGAAGGGTAGTGCGGAAAGGTCGAGGATTGGAGGAAACGGAGGGGGTTGGGGATGGGTAGGGTGTTGGAAGAAGACAGAAAGGGTGTGAAAAGCTATCGAAGGTTGAGGCCTGGGGGAGTGAAGGAGTTTAGGAGATGGATATGCGAAAGCTCCCACTGACGGAGTTGGGGAGCCGAAGCATTGTCGGGGAGAGCGCGAATGACTCTCACTGTGAAGCAGTTGTTGAACTTTAAATTATGTTTGTTCGCATGAACGGCCACCGGCAGCGGTCGTTTGAGAATGATGCTGTTGCGGTGGCCATTCATGCGGATGTTGAGGGGATTGCTGGTGAGGCCAACATAAAAGGCGGGACATTGGGTGCATCTCAGGAGGTAAATGATATTGCGGGTGGTGCAGTTGGTGGTGGAAGTTATGGGGTAGGTGATGTTGGTTGTGGGACAGGAGAAGGAGTTGCAGGGGGGGTTTATTGGGCATGTTAGACATCGGGGTCTACCGCAGGGGTAAGATCCGGCAGGGTGTAAAGGCGTGGGTGCTGGGGGTTCTTTCTTCCATAGAATGTTTGCCAGATTAGGGGGACGGCGGAAGGAGAGCATCGGTGGTCTGGGAAATGGGATCTGGTGAGGGGAGGATGAGATGATAAGGTGGGCGGCTTTCAGGATGTATTTCAGAATGTCGTGGATGCCGGGGAAATACAGGGTGGTTAGGGTGAGTTGGAGGGTGGAATCGGTGGTGGTGTGGGTATTGAGGTGGGAGTTAGGGGTGGCGGGTGCGACTGCCCGCCGGATTTGGTCTCGGATCAGATCCGGCGGGTATCCGCGCTGTAAGAAGGCATGTTCGAGGGTGGAGCAGTACTCGGACAGGGAATCTCTGTCCGAGCAAATTCTATATTATAAATAAAATAAATAATAAATTATATATATATATATATATATATATATATATATATATATATATATATATATATATATATATATATATAGTGCTTTATTCCTTATTGGCTGCATGCTAAGGGAAGCATTTTTCTGTGTTTTATTCTCTACCCACACACTTGAAAGTTTTAAGTTTTTCCATTTTTTCTAATATAGGATCACGTCTACTCACAAAAGAAACTTTAGCACTAGCCAGAGTAGCAGCTATTACACTACCTCAAATTTTGTCTATGGCCAATTTTATAGAATGAATGGTTGATTGATTCATTCACTCCATATTCTCTACCAACAGAAGTGGGACCTGCTCCACTTGTAACTTATCTAATATTGTTATCTTTTCTCTCAAAGATATGACTTTATGCTGTCTCTTGGCTAATGCATCACTTCCACTTGTATTAAGATGTTTAGATGACATAATGATTAAAAAGAAAGGGTAAATAATAAGTAAATATAATGTTCAAAGCACACAACTCGGTCAAAGCACAATATCATATGCCTCTCACAAGGGGACTACGCCACATTCGGATAACCGATCTTGTTCTCCTTTTGCAAGCGTTTAGGAACCGATGCATAATAGAAAGTGTGCAAGTAATACGACCCGCTTCTCAAGCATTTTGGAGAAAAAACGTTATTTCAATGTGAGAAGCAGCTAAAATACTATTCCTGCTTCCAATTAATGTTTTAGCGATTAGCCTAATTGGTTAAATTCGGGATTTCTATGATGAGGGTCCGTGTTTCGAATCTCACTTGAAACTTTTTTTTCTCTCAAGTTTTGGCAATTATTATTTTCATGTTAATTAACTGCAAAATACATTATTTTTTCAAGGTTTTCGTCTGTTAACCCTTACTTACGTAAACAAAGTTCCTTAACTAGTCGCGTGGGGTCTTTTAAAACCCCTAAATTATTTTTTAAATTTAATAATAAAATGTTATGTTATTATCATTATACTGTAAAGTACATCATTTTAATTGAAAATGAAATAGTTTATGTAGAATTTTGTCAAGACAAAACAAGTTTTGTAAATAAACAAAATTTTACTTTTTTTAGTTACCAGTGCTATCCAAACATTCGTAACATTTCAAAATCATATGCTCTTTACGTATAAAATCACCACAATTTACACATTTACTTTGCACTTTTATGTTCTTGTTTCTAGGGCAAAATTTACAAAGAGTGAACACATGCGTTTGTTTGTGGCGGTAACGAATACTGGGGGTGGATGACTGTACGCTCCGCGCGGCCGAAGGGATGGCACGCGCGGTTGCTTAGGGGTCGGTTTATTGCTGTGACAGGAAGTGGTGGGGCCACATGTGAAGGGAGAAAGTAGAGCAAAGCTGCATAAGTGCATCGCAAACGTTTGCAATTCCTAGTACATACTGTTGGATCCATTGGCTTTGTGCTGAGGGATACGTCCCTAAGAAAGGTACTCGGTGAAAGATTAGACCTCAAGTGAGCAGCAATTGTTTTTTTTATTTTGTTTTTGATCCAGGTTTCACAATTAGTCTTCAAGCAAGAGTTAAATTGTGGAATATTTTTTATGATAATTCTTTTATTTTTTGGAAAATTTTGCATCTTACTTTTTTAAATGGACACTAGTTATAACTTTATATTCTTTTTTCTCACTTTTTAGAAATTTTTGCAGTTTTGGAAAAAACCAGAAAGATTTTATTTTGAAGTTGGATTGGTTAGGAAGTTGTTTATATGTAGGGTGACCAGATTCTGAGGAAGTAAAACCGGGACACAATGTGTTCTGGGGAAGAAAAACCGGGACATAACCGGGACAATAAAAGATCTTTAGTTTTTTGTTGCTTACATTCCAAATAGATGAATTCTGCCTAGTTTGACCATGATTTTCTTGACAAAGTAGTCCATAATCTTTTCAAATTCGAATATTATGTGCACTAAATGATTATAAAATTGGTCCGAAAATAGATCGGAACAAATATTTTAGTCATATTTACCGTATTTTTCGGACTATAAAATGCACCCAAAGTTTTTATAAATTTTTCCAGAAAAAAGGTACAGTAAAACTTCTCATTAACGAATATCAAGGTACCCAATTTTTCGTCTATTCGTTATTCGGAAATTCGTTGATCGAAGGTTATTGGGCGTTGCATAACTTCAGGGGCACATTGCCTGTTAGATTATACGGGAGCAATGGGGCTATCCAAATGAAGGCATATGCTCTGAAACGGAGTAACTCTACTAATTTATGCCCATTACATCTCTTCAGGAAAAAGTATCACATAAGTGGACGATATTCAAAATGCGCCCTCAATGTTTAATAATCGGCCATATTGATTTGAAGCTCCGACGACACAATGCTTTCTTATGGGAAAAAGGGCCACTTTCATTCATCTCATTTTGCAAAGTTTGACAGTGGCAAGCACCAAATAACTCGGAAATGCAATGTTATTTTTTCTAGCATTGATTGGCAGGTTCTGCACGAAAACATCCTCTGCAATTTTTTATTATGCGACTTTTTTCGAGGTTGCAATGCGTGATACTCGCTGAGCCTATCCTAAAGCATCTGTTGAGTCGCTAAGTTTATAAAAAATATTGACAGCAACGCCACTTCTTAACGCCAATTAATAAACTACTATTTGACCACCATGGAGCGGGTTGCAAATATTTCAAAACGAAATGAAAGAAAGCAGCATTTTCCCCATAAGAAAGCACTAACTGTTGTTGGCACTCCAAATCAAGACTCCAATATTTTTCACTAACATTCTTAACAACACTCCAGCTCCGTCTCTGACGAATAAATTATCTATCACAAAAAGAGCATAGGAACCACCTCACCAAGATACATACCTCATTGCTGCAATCTTTTGTTGAAATTCTCTCTAAAAGGATTAGGGGATTAATTTAATCGGGAATGATTTCAAATACAACACTTTTTTAAAAGATTTATTATTAAATCAACATTTTTTTAAAAAACGAGTCTATTTTTTTCTGTTTCAAATTCTTCGTAAATTCTCGGGAAACGGCAGTCTCCACTTCCCTGAAAGCGTGCATAGCTGCAGCACTACAACTCTCGGATGAGAGTAAATATCTTTCCACTACATCCAGTGCTGCACACACGTCGCTCGACTCGACAATGAAGAGCAGCAAGCAAACAGCTAAAAGTTAGCGTTGTGAACCACCATTAAGCACTAAATATCAAAAGGAATTGATATTTAACGCACTTCTTCTCACTCAATAACTTGTCGCACTTTTACACCTTCTCTCACCTAGGACACACCGGTCAATGGCGCGAGAATGCCGGAAACACAGGAAATACGTCATCATGCTAGAAAACGCGCTATGATTGGCTTGTTGTAAGCTTAACGCTAATTGGTGCGTTGGCGACTGTTTTCAATAGTTTTCGGTACTTATATAACTGAAAAAAATGTTTAGCGAGCAAAATTTTATTCCAGAGAGGTAAATAAAAATGGGAGGGACCACTTTTTTCCTTCGTTGTTCGGAAGTTTTCGTAGTACGGAAGTTCGTAGTAAAGAGGTTATAATTAGGGATTTTGTATACAAGTTTGGCGGGACCCCGTCAATTGTTCGTTATTCGGAGGTCTTCGCTATAAAGGGGTTCGTAAGGTAGAGGTTTTACTGTATTTTGGTTCACCAAAGCATTTAGGAAATGCCATATCACGTATCATTTGTAGCCATGATTAAATTCATATCTGACAACATTCAAGAAAATATTATGGCATGATAACAGTTGGATATAATGTTTTAGATAAACTTTATTCATGAAAGTAAATAGGGATGATCTAAAACATAAATAATTGCTTCAAAACTCGTATATGTATACTCGTAAATGTGCCCTACATGCACTCTGCTGTCAAAGTGCAGTGCACACCTCACACCTATTGGCACCTCTTACGGATTGTACTCATTTAAACTTAATTGTAAGATGAGATTTTAATTCCTAATAAATGGATCGCTTGTGCAATAACATATAACCAGTGGAATGTGATTTATTTATTCCATATTTATTAACTAAAAATTAAAAAGAATTTTTAACCGGGAAAAAAACTAAACCGGATGTGACGCCGGGACAACATCTAACATCCGGGACTGTCCCAACTAAACCGAGACGTATGATCACCCTATTTATTTACAGTAAATCCTTGATTTAATGGACTAATAGGGGGGAAGGGTCGTTCTTTAAAGCTGAATGTCCGTTAAATGGCGAATGGGATTTTTCAATTCCAAAAACACACTTGTACCTAAATGAGAAAACCTCCTTTACTGATGGTAATGATATTTAATGTATAAAATACCACATTTGCACGAATATACGATAAAAAATTGAATTTAAAACAACCACATCACTTTTTAATTCCTCAGAAAACTTTTTTTCAATATTTTAAGAAAATACGTTGACACTGAAATATCACGAATTTCATATTGTATGATTATATCTGAATTGATTCACTGACTTTGCCACAAAATACCCTTTTTCATTTATTTGTCGCAAAACACTGGAATTTAATAAATATTTCTGAGAACTCCGATGGCACTCTTAAAAAACTCTGCGGACTTTATAAGCATTTGAAGCCACGATCAGCTGGCTGGCATTCAATACTGTCCGCGAGCCAATGTACGGATCATACCACGTATACAATGGATTATTATTATAACGGACACTTAATGGGATAATTTATATCCCCTAGAGCCTAGAGTCGCAGTATTCGCTTCCAATCACATCGCTCGCGTTAACGGTAGTGTGAACGCAGCCTAAGCTAGGGTTGCCATATGTCCTGAAAAATCAGGACGTCCTGAATTTCAACCTTTTCGAGAGTGTCCTGAAAGAAATCCTAAATTCATGGTAAATGCCCTGATTTTTAATGTCTTTTTCATATAATTTTCCATACTAAATGACTTATTTTTTAAAATCATTGCTTAGTGCATTGACTATTCTCTTAGAGCAAGCGTTCTCACCTTAGATTATCAAAACCATAGAGTACGTAACTTCATTCTATCATCTCTCCCAGTGGTTATTCTTTTTATCACTATTTCTGTGTCATCTCCTTTTCCCGGTATTCTGCATATCCGTCTTCCGACCAGAGACTTCTAACCATTTGGTACTTCGTTGCTTCTGTGTGAACATGTGTATCTAGGATTGTGTGGACAAGATTTGATTTTTGTGAGGTTCATAATATTATTTGCCAAATGTTTAAATATGGCACCGAAAAGACTATCCAAATACAGTGACGAAATGATGGAGTTCCATCTATAAAGAAGGGGTGCACAGATCATAAAGTTTACTGTGCACTTTGCTAGTAGTTTTTAAAAATTAAATGATAGGATGTACTTTCAATTTTGTATTTATTTTTGTAACATTGTTACACAAACAGTAAAACAAATACAAAATGGTCTGACTCTGTGATTTTGTTTTCAGTTCTCACATTTCTACTGCCTATGGAGGGAAGAGTGATTGATGTCAGTAAACATGTGGTTTCCATGAAGCATAAAAATGCACTACATGCTTCTTCTAATAGCTCCAAAGTTAGCACCTATTTTGTAAAACCCAAAGGTGAATCTGTATCTGTGGCTGCTGTAGAAGACACCTTTGCATATCATACAGTGAAACATGATATGTCCTACAACTCAACAACTTACAGTGCAACATTATATTCCAAAGCATTTACTGATTCCAATATAGCCAAGAAATTTTCATGTGTTAAAACTAAAACTGAAGCCATTGTAAATAATATTTTAGCTCCTCATACCTTAGACATTGTAAAGGAAGCAATCAAAGATATAAATTTTTTGAGTGTGAGTACAGATGCTTCAAACAAGAAGTACCATAAAGTATTTCCTGTGTTAATTCAGTATTTTGATAAAGATAGTGGCATTCAGACTAAACTAATTGAACTTGAGGAACTTGAACAGGAAACTTCCATTGCCATTTCCCAATATGTACTGAAAACTGTGAAACTCTTTGTTATTTCAAGGAAAGTTGTTGCTTTTGGGGGAGATAATACCAATACAAACTTTGGAGGTGTGAGGGATGGGAATAATGTATTTTCCAACCTAAAGAATTAATTAGAATGTGGACACAGTCTGATAGGAGCTGGCTGCCCAGCATACATATTACACAACACCCTTCATAAAGGATCTGATAGTTTAAGTATTGATGTTGAGGTCATTGCATTGATAATATTTAGTTATTTTTCTATTTACACAGTAAGAGTGCAAAAGTTCAAAGAGTTTTGTGATTTTGTAAACATTATGTACCAAGACCTTGGTCATTCAAAGACCAGATTGCTAAGTCTTTATCCAACAGATGACAGGATCCTCTCTTTATTTGAGGGTTTAAAATCATATTTTATGTCAATTGAAAACTACCCGAAAATATTGATACAATTTTTTGAAAACCCATTGTCAGAGGTCTATATGTGGTTCTTGCATTCTCAATTAAGCCTCTTTCAAAAAGAAATTTTGAAAATTGAAAAAGAAAGTATGTCTGTAAATGAAGTATACAATACTGTATTGGGACTCCAAAAAAACATCCAAGAAAGGCATGGCAGCAATTTCCTTGACATAAATTGTAAAATTGTTTTGAACAAAGTAGAAAATCAGATTCAGAACAATTTCAAAATTAAAGTAAATGACTTTTACAACACTTGCATAGGCTATACTGATAAATGGTCATGTCATTTCAAAAAAATGTCTTCCTTTCAGTGGATGATTCTGGAGGAAATTCCACAGTGGCACACATTGAAAAGTCAGTGGAGTTTTTGATGGAAAAGGGTCTTAAGATTGATGACACACCTCTTTGACCAGGCAATTTGTTTGAAGGATTTTGTATCTAAAAAACTTGAATCCGAACAAGTAGAAACTTTTAGTACAATGCTTGCAACTGAGAGGTGGGTGGAGTTTTATAAAACATGTAAGAGTTCAGAGCAGTACTCTGAACCACTGAAGGTAGCCCAATTTTATTTCAGTCTACCAGCTCACAATGGTGCTGTTGAGAGAGTATTTTCATTAATGAACAGTCAGTGATCTGACAAAAGAAACAGATTAAAAGTGTCCTCAGTGAAAGCTATTTTGCTAGCGCAATTTAATATGAAATCCATGAGCTGCATTGATTTTCATAAATATTTAATAAAAAATGATAGGTCAATGAAGGCAATTACCTCGTCAAGAAAATATGACGTACACAGATATAAAAATTTGAATTTGAGCATGTGAGGCAGTGTTGTCATATTTTAAAGAATGTGTATTTTTACAATCATTTCTTTGATCATGAGAATGAATGATGATGAAAACAATTATGCAATGTTCGTATATGTAAAACAGTGTGCCCAGTCAACAGCATGAAACAAATCATGGTTAGTCTAATATACTAAGTATACAACTCTAATGTTCTTTTTTATTTTGCAAGGCATGTAAAAAAGAAGAGCTGCTACAACCTCCTCCCCGGTTCCAGTGTTGAAATGAGCATGTTTTCCAAAAATGTCGAGGTTTCCTGAATTTCACTTCTAGAATTATGGCAACCCTAGCCTAAGCGTTCAAGATTGTTCTCATAGACCTTGTTCCCCAAGCATGTTCTTGCGATCTTGAGAACTCGAAACAGCGCTGTTGTGGCAAAAATTGAAACTAATATCGGAAACTTTTGAATTTTTCTCTCCTGTAAACGTTTTATGGATAAATGGCGATCGTAATTCGCAATTTTTGCAGTAGTCACTACAAGAATTTTAACCTTCAGGCCAGCTGCAGGCCCACCTTAAGCCATAATTGTGTCAAGAACGCGAAACAAGAACACATCGTCACGTTCTTGTTCTAGATCTCTTGCATTCATCCATCATTTTGACATCACTAAAAGGCGAGATTCTGACATCAATCCTGCCAAGAACATTCTTGGATAACATTGAGAGACAGCCTGTGCAAAAAACATGTAGTATAAAACTGTGAACAGCCCTTTTGAGGGGAAGAAGTGAACAATTTCTGGACTGATTTTCCAAACAATGGACTTGGTCCATTGTTTGGGGATGTGTTCATTATTGCCTTTGCCACAATTTTGTCTGTTAAATCCCAAGTCCACTAAACTGAGGTCCATTAAATCGAGGGTTTACTGTATTATTTTGTTTGGTAGGTTTGTTATTTTTACAGGAAATTCATAATATCCACTAAAAACTTTATTTTTCGATATTTTAAGGTGATTTCAAATATCACCAATATTTGGAAGGCAGCGAATGTGTTAAGCTATTGGGAGAAGGTGCATCAGATGATCAAGAGGCACTAAAGAAATTCCTGAATGAATTTCTGAAGCTCGTGGAGGAAAAAGGCTATAAGCCAGAACAAATTTTTAATGCAGATAAAAACGACAAATAGAACCTTTATATACTGAGATAAACATCCTGCACCAGGTTTTAAGGCTGCAAAAGATGGCTTAACTCAAATATTATGTGGATACGCTTCAGGAGATTTTAAATGTAAACCAATGGTAATTTACCATTCAGAAAATCCTTGTGCATGAAAAGGGAAGATAAAATCAGATCTACCTGTCTTCTGGAGGTGTAATAAGAAAGCATGGGTTACATGTAGACTTTTCGAGGATTGGTTTGCCAACTGCTTCATCCAGCAAGTGAAGACTTACATGAAGCAGAAGAATTTGCCATTTAAAGTACTTCTCATGTAGGACAATGCTTCGGGACACCAAGTTTATTTTACAAAAGGTCATTCCAACATCGAAGTTATATTCCTGCTGCCAAACACAACTCCGCTCTTATAGTCCATGGACAAAAGGGTCATTGCGACCTTTAAATCGTATTATAACCAGTGAACTTTCAACCATATTTTAAAGCAAATGGACACCAATTCTATGTCTGTTCACGAATGTTGGAATTCATTCAACATTCGAAGTCATTTGTATGATGAGAGAATCTTAAAATGAAGTAACAAAATCAATGATGAATGCCTGCTGGCAGAAACTTTGGCCTGAAGCTGTTCATCCAAGAAGCTATTCCAGCAATGGTGGGGAAGTTGATAGGATCATAAAATGTCTAGAAATGTTAGTAGGGAGGGCTTTGAAGATCTAAAAGAGGAAGAAGTGGAAGATTTAATGAACTTTCAACAAGAAGAATTGACCAATGAGGAATTTGTGGAATTCTTTTTAATTTTTAGTTAATAAATATGGAATAAATAAATCACATTCCACTGGTTATATGTTATTGCACAAGCGATCCATTTATTAGGAATTAAAATCTCATCTTACAATTAAGTTTAAATGAGTACAATCCGTAAGAGGTGCCAATAGGTGCAAGGTGTGCACTGCACTTTGACAGCAGAGTGCATGTAGGGCACATTTACGAGTATACATACACGAGTTTTGAAGCAATTATTTATGTTTTAGATCATCCCTATTTACTTTCATGAATAAAGTTTATCTAAAACATTATATCCAACTGTTATCATGCCATAATATTTTCTTGAATGTTGTCAGATATGAATTTAATCATGGCTACAAATGATACGTGATATGGCATTTCCTAAATGCTTTGGTGAACCAAAATAAGTTTTTCTGGAAAAATTTATAAAAACTTTGGGTGCATTTTATAGCCCGAAAAATACGGTAAATATGACTAAAATATTTGTTCCGATCAATTTTCGGACCAATTTTATAATCATTTAGTGCACATAATATTCGAATTTGAAAAGATTATGGACAACTTTGTCAAGAAAATCATGGTCAAACTAGGCAGAATTCATCTATTTGGAATGTAAGCAACAAAAAACTAAAGATCTTTTATTGTCCCGGTTATGTCCCGGTTTTTCTTCCCCAGAACACATTGTGTCCCGGTTTTACTTCCTCAGAATCTGGTCACCCTACATATAAACAACTTCCTAACCAATCCAACTTCAAAATAAAATCTTTCTGGTTTTTTCCAAAACTGCAAAAATTTCTAAAAAGTGAGAAAAAAGAATATAAAGTTATAACTAGTGTCCATTTAAAAAAGTAAGATGCAAAATTTTCCAATAAATAAAAGAATTATCATAAAAAATATTCCACAATTTAACTCTTGCTTGAAGACTAATTGTGAAACCTGGATCAAAAACAAAATAAAAAAAACAATTGCTGCTCACTTGAGGTCTAATCTTTCACCGAGTACCTTTCTTAGGGACGTATCCCTCAGCGCAAAGCCAATGGATCCAACAGTATGTACTAGGAATTGCAAACATTTGCGATGCACATATGCATCGCCGGTCCACTGTGGTCGCTTCACTTGATGCATGGGTGCATCAAAGGCAGCAAATGTGTTAATGTTATGCAATTTTAAATGTTTCTTTAAATTTTCAAATCAGCTTTTGCTGAAAAACTGGTTGTAGAATTGCCTTCATACTCGTCTATGGTTCCACTCTTTAAATGTCCATATATATATATATATATATATATATATATGCCTGGCAGTAGGCAGCAGTACTGTCAATATGGTATAGAGCCGAAAACAAATTATGTTGGTTGGGTCTATATCCAATACAGCTGTAGGCATGATCAGGACGATTTGAACGGCTACAGTACTGCGATGTGAAAAGCAAGAGGGAAACTACCACATTACAATCCCTAATAAAGATTATATGGTTGGACAATATGAGTTCTCTCGAGGTAAAACAATCCGGAGGTAAAATAGTCCCCTAATCGGATCTCCGGGCGGGGACTGCCTTGAGGAAAACATTTGTCGAAAGTAAATTACGAATAGGGACTTGGAACGTAAGAACTATGAGAAAGGCAGGAAAGCTAGAGAACTTGAAAGAAGAAATAGAGTTGACATTATAGGGCTAAGCGAAACTAGATGGGAGGGAGAAGGACAGTTCGACTCGGAAGAATTCACGGTAGTTTATTCTGGAGGAAATAGTGGGGAAAGGGGAGTAGCTCTGGTACTTAGGAAAGATATGATGAAAAGCGTGACAAAGATAATAGCAACGAACGATAGACTGATGGCAATAAAGCTAAAAGCAGTCCCAGTGGACATGCTGATAATCCAGGTATATATGCCAACGTCAGCTCATGACGATGAAGAAATAGATGAGATCTATGAGCAAATTAATGAAATTTACGAAGAAGACGGAAGAGGAAAGGTAAACTGCATAATAATGGGAGATTGGAACAGCATAGTCGGAGAAGGACAGGAAGAAAATGTTGTCAGGCAATACGAACTTGGGAAGAGAAATCGAGGAGGGGAGAAACTCGTAGAATTCTGCATCAATAATGATCTTGTAGTGACTAATACATGGTTCAAAAACCATAAACGAAGGTTATACACATGGAAAAGCCCAAGAGATAGAATGAGATGCCAAATAGATTACATCCTTGTAAAACAAAGATTCAGGAACAGCATAAAGAACGCCAAGGCATTGCAAGGAGCAGACATTGATTCAGATCACAGCCTTCTAATACTTGACGTGAGTACAAAGCTCAAACAAATAAGAAAAACGAGAAGAGAAAGACAGACCTGGGACATAGAAAAACTGAAAGAAAGGCAGGATGTAGTCAGCATGAAGTTGGAAGATAACCTAAGAAAGTTGGAAAACAAACCGAAGACGGTTGATAGAGAATGGGATGAAATTAAAACCAGCATCAAGGATACCTTGGATAAAGAGATTGGAAAACAAGAGAAGAAAATCAGAAAACCATGGATCACGAAGGAAGTGCTGGAGAAAATGAATGGGAGACGAAAATGGAAAAACGTTAACAGTGAAGTAGGTAGAGCCAACTATAGGCGTATAAACAATGAGTTGAGAAGGGTAACAGATAAAGCTAGAGAAAATTGGATAAAAGGAAAATGTGATGAAATAGAACAAATGGAGAAGTTAGGACGGTTCGATATGATGTACGCTAGGGCACTGGAATTAGAAGATAAGAAGTCTAATGGAATTTGTGGTAAAGGAATTATGAATATGGATGGGAAGATAGTCTCAGAAACAAAGGATGTAGCACAGGTATGGGAAGAATACATTAAGGAATTTTACAGCAAACAGGCAGGAACGGCAAAAATAGAACTGGAAAATGAGGAAAACATTGAAGAAGACAACTTAGGACCAAGTATTATGGATAGCGAAGTAGAAAAGGCGATTGTGGAACTAAAGAAGGGGAAAGCCATGGGCAGTGATGGCATACCGGCTGAGATACTTAAAGTCATAGGATCAGAAGGACTAAAAGCGATCACGAAATTAATTAATAAGATTTACGACATGGGAGAGTGGCCTCAGGATTTCCTAGAAGTAACAATGATCCCTCTAAAGAAGAAGCCAAAGGCAATGCAGTGTAAAGATTACAGAACGATAAGCCTTCTGTCACACACATCGAAGATCATCACGAGAATTCTTAATAAAAGGCTGGAGAAAAAGGCAGAAGAAATAATAGGGGAAGATCAATTCGGTTTCAGAAAAGGACGAGGAACTAGAGATGCTATAGGAGTAGTTAGAATCATATCAGAAAGGGCAATAGATATATATATATATATATATATATATATATATATATATATATATATATATATATATATATTATATATATATATATATATATATATATATATATATATATATATATATATATATATATATATATATATATATATATATATATATATATATATATATATATATATATATATATATATATATATAGATGTCAACAAGGTGTTGGGATGAGGAAACCCAGTGAGCACTCACCAATCAGACGACTTCAGGTTGGCGAGGCCCCGGGGATGTCGAAGCGACACACGTAAAATAACACAAAAACAGAGTTCTCTCTCTGTAGCTGAAGAGAAGGAGTAGTTCCGAAAGCTTTACGTTTGTGATGTTTCTGTGTTTTTGTGTTATTTTACGTGTGTCGCTTCGACATCCCCGGGGCCTCGCCAACCTGAAGTCGTCTGATTGGTGAGTGCTCACTGGGTTTCCTCATCCCAACACCTTGTTGACATCCATATATTCATTTTACCTTTCCTTTTCCGTAAGTTGTTATATATATATATATATATATATATATATATATATATATATATATATATATATATATATATATATATATATATAGTGCTTTATTCCTTATTGGCTGCATGCTAAGGGAAGCATTTTTCTGTGTTTTATTCTCTACCCACACACTTGAAAGTTTTAAGTTTTTCCATTTTTTCTAATATAGGATCACGTCTACTCACAAAAGAAACTTTAGCACTAGCCAGAGTAGCAGCTATTACACTACCTCAAATTTTGTCTATGGCCATTTTTATAGAATGAATGGTTGATTGATTCATTCACTCCATATTCTCTACCAACAGAAGTGGGACCTGCTCCACTTGTAACTTATCTAATATTGTGATCTTTTCTCTCAAAGACATGACTTTATGCTGTCTCTTGGCTAATGCATCACTTCCACTTGTATTAAGATGTTTAGATGCCATAATGATTAAAAAGAAAGGGTAAATAATAAGTAAATATAATGTTCAAAGCACTCAACTCGGTCAAAGCACAATATCATATGCCTCTCACAAGGGGACTACGCCACATTCGGATAACCGATCTTGTTCTCCTTTTGCAAGCGTTTAGGAACCGATGCATAATAGAAAGTGTGCAAGTAATACGACCCGCTTCTCAAGCATTTTGGAGAAAAAACGTTATTTCAATGTGAGAAGCAGCTAAAATACTATTCCTGCTTCCAATTAATGTTTTAGCGATTAGCCTAATTGGTTAAATTCGGGATTTCTATGATGAGGGTCCGTGTTTCGAATCTCACTTGAAACTTTTTTTTCTCTCAAGTTTTGGCAATTATTATTTTCATGTTAATTAACTGCAAAATACATTATTTTTTCAAGGTTTTCGTCTGTTAACCCTTACTTACGTAAACAAAGTTCCTTAACTAGTCGCGCGGGGTCTTTTAAAACCCCTAAATTATTTTTTAAATTTAATAATAAAATGTTACGTTATTATCATTATACTGTAAAGTACATCATTTTAATTGAAAATGAAATAGTTTATGTAGAATTTTGTCAAGACAAAACAAGTTTTGTAAATAAACAAAATTTTACTTTTTTTAGTTACCAGTGCTATCCTAACATTCGTAACATTTCAAAATCATATGCTCTTTACATATAAAATCATCACAATTTACACATTTACTTTGCACTTTTATGTTCTTGTTTCTAGGGCAAAATTTACAAAGAGTGAACACATGCGTTTGTTTGTGGCGGTAACGAATACTGGGGGTGGATGACTGTACGCTACGCGCGGCCGAAGGGATGGCACGCGCGGTTGCTTAGGGGTCGGTTTATTGCTGCGACGGGAAGGTTGTGGGGCCACATGTGAAGGGAGAAAGTGGAGCAAAGACATCTCTAGAGAAAGAAAGTGAAAAATATGCATGAATGAATGAATGAGAGAATCTTAAAATGAAGTAACAAAATCAATGATGAATGCCTGCTGGCAGAAACTTTGGCCTGAAGCTGTTCATCCAAGAAGCTATTCCAGCAATGGTGGGGAAGTTGATAGGATCATAAAATGTCTAGAAATGTTAGTGGGGAGGGCTTTGACGATCTAAAAGAGGAAGAAGTGGAAGATTTAATGAACATTCAACAAGAAGAATTGACCAATGAGGAATTTGTGGAATTCACACAATCAAGTGAGAGTGAAAAAGATGTAGAGCCTAAGAAACAATAATTTACAGCAAAGACTTTATCAGAAATCTTTAAGATGGCTAATGAGTTGAAAGAGAAAATAATGCAGGTTGATCCATCAATGGAAAAGAGCATCAATTTCAAGAAAATAATCAAATCTGCAATAACGTGCTATGAAGAAATTTATAAAATATTAAAAACAAAAGGAAAGCAGCTATAGACCACAGAATTCCTGAAGCTAGACCACAGAATTCCTGAAGCTAAGTTCCTCCTCTTCTTCCATCTCCAAATAATGCCCTTCTGATACATCTCCATCTTCAACATCATATGTTACCTGCTACATCATTCACGGTGAGTTTATAAATTTTTCTCTTTTTTCTTAGTTTTTCTCAACTTGCATGCTTGTCGGCTTGCTTTTATTTTCATATTCTAAGCTCACTATTTGTTTTTATGTCGTACGATCATCACTAAGGAAAACAAATCATGCTTAGATCCATTCTTGCGAATGTGGAAACTGGACTCCATATTCTCCATTATTTTATCCACTTGCCGATCACGGTTTGTGGTTTGCCGACTCTCCAGTAATGTAACCCCTGTGAACAGCAAGGGATACCTGTATCTGCTCTGTGGTTAACTCTTCATTAATCACCAATTCTTCGAATTCTCTAACAAATATATCAGCAGATTATGAGTTGGCAGAAAGTTTTTCACTACAAACAGAGCACAGTTTAATACCATGCTGATGCTTAAACTTACTAAGACATCCTTGAGAATAATCACAATCACAGTTAAACCTAAGTTATACATGAAAAATTTTTGTTTGCTCCACCAAAATATCGCTCGTAATGCTAACATCTTCACTCCGGCCTAACCTAAACCACTGCATGAGGGTGCTTTCAGTACAAATATTTTAACTTTCACCTCCCTTAATCAATATTTATCATGAGTCAGTGACACAATAACACTCACTTCTGACATGGAGAGACTTAGAAGTGTCAACGCAATCTTAGAATGAGCTTTTGAGGAATAATAGTTTCAGAAAAAAGATTAGAAATATATTTTTTCTTAGCTGCCAATTTGGCCGTTTAGGAGAAGTCAATTGGAAAATCCCAGAAATTTGCAGTTGTAAACATTACCTAAGACTGGTTGGTTAATGAAGCTGTTAAGTGACTTGGGGTAGCTAGGGATCAGTGGGGGCTCGTGTATAAGGACTGCGGAACTGCAGCACCCTCTATTTCCACTTGATAATATCGATAACATTTAATATAACGAGTCCTTTTTTCTTTAATTCTTTCTCTATTTTTGTAGTACAATATATATTCCTTAAGCTTAATGTCAGTACTTCAGTAGCCATCCCCCAGTTTATGAAAAAGATACAAAAATCTTTGTATGGAACTATGTGCTTCACAGTGCCAGCGACGTGGTGTTTGACTGTTGTGCGCATGCGCACATAGGAGGGGGTGGGGAGGAAGGCGGGACTGCCAGGTAGAGAGAGCACTGTTGCTCTTGCAGTGCCGGCTCTGGCGTGATGGTGGAAGGAAGTTTTTTTTTACTCAGCGTGTGTTGTGCTTAAAAACCGTGTACCATATTCTTGAATGTGATCAAGTGTAGAAGAGTGTAGAATTAGATTATTATTCTGCTTCCAGCTATTCTATTTGATTCATTTTTTTTCGGTTCTTTTATTTAACAGAAAACTTTAACCATGGCCTTGCATCCCCAAGAAATAAGTTCTGTGACTGTAAGTGAACTTCAACAGCTTATGTTTTCACAGCTTCTCTCCATGAGAAAGTTACAGTTAAGAAAAGAGGTCGTTCAACACCTGATATTCTAATATCTCAGCCAGGCAAAAGCAACAACAAGAAATATATTCGTAGCTTTAATTCTGAATGGTACCAATGGAAAAGTTGGCTTTGCGGCTGTGAAGTAAAAAATGCACTGTTTTGCTTCCCGTGTTTGCTGTTTGGAGGTGATGTACCGTGGACAAAAGATGGTTTTAGAAATATAAACAAAATGAAAAAAAAAAACTGAAAAGCATGAGAAGTCAAAGAAGCACGTTGATAATGTTGTTTCACTGTCACTTTTAGGAACCGTAGGTATTAAGGAGAAACTTAGTGAGGCATACAGACTTTCAATCAATGAGCATAATATAAAAGTTAAAAAGAACCGTGAAATTTTGTCCAAAATAATAGACTGCATTTACTTTTGTGGAAACTTTGAAACTCCCTTACGTGGACATGATGAAAAAGATGATTCAGTAAATCCAGGGGTATTTAGAGGATTAGTAAATTTTGCATCTAAATTAGATTCAGATTTGAAGAATCACTTAGAAACCAGTGCAGTCTTCAAAGGTGTTTCTAAGACCATTCAGAATGAGATACTTGACTGCCTGCTACAAATATACCATGAGGAGATAAGGACGGAAATTAGAAAAGCTTCCTTTGTAGCCGTCATGGCTGATGACACAACAGATGTTTCGGAACACACTCAAATGGTCCTTGTTCTAGGGTACGTATTGAATGAAGAAATATTTAAGCGTTTTTGGGGATTCTTTATTCCAGAAAATCAAACTGAAGATGGCATATCAAAAC
Organism: Tanypteryx hageni; assembly: GCA_028673005.1. Lineage (NCBI taxonomy): Eukaryota > Metazoa > Arthropoda > Insecta > Odonata > Petaluridae > Tanypteryx > Tanypteryx hageni. The sequence goes on from CM054120.1 coordinate 153,355,983, forward strand.
GTATTTTAGAACAATTGGACATAATCCTTCAAGGAAATGGACAAAAACTGATAGCTCAGACATTTGATGGTGCAAATGTCATGAAAGGCAAAAAAGCAGGAGTTCAAGCAAAAATAAAAGCAGTTTATAGTAATGCACATTTCATTCACTGTTATGCACATCAACTTAATTTAATAATGAGAAATGCAGCAAGTATTACACGAAACGCAAGAATATTTTCCTCTAACATTCTGGCTATTCCAACATTCTTCTCAAGATCACCACAACGTGTGTCCATTCTCAAGAAACATATGGACGTCAGCATTCCACGTCCATCCTCTACAAGGTGGAATTTCAACATACGGACCATAAACAGAGTTCATGAAAATTTGCAACCTTTAAAAAACTGCCTTACTGAAATTCAGTCAACATCAAATGCAGATCAAACCATTGCAGAAGCAACAGGAATTTTAAAATACCTGAATGATGATAATTTCAAGTTTTGGTTAGAGCTTTTTCATCAGATTATGCCTCACGTTGAAATAATTTACAACCAAATGCAATCTCGAGAAATTAGTGTGTTTAAACTTAATGAATATATAACAAATTTCAAAACTGCTATTTTAGAATTGAGAAACTCAAAGTACTGTGAGAATCCTTCAAAGACACTCATGACAGAAGCTAAGGAAGTGTGTGACTATATATGTGTTGATATAATGGACAGATATTCTTCCACTAAACACTTAGTAGCTGCTAAATTGTTCAACAAGAAATGCTTCACTAGATTTAAGAATGAACATCCCACAAAAGAGATAGTACTGACCACTGAAGCTTATCCCATGATTGACAAAGAAAAGCTTGAAACTGAACTAAAAGTATTCTATTGTAGGACTGACATTCATGAATATTGCAAATTAATTGAGCTGCTGAAATTTATCTTGGAAAATAATCTAGATGATGTTTTTAGTGAAATTACGAAACTGATAAAAATCCTCTTGACAATTCCCATGACTACATCAGAGGCAGAGCACTGCTTTTCAACATTGAAAAGAATAAAAACTTTTTTAAGAAGCACTATGAATTCGGAAAGACTAAATGCGCTTTCAGTACTTTCAATGGAGAAAAATTTCCTCAATTGTCATCCAGAGATCAAGGAGAAAATTATTGAACTTTTTGCGCAAATTAAAACAAGAAGAATGGATTTCATTTTTAAATGAATAGATCAAGCTTGAACTGTAACAATTTAAGTTAAAGTAAGTAAAAAATGTCTGGTTTATTTTGTTAAGATTTTATCAAGTTCCTGAATAAATTTTCTTTTTATACATGTTTTTTCCTTTTACACAATTTTAAAACAAAGTCTAAAAATTTTCTGGAGCAGCACCCCCACTAATTTTAGCTACGAGCCGCCACTGCTAGGGATGTTTCTTTTTGAGGCTCGCAATGGGCAATGTTTTTTTCTTTCCTTAAACTCCTTTATTACTCTTTTAATTAGCATATTTATCAATCAAAAAATGGTGTTTTTATACTATTCTAAAAAATATTTGTAATTCAGCAATGGTGGAAATTTATTTGCACTTGCAAGTAACTTTACATTTTAATTTTTATTCTTTTATTAAACTACATTTCCTATGCATTATAAGACATTGATTTATTGTTCCCAAACAGGTCTTTTCAAGTATTTGTACCTGTGCCACGAATATGCTAAAAACATTTCTTATCAAGACTGACAGATACTCTTCTTTATGTATTACATATTCTCTTATATCTATGAGTCTACATATCTTTATAGTATTACTCTCTAATATGCTCTATCTCTCTGTTTTGCAAGTTTAGAAAAAAATGCCGTAAAACAACCATAGGAATAGCTTTTTTAGGACAACCCTATATATATATAATGAAAAACTAATTAATATAAGTATTTACCTGATCCAATTGTTGATTTGGGCTGCACTGGCTGAGGTTGAGGAAGTATGGAACCAGCAAGTGAAGCTGCTTTCTCCTGTTCTTCCCTCATCTTAGCAAACCGCTTGATCATTGCCTAAAGTGAATAAGAAACCTTACATTAACTTAGTTATAGAAATTAAACATGAATGTAACAAATCATATTGACCTGAATCTAGGATGACCACAAATCTAAGATGATCCCCACTTTTGGTAGACTCTCAAAGCAGAAAAAAGATTTTATGAGCAATTAGATATGGTTCCTGAAAAAATTAAAAATTCTGCAAAACTAGCAGAAATTTTTATTGGGTTCCATAATCATCTTCATTCATTGTATTATATTAGTCATCATCACTCTATTCTCTTCACCATCGTCCTCACTCTCACTATCTTTATCACTCTGAACTTTATCCATAGACTCACATAAAACATCATCTTCACTTCCATGACATTATATAAGCAGCACTTCTTAAATGTATTCACTATTACATCTTGATTTATCTGTTGCCATGATGCCTTGATTCATTGGCAGAGCATTGCAACAGTAGGTTTGTTTAGGTTTCCTCTTGGTTTTAGAGGATGGTCTACACTCAATAACCACTCAGAAAATAAAACATTTAAATTATTTTTAAAAGGCTTGTTGACAGCAACATTGAGAACCTGAGGCTGCAATTTCATTCCTCCAGGTATTATTACAAGACCAGTATTCATTGAGTTAATTTAATCGTTAATGTCTTGAGTCATGTGTCCTATGAATGCATCTAGTAAAAGCATCTCTTTTTTTTAATAGTGCTCCTGATCTTCTATTCCAGATTATGTGTAACCAATCTCTCATGAGTTCTTTTAACATCCATTTTGATCTGCTAAAGATCTGTTAAAGCGACACCTGTAGGATTTTTTCCGAGGATGCCTGGCCCCCTATCTGTGCATGTTGGAACTAAGGAGACGAGGACGAACCAATAAAAAAAAGAGAAAACGAGGAGCGCCTTTGGAAGAAATGTTAAGCCATTGGCCCCCTTGGTGCTCTTTGTTAAGAGCAGGCTAAAAGCCAGCAACAGGTTTCTCTCTTTCCTTGCTATCTAACTATTCATTGCACTACCTCTTAGATACCCATTGTGCATAGGAAGAGGTGAATCAGCAGGGCATAAAACATAATAATTTGTCCTTTAGGCATTGTCATTTGTTTTAGGATAACATACGGTGGTAATTTCTTCCATCTGCTAAAACAGCCAGCATTACTGCAACTCGCATTTTTTCGTTACCTGTCATTCTTATTATCACATATTTTGCAACTTTTTCATTGAAAGTGCAATTAGATGACATGCCAGAGAAAACTGAAGTTTCATCAGCATTGCCTATTTGACTCAAAATGTAATTGTTGGTTTTTCTAAAGTCCAATTATGCTATTGATAGGAAAGAAGTTTCTCACTGAAGTCTGCAGGAGATTTTTGGCACAATGAAGTTCTTCGGTATAAGGAAAAAACATTTCATCACATCATTCACACCTACCAACTATTACTGGCCTTAAATTTCTGCTGTGGGATTTTTAGTTCACATGCAATTACTTGTGCTTTGCATTTAATCATTTCATGCATAACTGGCATTCTGTAGTTCTCTATTTCGTTAAAAAACACGTCATTTGTATATATCTATTATTTTGCACATGTATTCAGTATGGATATAGTTCATTAATTCACTGAAATGGTTTCTTACATTAACTATGAGTACATACTAAATTGTACATCAGTATAACATTTTCCTCTAATTAAGCTGCCAATGAAAATGGAAATGGCAATTTCAAATTTGAGCAAATTAAGTATCTCAAATTTATTAGCCTCTCAAAAACATTTCTAGACCCTAAGATAGTGGAGTATAGTAAATAGAGCACCTAAAATAAAGAGCCTTAAATATTTACTTTGAAATTGAACCTTTATGCCAACTTAGCTGAAAACCAGAAGGTAATAATAATTGTATCCAGAGATGATAGATAAACACTAGTAATGGCACTAGCAAAACAACTGCAAAAATAATGCACAATCAGTAAATTTTTATTGATACATGTGAAAATATTAAATAATCTATGGAATAATCATACCTGTGCAGGATTGAAGATCGCCTTTGGAGTTAATGCAGGTTTTTTAGGCAAATTTAGAGCACCATCATGAGCCAAACGTCGCTTTCCCAGGGGAGGAGCAACTGCTTGTGTCTGTTCGCTTTCCTCTAACTTACGCTTCTTTAAAAAATCAAAGTACTCATTGATAATTTGGAGATAATTCATTACCAACCTGAAATAAGCTTTCAAAAATGTTACAACAATCTGAGTTAACAACAACATGAAGAAGTTAGAACAATGACAAAAATGTTCCTGTTTTTTGGCAGAATCCTGAAAATGAGAATGTAAAATCAGGGTAAAATCTAGCTACTTTAAACTACACATTGACTTAGACACTATAAGGCAAACAAGGAGTCACATGTGAAGAAAAAATTCCTCATTAGCACCGATGAAATGGAATTTAAATGGCAATGTTTACTTGAAAAATTAGGCAGTTATAAATGCCATTTAAAGGATTGATGATTTTTAAACTCAAGATATCATCATAGTCCAAGAACAAGCATTAAAAAAATACTTGTCTCTGGTATCTCCAATAGCCACAACAAGCCATAAGGTGAGCTTGATAGTTCCCTGCTGAATATCATCATAGTATTTAGAAATCAATAGATAAAGTGCAAAATTGCCTAATTTAATCAGAATTACTTTCATAGCAAAAAAAATACATTATGCAACTTGTTTCATAGGGAGACTGAACTATTTTCTCTCTACTAGTTGCTAAGATATCAAATTCACAAGTGACATTAAGTGAATTGCTTAGGTAACCAACAAAGGGAGTTACAAATAAAATTTTAATTCTCAAATATAGTTGGTTTAAATCCAACTTAGGAATACTGAGCTATCATCTACATGTTTCCTCCGAAAAGCAGGTACTGATCTGTCAGAGGTGAAATGAAACATTTTGCATGTTATGCATAGGCTCGTTTTGTATTGTGACACTCTTTGTCAGGGTACAGCAACTAAATGTTCTGCAGAGACCAAATTTATTGACTTTTAGCCTTCTGAATGAACTTAATGAAAAAATAAAAAGCTTAAGAACTAAGTAATGAGTTTTCAACAACTAATGATACTCATATTACTTGTACTAAATAGATACATTTAAGGAATAATCAGATTACAGATTTGATGCAATGAAAGTATATTTGATGACTTTTTTCAATGACAACTAAACTGTCATCATATTTTATGGCTAATAAATGACACAGAATGCTGTATCTGCTGGCTTATAAGATGAACTTTTGTCTGAAAAAAAGTGGTTTAACTGACCTACATCATATACACCAAAAGTACCCATGGACCACAGACAAGAAAACTACATGAGAAGTGTTGCCACAATAAGGAGAATCGGTGGCCTTGGCTTTTGGTAATTCACACAATGTAAAATCACTTCCTGAACAAATATAATTCAAATGGGCTTAGTGCCGAGTATATAAAAGTGATATGAATAAAGATAAAACTTAAACTTAATGGAATGAATAGTATGAGGAATATAAAAGAATGAACTTCTTACAGGTAATTTTCTGACTGGGCATACTAATTGACAGGGGTGAGCAAATATGCTTATCCACTTGCCTATGGTGAGTGAAAAATCATGGCTGACCTTCAGAGAAAAACTAGATTCCCAATGCAATTTTTTCACTTAGCTCCTGATAATTTCTTGTTTCGCCTTCAGAATGCAGTTGATTTTTTGTCATTCTAAGCTCATTTGAAGATTCAAGAGCACTAAATATGCAAATTTGTTAATGTGGAAATTAAAAATTAATGACATTACAAATCACATTAGATATGCATGTTGGGTGGGAGCAACTCACATAGGCTGTCAATAATGACTATTTTACTTTCTTCTTAAAGGATGTTTTTACTGATATTGCTTACAATTAATAACTTGGACACAAATGGTTAAGTGACTTTGATAAAGACATTTCGCATTAGTAAACAAATGGAGAGTTTGAAGAGTGGTATTACAGTTTTAATGGTGAACTCAATCAACATTTGCTCATCTCAGCTCAGTTTAAATTTTGACGTACCTTATGTTTCTCTTCAGTGACCATGGCTTCATTAGGTTTATATGAGTTGAAAATTCTTAAGCATTCCTGAGTCCTAATATCCTCATCTGTGTCTGAGTCACCAAAGCTGCCATCATCTGAAAGTTTCAAAATAATTGTCACTCAGAAGGATGTGAAATATATCCCTCTTACAGAAACTCGAAACAATAAAGATATTTCTTCAATATATAAGTAATTTGCTGCCCATAGGATCCATATTGTGACACCTCATTTGAGAAATTTTTATAACAAGATACTTTCATAACTACTAAAACTCACAAATGTTGAACTCTCATACTCATATCAGTTGTTTCATCAGCATGTTTTGCAGCAATGAGTTTCAAGTTGTGCCTTAACTGTGACAAATCAATTCCAATATTTGCAGTCAAGTAAAAACCTCTTTTTTCAGAGATTTGTAAATTCTGAATTGAAATGCTCCAAAGTGCACTAAATCTCCACAGCACTAATATCTTCGCAAAGTCATGAATGAATATTCTATGCAAGACATGATTTTTGGATTATGTGCAAACAATATTAATAGCAATTTTATTGATTGTAAGAGAGTTAGTCCAAACAATATGCAGCTTAAGTATGAAACAACACCAGAGAGAAATGATTAGAATAAGTTGAAGTGCACATATTGCTCAAACTACTTTTGGTATTCTATCAATTACTTTCCAATTGACAGAGTGTGCTTTAGGCTGAGGTTATATCGGATGTGTATCTGTGTGGCTGCAAACGCACGCATGCAAGTATGAGTGATTAGTCGTACTTTGGGATTACAATGCATCCATGCAGTTGTAGAAGAATGGATAAGAAAGACAAAAACAGTGCTTCATGGAGAATAATTTCCTGTGGTTTCTTTATTTAGAATTGAAAATAAAGTGTTAAGTAAATAGTTTAAATTGGGGTCTCAAACCCAAATAACATGATGGCCAAAGACATGATTTACAGCTTTACAGCTAATGCCTGTCAGCTTAGGATCTTATGATGCAAACACTGTTTTCTATATGGCTGATAATGCCTCTGTGAATTATGAAAAAATAATTCTGTTTTTCAGAAGCTTTCATTGATCAATTGAGATATTTTTAAAAGTAATTGCAACTGTCATGTTATACACCAGTGGTGCACAACCTGTGGCCCACGGGCCACTCTTGGTCCTCAACCCTTTCCCAAGTGGCCCACAGAGCCTTAAGAAAATTCTTAGTTCCTGGAGGGGCTCACCCAGAGGGGGGTACTCACAAGCTTCAGCCCCCTAAAAACCCTCAATTCTCTCCCTTAGTAACCCTATACTGTGGAATTTGTATGAACCAGATGGATAATTAATCAAGGGTTGAACCCCAATAAAAAGCAATCCTGGCAGGTGCCTGGTTCTTTGTAAATAGTATAGAACAGACTTTAAAAAAACTGAGAATTTCTCTTTAAAAACTCGTGCTTTTGTTATTGAAGGCCAAAAGCATAAGACGTGGCAAGAAAGAGAAAAAGTTGTAGAAGAGAAAGATCATAAATTTTCCTTGGGTTGAATGCAATAAATATCCAAACAGGAAGACAAAGATGTGTAACTTGAGGTCTGTCTCTGGTATGCTAAATTAATCAAAGAAGGGCAGGGTCAACTGAAGTGCACATATGGGAAAGTGACAAAATGCATAGTCCTATACATGAGGGCCAATTACAGGCAGTAAAGGGATTCGAAAATAATTCTGTATTTCCATAGGTCAGTTTGCTTGAAGCTGTTCTCCTGTTCAGTAGCAAAATCTGAGTGTTGCATTAGTGTGCATTTAATTTGTGATTCTTTCAAACTAGTGTTGATATTTTGTGTAACGATGTAATTTACATTTACTTATAACTGAATCAATTTCGTCATTATTTTCCTGAACGTAGTGTTTTAAACCCTCAAAATGAGTTTGCGCAAATCGCTTAAAAGGAAAGCTGAGCGTGTTTGTAATTGTGAGTGGGAAGAAGAATTTCTTTTTACTTTGGGATTGGATAGTAAACCAGTGTGACTGGTGAGTTGTAGCACAATTATCTCAAAAAATATGATCTGAAGAGGCATTATGAGACTAAACATAAAGATCAGATTGAAGGGCAAAGGATAAAATGTGGCATGAAATTACACTGTGAATACGTACGCAATAAGATTTCGTAAATTAAAAAACAGCAATTTCTTTTTAAGAAGTGCAGTGATGTATGCGTATCTATGCTTGAGGCATCATACAAAATTGCTTTTCTGCTTGCTAAAAAAAAGAAGCATTTTTCAGCCGGTGAAGAGTAAATAAAAACCACTCTTGAAATTGTCGCTGCACGACTTGGTGATTCAACAATTGAAAAAAGTAAGGGATAACTTGCTATCAAGAAAGACCATAACGCGGCGAGTGGAAGAAATCGTGAACGATGTTGTTAAGCAAATTACAAGCCTCGCTTCAGAGTGAAAATACTTTTCAATCACAATGGACGAATCTATGGACATTTGCGACACCACACAGCTTTGCATTTCTATAAGGGCAGTAAGCGAAGATTTCCACCTAATTGAAGAGTTTCAGTCTCGAATCACTCCATGGGACAACAAAAGATACCAATTTGTTTGAAAAATTAAAATCAACATTAGAAATAAAGAACCTTGATTACAATAAGCTGGAAAGTTTTTGTACTGATGGTGCACCACCAATGATGGGAAAAAGAATGGGTGCATGGCTTTACTTGAAAATTTTTTGAATCGACCTTTATTATCATATCACTGTATTATACACCAAGAAGCCTTGTGTGGAAAAGTTTTAAAATGATGACGTTATGGTTACTGTGGTTAAGGGTGTGAATAAAATTAGAGCAAAAGGACTGTATCACCGCCAGTTCAAAGATTACTGCAAAATGTTGGAAGAAGAGTACAGCGATGTTATTCTGCATGCCGAGATGCGTTGGCTTTCCAGTGGGAAAGTGTTGTATCGCTTCTGGCTTCTGAAAGATACCATCCTACAATTTTTGGAAGAAAAGGATGAGCTCTATGAGGAAAGAATAAATTTGAGAGATAACGAGTGGCTAAGTGACCTAGCATTTTTAGCAGATATTACTGGTCATCTTAATACTTTAAATGTAAAACTACAAGGGGATGATAAATTTTTTTCACACCTTTTTAATGATATAATGTGGATTAAGATGAAACAATATACTGGCATCGCATCTAAGACAGAAAAGATTGGATCACTTTGAATAAACTGGCAAGGTAATAGCAACCATAGCAACATAGTAGTATTGGGTATCACGTCATAACAGCGCATGAATAACAGCGAACGTCATAACAGCGAAAACAAAAACCGCGAACGGACAAAACAGCGAATGTCAAAACAGCAAAAAATTGAAATGTAAAAAACAGCGAACGTCAAAATGGCTAAACACAGTTTAGCAAAAGTCAGTATTGTAGTTATTATAGGTAATAAATAATTGCTGGTTATTAAATTTTAAATAGCCGGAAATGTTAAACCAGAAAATTATAGTTATATGTGAATATTTCAAAAATGCGCTGAATTTACTGGAATTACTAAAATTAGCATAAGAAACGAATCCTGCATCATATAGAAAAATTTAACAGATTTTTTAGTGGTAGTAGGTCATTATCAAAAGCTTTTTAAAGATTTATTGTGGCTCCAAATTCGTTTTAAAAAATTCATTCGTATTACTTAGATCTAAATTACATTAGTTATACTTAATGGGCGACTATGATACAGAGTGCATGAAATAAATAGAAAATATGTAGTTAATGAATAAGGACATATATTTACATTAAAAGTCAAAACTAATACATTTTCAAATTACTGTTAAAACATTACAAAAGATACTTGAAAGTACGTTTTATTTGAAGGTATGTTAAAAATTGTAAGAAAAATATTACAAGAGATAATGAATTCAAAAAGCCTTATCTACATCTACATGTTACCCTGCAATTCACCTAATTGGTGAGTGGCAGGGGGTGCAATGCACCATAACCTACCTAAAGGTTGTCTATCGCAGGTTGAAATCTTCTATTGTGATCTTGTATTGCCCTCGGAAAGAACGAGCCTAGATAACGCTCCGTCCTACAATCGATCTCACGTAACTTATCACCACGGTCATTCCTGCTTATATATATTGGTGCTTCAGCTACTCCTAAAACCTCGTCTTTTAGACATTCCGATCTATATTTCTCCAGAGGCCGCAACCTTGAGTTCAATCTGCGATCCTCCAGTGGTACCCAGTTCAAATCCCTCAATAATGAGGTGACGCTTTACTTATATTCGTACTTTTGTTTTACGAATCTTGCTGCTCTGCGCTGCACTCTTTCTAATTGAATTATATGTCCCTTCTCGTACAGATCCCATATGCATGAGGCGTATTCCACTTGTGGTCTAACCAGTTATAAGTAACATGTTTCGCGTACTTTTTCTGTAGTGTTATGTACTATCCTACCTATGAAAGCCAGTTTCTTGTTGGCCGCGCCTATAACTCAACGAATGTGCATGCCCCATGAAAGATCTCGACAAATGGTTACTCCTAAATATTTAACATACTCGGCTGCTTGAATATTTATTCCATCTATTTTATACTCGAAACCAACTTCTATGTTCTTACTTTTCCAGAACGTAACTGGCACATTTAGTGTAATTAATTTCAATTTGCCATTCTTTGCACCATGCTGAAATGGCTCTTAAGTCTTCACGCAGCGACTGATTGTCCTCCAGGTTTTTTATTTCTTTATAGGGAAGGGAAGGGAATATTATCATGGGCGTGGGCAGGTGGGGACAAGATAGGGGCAGTTGCCCCTTTCTGGAAAAGTGGGAAAATAATCCCACAAACGAGAGATCGAGTATGCAGCAGAAGTATGGGACCCTTATGAGAGGGTCCACATACTTAAGATGGAGAAGATTCAGAGAAGGGCTGCCATATTCGTGAAAATAAATTACGATGCTAGGAAAAACGTCTCTCCATTAATTGAGGATTTGGCCTGGTGATAGCTCGAGGCTACTAGAAAAGTATCGTTCGGAAAGATTAGCTAGAGAGGTCAATTCATTAAAGATCCCACCTTTATCGGTAGAAAGGACGGTGAAAATAAGTTTCGCGAGATCGATTATAGGACCGAACGATACAAAGGATCTTTTTTCCCAAGAAGAATCAGGGAAAATAATCGAATAATGAGGTCGTAACTGAGTTTAAAGTAATTGAGAAGTATTATGCACCCCCTGCCATCCACCGGACTAATAACTTACACGGTATGATGTAGATTTATCTTGCACGCGAGAACCGTGAAGCAGCGCTCTGCAACTGGAGTGACGAAGTGCTACGCTGGTCTTAGGCGAGAGAAATAAAGGAATTTGTAAGTCTTGAGCTACCAGTTGATTGTGTATGACATTCTATTTATTATGCTGTATTTGATCTTTATGATGTTCCTAAAAAAATTCGAAAATTAGAATTTCTATCTCAAATCCATTGAATTTTAAAGATTTGGGATAGACTTTATTACTTACATTTCTGAAATATTCGCATATAATTATAATATACTGTATTTTCCCCCTGCCACACGCCATTGGCGGCTTGCAGGGTATATATGTAAATGTATTTTGCTATATTTTGTTCAGCCATTTTCACGTTCGCTGTTTTTTACATTTCCATTTTTCGCTGTTTTGACGTTGGCTGTTTTGTCCGTTCGCCGTTTTTGTTTTCGCTGTTTTGACGTGCGCTGTTTTGACGTTCGCTGTTCTGACGTTCGCTGTTTTGACGTGGAACCATAGTAGTGTAACCCACGGCGCTGAGCAGAGATAGGGAGGAGAGAAGGGGGTGGGCAGCAGTTGAACATTTGATGGCCAGCAGACGTACTTGGACAGTCACAGCTTGGCCCATGGGTCTGAGCGAGTGCCGCTGCACCACTGGTAGATTAAGCGAGAGCAGGTGTGTGTGTCCCATAGGGCTTCGGAGCCAAGGCCTTGGAGCTTGCCTCTGGCTCCAGCTCCGGGTAATTTACAAGCTCCGGCTCCAGCCAAACTTTTAACTAATAATGTTTTATTTTTATTGTACTATATTTATTAACAATTTTGTTTTATCAATAATAAAATATTAAATATCTTCCAAATTTGTACATTAAGGCTAAGCTTTATTCATTTATAAACTTTCTTTTCATCATTTACAACAAACCATAACAAGAAATATGAATCGGGCAAGTGTTAACTGGAAATATAAAATTAATGTAATTCTGTCTGTCATAAAATGAGAGAGAAATACTTTGGATAAAATTATTTTATTTGGATATCCCTTACGATTAGAAAAAATCAATTAACTGAAAATTTTTAAGTCTTGAGTCATACGTAGGAAGAGGATAACTTCCAGAATATCATTTTTCATTGATGATCTGAGGTCACTACAAATGAACTTAAGGGCTGAAAATAATCGCTCAACACTGGCTGGTGAAACGAAATTTTTTTTCATTTTTTAATGTTGACATGGTATTCCTTCCATCCAATTTTCATAAATGGAAGTGATAAAAAATAAATATTTTTGTTAATGCAAATGCCGTTCATTATACTGTAATTTTTTTACGCTGATAGAAGGCAATCCATTCGCTGACACCAATTTTCCCACAGACATACTATTAAAATGTGCATATTTTGTCTCAAAAGAAGATAGAGCATTTGAAACAAAGTTCATGTAAAAGTTATACGCTCCTGTCGGCATTGAAAGGATTAACTTGAATACCTAAATGATAATAACTATATTTCAAAGAAAATATGATATACAAAAATTCTGTTGAGAAATTACAGAAACTTCAACAGCTAAACTCTTTTCTGATTTCAAAACTACCAAATGAAATTAATATTCAACGATTTGTCAAAAGTCAACCACTGCTCTCATAGATTTTGCAGCAACTAGTTTAGGCGAGTCCTTTTCTTGAGCACTCACCAAGGCACATGCAAAATAAGTCAATTTTGATTGGCTTACGAATGGTCTCACTCAACTCCCAACCGTCGCTCGTGGCAGAGATGTAGCACGACAGGTCAGTGCCCGCCCGTTTACAGTATCAATAAAATTACAAACACATGTCAGTGCAAAATATGTTAAATGTATTGTGTATTTGTGGTTAAAGCACTGTTATCTTTAGACTCCTATACACCAAAGGTAACTTATGTATTCACGAAAAAAATCAACAAGATATATTTTTTTTAAACTGTTGAGGTAAAATGTTAAGTTTCATTGACAATCTGGGGGCCCTAATATCCAAGGACCCTAGGCGGGTGCCTGAAGCGCATAATGGATAATATGCCACTGCCGGAGAATATCCCCATAGTCGGCATGCAGTCAGCCATTGTGGTCCAAAGCACCATGTGATTCCTGTCAGAGTCATCGATCAGGTCATCATCAGGTCCTATGCCAAAGTCGGCAGTCTGAGGAACTGTCATCCCCAATATCTTGTCTTCACTGCAGTTGTAAGCAGGACCCCAATACTTGTCCAGCAAACAGTTGTAAGTGTTATTCATGTCATAAAAGTTGGTCACACGAGTAGAGAGTACCAAATGCATAATAAGTCAAAAGTGCAGTGTTGAGTATGAAAATGTGCAGTCCAGTGAAAGTAATAAAAGTCAAAAAGTGGGTTGGCTTGTCGCCAACAAAAGTCATGTCTATGAGTCTGTGGAAAATAAGTCAGAATGTCAAAAAGTGTTTCAGTAAGTAATGACAGTTCTACTACCATTAAGTCTAATTCAGTGTGCGTCAATTCAATAAATCAACCTGTCAGTGTTTATTTGTCAATTGATAATCGGAGAGTCAAGATAGAAATTGACTTGGGTGCTAGTCTCAGTGTAATTTCAGTCAAAATGTTTAACACCTTGTGTCCTACTTTACGACACTTCTGAAGGATTTTCCGCCATATTTAAAACGGTGAAGTGCCTATACATTTTGAAGTGTAACATTTCAAGTTCTGTTTCTCAGTAACTGCTTGAGTTTTTGAAATTTTCTTGTTAGTGCTACAAAATACTCATTTACATATAGGCTAAGTTATTTTACTAAGATATATATGTTAAGTTACTTTTTTCTTTCTTTCTTCTTCGCTGTCATCAATACAGGATACATGATCTTCAATATCAATTCTATGGTATTCCTCACTATTAAAATCACTTTCACATAAATAATCTTCTACTTTGGTTTCATCCAAAATCTTGAACTTTCGTGATGCAATGTTGATAATCAAACTATACACAAATATTTGAATTCTAAATATTTTGGGGTTAAAACTTAGCAATATCTGGTGTAAAGGCATGAAAAGGTAGCTGAAGGCATCCTGCATTGGATGGCACAGCCATCTATGTAATAAAATGTCAACTACGTAATCAGCTTAACCTTGAACATAGCTAGGAGTAGGGTTGGCTGATTTTCGCAGGATTGTCCTGACTTGATAAGGTGTTTCCCACATCCCGACTTATATTTCTAAAGTCCTGCTTTTTATACAAAATTGTTCAACAATCAGAATTTTAATCAGAATATAAATGCTGCCAACCAGCAATGGCTAGGTTTGTAGTGCCACGTTCAGTGACTTCATCTCATAAACAATGCCTTCTGCTCAGAGTTAACTACATGTGATTGGCCTATCTACTTTGCTCCTAATGCAATTCCTTTTCATCTTGTGTGCATCTCACTTGAAGCTGGTTTTACTGTATGTAATACCATGGTGCGCAGATGTTATGTAAGGTTAGGTACATTAAAGGGACTGTCATTGTATACATTGTACATGTAGTTTGAATAAATTGATCCTACTAATTATATCAAAACCATTTGGTTTTGATATACAAGTAGTTCCTGCTTAACACGAGAGATACGTTCCTTAAGTGTCATGTTAAGCAAATTCATGCTTAGCGAATATATAAATCCCATAAGAAACCAAATAAAATGCAGGAGGTACGTGTTCGAGCAAGAGAGATCATCATATCACACTGGATATATAAATTTGTATTTATACATTACTTAGAATATTCATCAATTTATAACTTGCATCTGCAAATTCGAAACAAAACTTCTCGTAACACTTTCTGAAACCTGAACCACGAAAGTGACAAACAACATGAAGTAGAATTCGCGAAAGTTGATTTTCCCTCCGTGGGGGCAGCAGTGTCTTGTCATTTTATTTTGCAGGTTTTAGTCTAGTGTTCCCTCATTTGTGTACAGTTTCTCTTTAAATGGAATGCAAAAATATTGAATCAGTTTCTCTATTTCCGACATTGAGACTTTAACCGCGAAAGTGACAAGAACATGACAGAATTTGCGAAAGATAAGCTCTGCCTGTGAGTCATATCTTTAAACTATCAAATCTAAAAAGTTTTCATTACCTATGATATTCATCTTGATATCATATATTTTTATACTGTTTTTGGTTTTACATCTGCTACTACGAGTGTGCTTGAGTGTGCTTTTTTTTGCAAAAGGCATTGCAACCAGAATTCGTCTTCCGTAGCTTATTTCATGTTTTAGTCTTGTGGTCTCTCATTTGTGTAGTTTCTTTTTTCGTCTTTCACTCTTTCGTGGTAAATGTCACAAAAAAAGACTACGTGAAGTTTAACTTCAACTTTAGATGGCAAATTATATATTATCTAGTATTTTAAGAATAATATAAATTAATATACAGGTTGCCTTAATGACAACATTTTTTTATTTTATTTTTATGTAATAGTTCGTGTTGCAACTCATGTAAAACCAGGAATTCTTCGTGTAAAGTGAACAGGTTCCCCAAATGGTAAAATCATAATAAAGCAAATTTCATGTTAAGCGGGAACTACCTGTAATTTTGTCTTGAATTTGATTTCATATAAATGTCCCAACTTAATATTTCAAAAATGTCCCGATTTTTTATTTAAAAAGTCTGGCAACCCAAGCTAGGAGTGCTGCTCATAGTATAGCTGTTTGTGATTGCACTACTGCTACAAGCCAGACTCGTTAGGATGCAAGAGGTTAAGGAATTATTTCCAAATATGAATATGTATAACAATAATGTGATTGTGAAGTTGGTCACTGGAAAAGAAATACCGGTAATTGGTCAGTCTTGTGAAAGTCTTAAATAACAAAGGTCACAAGAAAAGTCTTAGTTTGTGTCATTTAACCCCTCAAGCACGGAGGACATTTAATTAAATCTCATTTCTGAGGTCAGAGGGTTTTTCAAGGAAAAGCTTCAGGTTTTATAAACATTTCATTCGCTGGATGCACCTCTCTAAACCAAATAGGGAAAAAGTTTTTCGCAGGTCAACTTTTTCATCTCTTGACTAAAAAGTTGAAATAAATTTTCCATTTTGTATATTGTTAAAAGACATTTCATTTAGCTTATAAAGTTTTGAGTTATACAGTAGTCATTCCTCATCATTACAGAAGTTACATGGTAAAAACTGTCCTATTTCGTTTAGTAGAAGCAGAGATATGATGCTGTATGTATCGTAATGTGCACGTAATAAAAGAAATAGAAGTTTTTTTTAACTTTTAAGACATTTGCTTTATCCAATTTACCATGAAATTTACTACAAGAAAATATCATAACTTCAATGAATAATCTATACTGATATTTTTACCAGCATTTACTTTGCTTGCAATCAGTTCGATCACACTCAAGGGAGATTTCACTTTGCCTCCTCACTCATCACTTCCAACAACGAATGCAGCATTCCTCTGCTTGGGATATTGGAACCTAAATTTTTTGAATGGCCTTCCTCTCAAGCCTTGCTGCATAGAGACCTCAGCTGATGTTTATTCTTTGGTTATTTGTAAATCTCTCTTATTTTTCTCTTCTCTCAATATAATGCTCCCAAAAACAGCTGATTGTGAGATGTGAAAGACCATGTCCCAGATGGAATAAAGCGATCTAAAGATCCTATGCAGACAGGCATAAGCTGTAATGTTGGGAATAATTTTGAAACGATAAAAAAGTCTGCTATGACCAGGAATCGAACCCGAGTCTTCCACTTGCCGGGCGGATATTCTACCACTGAACTATCTTAGCAGATCAATTTTCTCGTTTCTTAGCGCGGATTTTTTCTTGGTTGGGACGGAACTAGCCAAGCTAGTATCAAACTGCCCCAACGGATGTCCTCAAAGAGATACACCGAAGAAAACTCCTCCCTCTCAAATGGTGAGATTGCCAAGTAAGAAATTGGTGGAATAAAGTGATCTAAAGATCCTATGCAGACAGGCATAAGCTGTAATGTTGGGAATAATTTTGAAACGAGAAAAAAGTCTGCTATGATCGGGAATCGAACCCAGGTCTTCCACATAAATCTATGGGAAAATGAGTGATATTGCCATGAATATTAATTCAGAAAAATTAACACTATAAAACACAAATGAAATTGCCTCTGCACACTGTGAAGGTTTCCTTCAGACTAACTTCTTTAGAGCGACACAAGAATATTTCTCCTGCGACCCGAGTGAAAGGACTGATGTGCTCACCCTGAAAGCACTCTCGCTAAAAAAATAGTAGCAGACATCATTAAAGTGGCTTATTTGTAAACAGACCTAGGACACTTGCAGATGTTTCTCTCTCTCTCATACTATATTGCTCTCAAGAAATGATAAAGCAAGTAGTATATGGCCCTGATTGTGAGAGCTGAACAATGGTTCGGCTCTCCTCATCTTATAGCTCTCAAGTGCTGACGCATAAGAAAAATCCAAGAGAAAGAGAAGTTAGATGGCAGATAAGCAGAGTCAAAATCTCCTTTCACTTCGCAGCAGCATTCATATCGAGATACGGTTCGTCTCAGCATTGGATAGGGGTTTTTTGATGACGCGATTCCCCAATTCGCGTAGTTATGTGAAAAATCAGTCACAAAATTTAATACATATTTAATGTCATAAGAAAGACAATAAAAATTGGAGAATGATGATAATTTGGTAGGCCAAAGTTTCCTCTTTTAAAATATATCAAGATTATCCCGATTTAAGAAAATTCACCATGCCAAAAAAATTAAAAAGGCGAGCAATGACCACGACATACTGAGTACATCGGTCAACGGCATATGAAGTTTGCCCCCACCGTACTCAGTATGTCGCTCGATGTTGAGGGGTTAAGAGTAGGTCAAACTTGCTAGCCTTGCTTATTCGTGATTGGTTAGATGTAGTCAACCCAAATTGGTGGGAATGGTTTTTAAAAGGGGAATGTCAACCTAATAGCACCTTGCCAGTCTGAGAAGCTAGTCACCTTCCCTCAAAAAATGATGTTGTCACAGTCCAACAATCAGTGTTTTTGACAATGACCCTAAGTCCAGTATTTGTCCCTATGAGGTTGCCATTCATGTTAGGAAAGCATATTCTATTCCTTTTGCCTTACCTCGGTTTATTTAGTGAAATTAGTTCAAGAAGGGAAAATACATCTTATGCAGTATTCAGAATGGGCAAGTCCGACCTTAATTGTACAAAGAAAGATGGTAGTATAAGACTGTGTGTAGATTATAAAAACACATTAAATAGAGTCATTGATGTTTCTAAATATCCTATGCCAATGATAGATGAAGTTTTTGCTACCTTAGACAAAGGTTGTGTAGTTTCAGTCCTTGATTTGTCAAATGCTTATCTACAACTGAGAGTTGAAGTCTTGTAGCAAATACCTAACCATGATAACTCATAAAGGTTTGTATGAGTGGTCCTGTCTACCTTATGGTATCTCGTCTGATTCTGGAATTTTTCAGTGTGTAATGGATAAAATGGGTTTGATTGATTTTCAGTTTACCTAGATGCCGTCCTTGTTGAAGGTGAGAGTTTTGATGATTGTAAAAAGAAAGTGTGGTGTTTGGTAGACTAGAGAAATTTATTGTAAAAATCAATGAGCCTAAATGTAAGTTTTTTCAATTGTCTGTTGAGTTTTTAGGTTACCTTATCAATAGTAAAGGTGTAAAGCCTATCCCTGCTAAAATTGAAGCTATTGCAAATATGCCCACACCTGTAAATATGACTCAGTTGAAGTCTTGGTTAGGTTAATTACAGGTCTACCGTAAGTTCATACCAATATTGTCATAAAAAATGAAACCATTGTTTCACTTATTAGAAAAAATGTTTCTTGGAACTGGTCTGAAAAATGCCAAGAAACGTTCAAATTAGAAAAAGAGCTGATACATACGTCAGACATTCTTGAACAAAAATTACCTGTAGTTGTCACTGCTGATGCATCACCATATGGAATTGGTGCTGTCATTAATCACAAGACAGGTCAAGAAGAAAAGCCAATATTGTTTGCATTTTGTACTCTTTCAAAAGCAGAACAAAAATACTCTCAAATTGAATGAGTAACCCTAGCACTAATTTTTGCAATAAAAAATTCCATAAATATTTGTTTGGTCGTAATATCTATTTTGTTACTGATCATATGCCTTTAAAGTCAATATTTGGTATTCATAAAAATATACCTACAGTAGCTGCTGCACGGTTTCAATGTTGGGCATTAATCTTGTCAGCTTATAATTATTCTATTCTGTATAAAAAAGGTAGTCATATTAGTCACGATGCGTAGCCATGTTGTAATTATGTAGCAATTTAAGTACGTTATATCTTTTTCTCTTTTTATATATGTTTGAGTTTTGATTAGTAGTTATATAGCAATTTAAGGATGCTATATCTTTTTTATATATGATTAGGAGAAAATGTTATGTATGAGGGCTGATCATTTAATTCGTGGAATGGCGCGAGATCTTTGTTTATAGACTGAGATCTTTGTTTATAGCATGAGATCTTTGTTTATAGCGTGAACTTCAGGAAACGACCGCTAGGGGTGCTTACCCTGAAGCCTACTGAGTAGGCTAGGTGTGTACATGTTTGTTCATGTGACTGTAGAGGTGCGTTCCAGAGCTATTTTCAATAGTGTGCGAGTGACAGTCATTTTGAAAACAGTGCCATGGCAGACTTACAGACTGAACAGCATTATGTCATTCGTTACTGCGTTAGACGAGGTTTAAGTGCTTCAGAAACAGTTCAGAAAATGAGTGAAGCTTATGATGATGAGCGTCTCAAGAAAACTGCCATATTCAAGTGGCACAAACGATTCAAAAAAGGACATGAATCTGTTGCTGACCACCCATGACCTGGTCAGCCGACTTCTTCCACAACTCCTGAGCAAATTGCAAGAGCTCAGGAAATCTTGGACAAAGACAGACAAATTACACTTCACCAGTTAGCATCCAGAATGAATATTTCTTATGGCAGTGCTATCAAAATTGTCACAGACTGTCTGAAAATGTCACGAATCTGTGCCCGCTGGATTCCGCACAACATAACTCAGGAGCAGAAACAGAAACATGTTGATTTGTGCAAGGAAATGGTCCAACGGTTTGAGGAGGGCCAAGCATTCTTAAACCACATAATGACAGGTGATGAGACTTGGGTGTATCACTATGATCCAGAGACTAAACAACAGTAAAGTGAGTGGAAGCATACTAGCTAACCAAGACCGAAGAAATTCTGAACTGCTTGTTCTTCTGACAAACAAATGGCTCGTGTTTTTTTATGTGAAAGGTGTTCTTGTCACACATTTTGTGCCACATGGAACGACTATGAATAAGGAAGCATACGCTGAGGTGCTGCGAGTTAAGCTTCACTGAGCCATTCATGAGAAACATCCAGAACTTTGTGAAGTGAAGTGGTTTCTTCATCACAATAATGCCAGTGATAGAAAAAATCGGTGCCGAGGTCTTGCCACATCCACCTTATTCACCAGAATTAGCGCCATGTGATTTCTTTTTGTTTCCGCAACTGAAAAAAAATTCTGAAGGGTAAGCGTTTCGAGTCGGACAAGGAAGCTTGCAGAGCCACAACAATAGCACTTTGCAGCATTTAAAAAAAAACGGGTTGCAGGAGGTATTCGATGCATGGATACAGCGATGGAAAAAGTGCATACATTTCAAAGGAGACTTTTTTGAAAAGGAGAAATTTTCAGATGACCTTTCAAATGAAGATTAAACTTGTTCTGTGCTCATTCCACACATTAAATGATCAACCCTCGTATGTGTTGGTAACAGCACATGGCATGCTGGGATTGACAGGCAATTGGTAAGGTTGGGCAGTGTGTTGATAAGCTTGTGTGGACAGCATGGCTTGTGACTCCTCGGGACATGGATGTATAGTGTTAATGTATGGGCTGAATGCAAATAAAATAACATACAGCAAAAAAATGCTCCCACAAGATGATTATCTATGTTTCAAGCAGTTGAATGTCTAATATCCTCTTGGCCAACAACAAAATTATATTTTTTGAGTCGGGGAGAAGTCAATTGCAACAAAGTAGTATGGAGCTTTCTCAAAGATCATCAAGGCAAGCTTAAGGATGACCTATCTGCAGAATTGAGTATTCCAGAGCTTTATATTAATTTTGTGACACAAGCTATTTTGTCACTTGAAAGAGAAACAATCACATGTACTGGGTGCATAATATAATGTCCACCTTAATAGATAAAATTCAGAATAGAATTAACAACAAATTATTTGGGTACAAGGTTAATTCTTCCATTCAAAAGCGAAAAATAAATTGTGGAAGAGTGATTTCAAGTTTTTATTAGAACCATTGAATGCCTGAAAAAATGGTATGATTTTGATAGTAATCCTATATAGTTCTTTTCTGTATTAAATTTAAAAAGATATAAATTAAGTTACAGTGATGTTCTCAAAGCAGGGAAATGTGCAAAATTATATCTAAATGAAGATATTCTGTATCATGAAGTACACAACCTGAACAGAATTTTGCCTACTATAAGTGATAATTCCCTCGGAGGAGCCTGTAACCTCTAGAGGGCGCGTCCCCGGGTGGCGGATAGGGGAATGCTCTACAGATATGTAGGGTAGGAGGGAAATAAAATAAGTTCTATATAAGGAAGAGGAGGTCCTTAATAGATGGAGAGAATACATGGAGGAGTTGTACAAAACAAATGAAAAACCAAAGGATCTCCGTATTGAAGAGCAGGATGAAATAAATAATGACGAAACAGGGGTTTCGATATTGAAAATAGAGGTGCTACAAGCAATAAAGGATATGAAGAATGGGAAGGCAATGGGGGTAGATGAGATACCGATAGAATTATTTAAGTGTCTTAATGAGGAAGGACTGGAAGAAATAGTGAAGTTGTGTAATGCAATCTATGACAAGGGGATGTGGCCAGAGGATTTCGTCAAAACAATTATGATTCCAATTCCGAAAAAGCAAGGAACAAGAAAATGCAGTGAACACCGAACAATCAGTTTAATTACACATGCAGCAAAGGTTCTACTTAGGGTTATGAACAGGAGACTAATTAGCAAAATGGAAGACAATGTTGCAGAGGAACAGTTTGGATTTAGAAAGAGTAGAGGTACAAGAGATGCAATAGGATTGATAAGAATGAGTGGAGAGAGATATATAGAAAGGGGTAAAGGAATTAGTCTGTGCTTCATAGATATGGAGAAGGCATTCGACCGAGTGAACTGGGAAAAACTGATGGAAATACTAAAAGCAAAAAAAGTAGACTGGAAAGATAGAAGGTTAATTAAAGAGCTGTATATGAAACAGAAAGCAGCTATGAGGATAAAAGATGCACAGACCGAATGGTATGATCTAGGAAGAGGAGTAAGACAAGGGTGCTGCTTATCGCCAACCCTGTTCAATATATATGCTGAAGAAATGATTGACAATGGAATAGGGAATGATAAAGGAATTAGTATTGGGGGTAGAATAATAAATTGTATAAGGTTTGCTGATGACATGGTAATTTTGGCAGATGAAACGAGGCATATTCAGGAAATGGTTACAAAGCTAGAAGACAGGATGATGGAATATGGAATGAAAATGAACATAAAGAAAACAAAGGTGATGAGAATAGGGGATAGAGAGATTATGAATGTGTCAATAAAGGATGGAAGAGTGGAGCAAGTAAAACAGTATAGATATTTGGGAAGCATGCTAACTGAAGACTGGAGAAGTGAAAAAGAAATAAGAACAAGAATAGCAATGGCAAAAGAAACATTTAATAGGAAAAAACGGGTACTATGTGGTAAAATGGATTTAAATCTGAAGAAACGTCTTGTGAAGTGCTATGTTTGGAGTGTATTGCTTTATGGGTGTGAAACATGGACGCTAAAGAAAAGAGAGAAAGAAAGACTAGAGGCATTTGAAATGTGGGTGTGGAGGCGGATGGAGAAGGTTAAGTGGACGGATAGGATAAGGAATGAAGCAATACTAACAAGGGTGAATGAGAAGAGAAGATTACTTGAAACAATTCAGAGGAGGAAAAGTAACTGGTTAGGGCATATCTTGAGAGGAGAAGGTTTACTATTGATGGTGTTGGAAGGATCAGTAGAAGGTGAAAGGAAAAGGGGACGTAGAAGAATAAAAATGTTTGACGATCTGAAAGAAAGGGGAGGGTATCAGGAAATGAAAGAAATGGCAAGGAACAGAAATGAGTGGAGACAACGCTGGTGCCAGGGACCTGCCTAGAGGCAGAACACCTCATGATGATGATGAAGTGATAATTCATGCAACTAACCAGTAGACAAGAAATGGGTAAAAATATTCAAAGATAGAAAGAATTTCACTGAATTGCCTAAGCTATTGTCAAAAATTTTATGTATTCCTATTAGCAATTCTTTTATGGAAAGCATTTTCACTCTCATGATGAATGTATCGAGAGATAAAAGGAATGCGAGTAGAACTAATAAAGGTGGAAATTTGTACTAAATTAAATTTTAGCATGACCTGCGAAGAGTTTCTGAATTTTCTGAAACAGCCTGAGTAAATTGAACTATTAAAATGTCCCACAAGCAACATAAAATATACTTTTAAGAAAAGATAAAAGGTACAAATACAAAATATGTCATTTGCTATTGCATCTATGGGGAAGCTCATTATGTAACCTGAAAATAATATTTGTTATGCTTATATTTTTTACATCATCATCAATTTTTGTTATATTAGTGTAATTCCCTGTCAAAAATGATGGGTATGCATTAATTAAGCATTAAATTAAAATAAAACATACAATAAAATTTAATGTAACCCCCTATATAGCAGAGGTGGCCGAACCACGGCTAATGAGCCACATGCAGCTCTTTTATCTTAGTATGCGACTCTTTTATATTTCCATGCAGAGGCGTCAAGGTTTTTCTCTACAGGACACAATGACGTATTGTGACTCAAGACGTGTTTGGGATGTCTAATGTACATGCAATATATCCAAATTGCTTTGGATACAGGTTATGTGTTACTGTTCGTAAATTTATCAGCACAGAATATGTCATGCGGCTCGCGAACTTATGGAAATCATCGTATGCGGCTCCACGGACAAGTAGGTTTGGCCACCCATGCTATATACCATATTTTTCAGTATATAATATACAATTTTTTCCAGAAAAATTACCCCAAAAATCAGCCTGCATCTTAAACACCAAAGGTAAGGTTATTACCGTTCTCAATACTGACACTAACCAACACACTCATCTCCAAAATGGAATAATTGGCAGTTATTCATCACAAAAACATTAAAATAGACGTTATTAATAATTAATAGCAAAAAATTGTTAATACATATAGTAAAACCTTGTGCAACATGAATTCCAAGGTTGCATTTCCATTATTATACTTTAATACTCTCAGTGATTACAATTTTGGTGCATTTGCGATGTTTTAGTTCCTAATGAGCCTGTTGAATAGTGCAATTAATGCCAAGGAACAGTAGAATTTGTGCAGATGTCATCAATATTTTATACATATCAAGGATAAATAACGTTACGTACACTGTGATCTCAATGGCTACAAGAATGAAAAGCTGTATCCACTATTACCCATAAGCTGAGTTCATACAGGGTACATTTAGCTATGCAAGTCTTGGAGCTATTATTTATGTTTTACATCAAGGGTCCACCAACTATTGCCCACAAGAGAATTTCATCCAGCCCGCCGGCATCTCTCGGCCATTGAGGTTAGGCCCGTCTCCAAGGTTTCCAAATTTTTTTACCATCTTCTACTTTCGTTATGATACAAGTGATATGATGCACAACCAGAGGGCGAAATAGGGGCTCTAATCATAAGAAGAATAATGCCACACAACTGTCTCTCTCTATTATATAACATTGTATCATAGTTTGTCATTACATAGTTTCATTGCCTCATTGAATGATGCCTCTTTCTCTGCTTCCATCATTGTTAATGTTAAAAGCTTACTTTGTTTTGTTGTGAGGTCTAAAAAACTTCAAAAAAATAAATATTTATTGATGTGAAAACAAAAATGAAATTAAACATAGCAAGGATATGTGTTCCCTCTTTGCAAGTATTGAACTCCCATTGGCAGCAACAATGCGCTTAAATCATATCATTTACAATTTGTCACTGTTAGAGCCATAAAAATGGAGTTTTTATGCTTCAAAATGTATTTTCGCAATTTCTGCATGGATTTGAAATCTCATTTCAATCAAAACAAACTTTATAGTTTCAGGTGTGCAGTCGTAAAAGTCCTGAGTTTGGAGCTCGATTGTAATTAATTTTAACTCGAGATTATTAACTTTTGTCTATCAGACTACCTACTCTAGTTGCAGCACAAGGGCTTCTAACACAGTTCTGAGTAAAATAGGGGGTGGAGCATTTGTTTACTCTAATTGTAAGATTGCATTGAGCTAGAGCTGTGCAAATCAAGGACGTACCCAGGCAGAGGGTCCGGACCCACAGACATACAGACATTTGTGGAATCTGCGATAACCACCCTACAAACTTGCTGTTGCCTCTTGCTACGCTGCCACTTGCTGTGTTTAGCTATGAGAGCTAAACAGTTATAAAAGCTTATATTATTTGAATAGGACTTTCATTTAATCAATTTCTGGAAATTGGTTTTTGGCCTCAGACCCACTCAAAGTGAATTTCTGGGTACGTGCATGGTGCAAATAATGACGTGTTCCACAACCTGCTTCTTACTTCTTCTTTTAGTTGTCAGTCACCTCTTGGACAAATGTTTAGTAAGGGCATCAGCTTCTCAACTCATTCACGAAAAGTCACGATCACAGAAGTTCTTCATTTACCTCCCGTTGGAAAACAACCTGGACCTGCACAACCAAACAAAAAAATCTGTGCTTTTTGTCCCTCAAAGATGAGAAGAATGACAAGGTTTTATTGTCGGCATTGTTCAAGAGCAATATTCAAATGGAAAAAATTAAAAGAGAAATTTTTTTAAAATTATACTGGTTTATAAACGAAGTTGAGTCTGCAGCGTGACTTGGTGGAATGATTCTATAATTATAAATCAGGAAAACGGAAAAGGCAATGTATTATTCCACATATAAAAAAGGAGCTTTACTTTCAACTGGTTTCGTTACAGGGTAACATCCCTTAAGGAAGGGAGGAGGGAAGGGAGTATAGGAGTATGGGTTTGTGGGGAGGGACAGTGGTAGTGGGGAAGGTATAGGTGAGGGATATCCAGCAGGAGGGAATGTGAAGGGTATAGAAACTCATTAACCACATGACAATCATTATCAGACAAACAATGTAAGATTTCTAACTGCTCCAATACATCCAATTTCGGGCCTTTGGTCATAAAATGTAACACAGTGGGTACAAAATCACAAGCATGTTTGAATTTCAACAGGTGATTGGCAAAGTGGGACTGATTCCAATTATTCAAAAAACAACTTTTGTGTTCTTTTAACCTAATATTAAAGTTCCTGTCAGTTTGGCCAACATACACACCATTACAATTGTTACAGCTTAATTTATAAATACCGCTTCTACAATTAATATCAATTTTATCCTTAGGGGAAGACAGAAGAATCTGAAGGTTACACCTATTGTAAAAAGCTGCTCTAAGATTTTCTTTGGGCAATAAATTACTAATTTTATATGATAGTTTTCCTACAGACGGAATTTTACACCAACATCAACAGAAATGGGTGGGGAAGAATAAATTGCTAATGAGGCAAATTTCATTTGTTTTTTCCTTAAAATATTGTCTATGATGTTACTATTATATCCATTTTTAGCGCAATTTGTTTTATTATTATTAACTCATCAGAAAATCGAGAATACATGCTTGTTATTTACAATAGATATTTTTATATCCATGAAATTAATGGCAGCATCGACTTCTTTTCCACAAGTGAATTTAAGGGGATTACATCTTGAATTTAAAAAAGTTAAAAACATATCCAATTGTCTCATTGTACCTGTCCAAAAACAATATATCAACAACATAACGATACCAGTAATGCACAAAACCAAGCAATGCATGATTGGAGTTGAAAAGTTTTACTTCGAAATCGTTCATAAAGATGTAGCAAATATTGGAGACAACGGTGAACCCATCAACCTTTAGTTTGTTGAAACCATTGCCCATTGAATCTAAAGTAATTTTGGTCCACAAGCAATTTAACGAGGAGGCACAAATCCTTCACAATGTTTTGTAACAAAACCGGTCAAAAGTAAAACTCCTTTTTTATATGTGGAATAATACGTTGTCTTTCCAGTTTCCCTGATTTATAATTATGGTTTATAAACCTTATATCACCACCGTACTCTTTATTGCAGTTTAAATGACACCTCTCACTAGTTTTTACGTTCTGTAGTTGCTGAGTAATAGAATTACACACACGCAAGCAAGCAATAAACTGACTTTTATATATATTAGATTAATTATACCAATTACCGTAAAAAAAACTATTAACCATTAAATACAATAGGTATTTTCAATATATTAAATTTGTACTTTACTAAGTATTGTTCAATCTTGCATTATTATTGTAATTTTGGAGTTTTCCTGAGTAGAAATATAAATTTACTAATCACATTTTTATCAAAACTACATAGCTCCTGAGTATTAAACAGTTAAAAAGTATTTTTCTATTTTAACTATGAAAACTCCGAGGTCATGAAGGATTTTGAGGTAGCAACACTGGATATAAGAGTTCTACATTTCCTGTGACATTTCTGTATTCCCATGCACGTCTTGGATATACAACGTAACTTAAAAAAGCAAAATGAGATTTACATTTGATACTGGATCACTAGGTCACCATCATCTAATTGAGACATTTGTGAGGAGACAAATTTTAGACCTAATTTTAAAATGAATGCTATATTATACACTAAAGTGTTTCATTGGTATGAAGGTCATCTTTATAGGTCGACCGGACTCAAAAGACCCTTCTAGAAAAAGTGGGCGGAGCAAAGGAGGACTCCGGGAGCTCACTGGGTACCCCCACTCTTTCGGTTTCGGATAACTTCACACCTTACCGATGCTCACGCCTGGTTCTCTTGAGTCCGGTCGACCTATAACAGAGTTTAGGAGCCAGGAAAAGGACAAAATGTGTTCCAAAAGGAATAAACTTAGTTGAAAACGCTGCAGTTTGAGATGGAACCACATAATTCAAGTTCTTCACTATAGCAGTCTGTTTTACAGCAAAGCATGTACAACAAATGACAAAAATTATTAAAAAACAACATAGATGCATATTAATTTACTGTGGATTAGTATGAAACATGCACGGTCAAAACTTGCGCATACAATAAATGGGAAAAACTCACTTAAATACAAAATTTCTCAATATGTGAAATACAAATTATTATGGTTAGTAAATTAGCAACCCAAGCATTGACTAACTACCAGCATAAGGACATTTGTTAGGCACAATGCAAAAAACTAAATTGCCACATTACCAATAGCTTCTCTCTCCTGAATTTGTTCTTTCAAAAGCTGCTCCATTTCTTCAAATGAATTTCCACCATTACGCTTCCTTTTGGCCTCACTTTTACATGACTTAGACACTGTTTCTCTTTCACTGTGCTTATTATCACGACTTGAATGTGATTCTTCACATTTTTTTTTCCTTACATTAGGAACTTCTGAGGATGACCTCTTTTCACCATGGCTATTTTTATGACTCGAATGTGACACATCACTTTTCACTTTCCTACAAGATAACTCCCCATCTTTGTCTTTCTTTTCACTACTGTGTGAATCACTCTTATGCTTTGTTTTGGACTTCTCGATCAAGTGAGACCTACTGTTACTATGTCTGTGGTTTTTTTCCTCAATACTTTTCACGTCTTTACAACTTTTATGAGAACCCTCAGTTTTGTGTTTACTTTCAGTTGCATGATTCTTTTCTTTCCTTTCACCTTCACATTTTTCCCTATTTTCTAAATTCCTATGCTTGGATTGGCTGTGCTGATCATCTGAGTCTTTCATTTTTCTCTTCTCTTTGAGATCTTTGTCATCCTTGTGATTTTTGTGTAACTTTTCCCTTGCATCCTTGCTATCTTTGGAAACTTTAGAATTTTTGGTATACTTTCCATTTTTTGTATCTTCACTACACATTTGATCTTTTGAATCCTTTGGATCTTTAACATCCTTCTTTTCCTTGGAATCCTTTTGTTCTTCGGTACTCTTCTGATCTTTAACATCTTTACCACCTTTCAAGTTTCTATCAGACTTAGAATCTCTTCGTTTCTTGCTATCTTTTTGGTCTCTAGAGTCATGATGTGATGAATGTTTCGACTGTGAGGATTTAACCTTTTCCTTCTCTTTTGAGTCCCTTTTTAAACCGTGTACACCATTTACCAAACTGTCACTTTCCTTTGCAGATTCCTTGCTTATACTTTGCTCCCCCTCACTCAAAGAATCCAATTTTTCCCTACCTCCTGACTTCTCTTCACAAGTTTTTGAAGATTCATTAGCTAGCGTCTTCAATGTATTTAGACCCTCACTTGTTAACACAGATGAATTTGTACTTAGATTCACCCCACCGAGACCTAATGTTTCTTTACAATCGATCGAATCTTTTACTTCCTCTAAACCATCCAATTTTGAAGGTGTGTAAGATACAGTTGCACCAGACCCAATTCCCACATCAGGTTGATACTGGGGTTCTTGTATAGGACTCTCACCTCTAGTGGTTGGCTTATAGAAAGTATCTGGTAAAAAACTATCACTTAAGCCACTTGGAACATAGTCAGCTGCCTTAGATGGTAATGATGACTTATCACTAGGAGTATACAATATTTCACTCTTAATACCAATGTCAGAAGGTGAATACTGCACTTCTCCATAAGATGGTGAAGCAAAAGGTTTATACGTTTGCACCTCACTATTGCCTATTGCTTTTCCAAATATTCCAGGTACATACTCTTCCCTATATTTAGCTGTTGTGGACTTTGCTTTAACAAATTGGCTACTGCCATCACATGACAATTGTCTCTTAACTAGAATAGTTTTTGTGTCCTTGGGAGTATAAGGCACAGGTATATGTCTCTTTCGAAGCTCTGCTATTGGTGTTGGCTTGTATGATGGAACTGAAGATGATGTAGCCACTGGAGGTGCAACCAATGGCTTCAAGCCTTCTATCACCTTCTCAACCAACTTAGTAGAAACTTCACTATTAGTCCCAGAGCTCTGCGAAGGTTTGAGATCTCCTTCAACAGAAGACAACTCTGTGCTCTGGAGAGCCTTTTTCACTGCTTCAGAAACAAGTTGTTGCAGTATATTTTGATCATCTCCAATACCCAGGAAAGCATTTCCAGGCTCATTGCTCAAACTGTTTGCAATGAGTACAGAATCCTTTGTGGTCACCGATTCTAGAAAAGAGAATTATAATAATCATTTTTCACATTTATTAGTAACATAGTAAAAGTTCACAGATTCAAAGATAAAGTTAACTGATTTACGAACTCTCATATAAATGAATTGAAACTGGGTTTGTAAAAAAGTTACTAGTGATTCTAACTTGAATATGCATGTAAATAGTTCATTATGCCAATGTAGAATAGTAACAGATTATATTTGTTCAGAATGAACTGCTTAATTGAGGCCAAATTTTACGTAGTCACATATTTTACTATGGGGGTCACTCTTCTTTTTAGCATTATTAAAACCATTAAATTAACTGTGATCACAAATCTTTCAACTCAATATCAGGGACAAAAATTTAATCAAACCTCTGGAATATTAGAAAATTAATTAAAATAATAAAATCGAGTTCTGTGAAATAAAAAGGATTAGATTCAAAATCCAAAAGATATCTTTAAAACACTTCTACGAAACACAAAAATGATTTTTTACCCGAGTTAAATAAATTTATTACTTAAGCTAACCTGACTGATTCTTCATAATTAAAACTTCTGAATATAATACCAAGAGATAAACAATGATAAAATAAACATTAAATGAATGATTTTTGCATGTCAAGCGGGCATTGACTTAATTTTATATAGTAATATCTAAGACCACCCTCTCCATTTTGAAGGACTCAAAACTTCCGATAACAAGTAACACGCGCCTAATGTTCTCGTTCATAAAAATTAACCGGCTCTAAAGGATTAATATCAAAACATGAGCAAATACAATTTCGAGAAAATTCCTTTCGCAATTTTATCACGATAAATCGATGGGGCCTTCACTACCGCAGTGGATTCATTGCTAATGCGGAAATCTCCTAAAACAAAGGTTTTGCAATTATTAGCAACAATAAAGAATTATATAAATCACCGAATTGAATTATCTGAACTATAAACTTCTCACTAAACGTTGAAAGAAAGGGATTTCGAAATTAACTAACTACTGTTAATTCTGAAATATACTTGCCCTTTTTAACATGTCTATAATGACAGTACGGTCTATCACAAAGACCACTGTCATAAAACGGACAGTTTAAGGTCTGAAAGTATCCTGAAGACGGAAGCATTCCGGAGTTAACTTTATATTTCAATTCCACAATATTTCAACGACAAAGCGATAAACGCGATGTATGTTTTCTTGACTAGTCCTTGACATGTTCCTCATGACAAGTAAGGCATAATTGCTTTAAATAATACATCAAAATAACGCTTCCATTCCCAGCGCACCTTCCACAATAATTACACAATACTGCCACCTGGGAACCAGTAATAGGAAGCTTCTGCGAAGACAGTTGAATAAATGTAAATAACGGAAATCAACAAGTATCTCGTCTGAAATTGCGGACCTTTATTATTCCTATTTCCTAAGAAAAAGAAAGGTAGGGAAATAATATCTCTTTGCTTAGGATCTACGGGTTTTCTATATGATAAATAGTTCCCTAGGACAAACGTTAGAGAGGGCGAAGGTTTTCATGTGTTTGTTTATCGAATAATCGGTATGATAGAGGGCTATTATAAGGCCTACTTGAAAGTTGACGCAATCAATCTATGTTATTACCGTTTATTATTAACGGATAAACTTTTTTACTTAAGGTTTTCTTCGAAAGCTTAATTTCCATAAATTTGTACCTTATCAGGAAATAGAATATTTTTAAGTTTTTAGCGCTAAAGGGCAAGTAATAATAAAAATTTATTTTCGAAGATCGATAACACTGATATAGGACAAGTCAGACAGTTAAATGCTATACAAATACAGTGGTCAGTGAAAAAACATGTACAGAATTGGTGCCCAGGAGAGCATATTTATAAGCAAATTTTGATGAAAAACAAGTCGCAATATAATATGCTATATATCGAACAAGCACATATTAATGCTAAAATTGTTAGAATAAATACCCTGGTTTTCTAAGGTATGTCGAGATGATTTATCTCGATGCAGAGTAACATTTAAAGTTTCTCAAGGTTATCCAAGAATTTCATTGCTTAACTGCACCATTACAGTCATATTTCTCAATGCTTAAGCTCCTCAGATTTCTTATATAATATATATTTTAATTGGGAATTCAGATTACTGGTTAAACGAAAGTTTGATTAGTTTCAGATTTATATTTAAGTATATTTAGCGTTATCTACAAACACCACTGGAAAATATTTATTTTAAGGGCACCGGGAAATTAAGCGCCATGAAAGGATTGAAATTCATCGTATGCATGTATATATGGCATGCAGATAAATTTATAGAAACTGCAAAAGAAATAAAGTGGTAATATAATAGTCATTCACACTAAGAGCTCACTTACCAAATACGTTAAGTTTAAGTTATTTCTGGTAACTTGTTGTCACTGCTAAAAAGCTATTTATTTAAGAGAAAGC
The DNA here is from genome assembly GCA_028673005.1 of Tanypteryx hageni. NCBI lineage: Eukaryota > Metazoa > Arthropoda > Insecta > Odonata > Petaluridae > Tanypteryx > Tanypteryx hageni. Next base: position 153,389,017 of record CM054120.1, read on the forward strand.
AGTATGTGGTATATAAAACAAGTAAATCTGAAGAGTTTTTTTGTAATATCAGGTATTCCAAAAGGAACTAATCTGGGACCATTATTATTTTTAGTATTCATAAATGATTACCTGTGTACGTACAAAATTCAAAATGCCTAATATTTGCAGATGTGAAACTTTACCATTAAGTAAAATGTGAGGGTAATTGTTTAAAGTTGCAACAGGATATTTATAACATACACAAATGGTCCATTGAAGATAACTTGCATTTTAATGTGAATAAGCATTGTATTATGTCATATTGTAGAAAGAAAAATTATTTTGATTACTCATATAGTATGGGAGGTGCCCTATTAAAAAGAGCAACTGAAGCAGTGGCGGCTCGTGTATAGGCACTTTGGAACTGCAGCACCCCCTATTTCCACTTGATATTATCGATAACATTTAATATAATGAGTCCTTTTTTCTTTAATTCTTTCTTTATTTTTGTAGTACAATATATATTCCTTAAGCTTAATGTCAGTACTTCAGTAGCCATCCCCCAGTTTATGAAAAAGATACAAAAATCTTTGTATGGAACTGTGCGCTTCACAGTGCCAGCGACGTGGTGTTTGACTGTTGTGCGCATGCACACATAGGAGGGGGGTGGGGAGGAAGGCGGGACTGCCAGGTAGAGAGAGCACTGTTGCTCTTGCAGTGCCGGTTCTGGCGTGATGGTGGAAGGAAGTTTTTTTTTACTCAGCGTGTGTTGTGCTTAAAAACCGTGTACCATATTATTGAATGTGATAAAGTGTAGAATTAGATTATTATTCTGCTTCCAGCTATTCTATTTGATTCATTTTTTTTTTTCGGTTCTTTTATGGATTTCATTTTTAAATGAATAGATCAAGCTTGAACTGTACAATTTAAGTTAAAGTAAGTAAAAAATGTTTGGTTTTTTTGTTAAGATTTTATCAAGTTCCTGAATAAATTTTCTTTTTACACATGTTTTTTTCCTTTTACATAATTTTAAAACAAAGGCTAAAAATTTTCTGGAGCAGCACCCCCACTAATTTTAGCTATGAGCCGCCACTGAACTGAAGTTAAAGATCTTGGCATTTATATTGATGAAAAAGTGATTTACAGCACAATTAATACTGGCTGCGTGCAATAAAATGCTGGGCTTCATAGGCAGGAGTACTAGTACTTTTCAGTTTGTGAAAGCTCTATGTATTTTGTACTACTCTTTAGTTAGAAGCAAAATTGAGTATGGCTCTGTTATATGGTCACCATATTTACATAAATGTATAGAATGAATAGAACGTGTTCAAAGGCGTTTTTTAAGGTTACTATATTATAGAGTATTTCATGTATATCCTCTTATTAACAACTATGTGCTTTATAATTTGTTATTACATCAATTTAAATTTAAAAGATTGGAAACAAGAAGAACAATTACTGATCTTATGTTTTTGCATGACATTGTAAATTTTGGAGAAGATTACAAATTAACTGAGAAAATTATTTTTCATGTCCCAGTTAAGGGTGTGCGACCTAGGTAATCAACTCATTGATGTAAATTATACTAGCAGAAATTATTGTATAAATTCACCACTTAAGAGAATATGTAAAACATATAATGCACACTGCTATAAATTAGACATTTTCCTCAAAAAGACTAAGTTTAGAAAAACCCATTATGATATATTTGGTTAACAAGCTAAAAAGAAGGTATTTGTATGTATGAATTTTGTCCAATTGTGACATTTCCTCAAGGAGTTAAATCATACGTATATATATTTAAAAACAATTTTTAAGATTATATTATAGAGTGAACAATAAAAATTTTGAGCTAACACTGGCTGGTAAGAATGTAATTGAAGAAAAATCTCCGATGCCAGTCAATAATAGTAAAACTGAATATTCCGGATAAAAAATAAGAAGGGCCGGATAAAAATGGCAATACCCCGGATAAAAATGGTGATACGTATTTTGGTTACCAAGTAACCATCATCGTGGCCAAAGAATACAAGAATACCTCATTCTCACCAAACTTTGTATGGAACAAAATTACTTCATGTTCGACAACAAATTTTATAAACAAACGAATGGAACCTCTATGGGCAACCCTCTTTCTCCACTAGTAGCTAACATTTTCCTTTACTTTTTTGAACGCCACTGCAAAAGGACCTTAAAATACTTTCCTTATACATGGTGCAGATATGTCGACGACATCTTTGCTATTTTCGATACGAAACAATATAATATTAACACGTTTGTCCATGAACTTAATTCTTTCTATAACACTATCAACTTCACCTTCGAAACAGAAGAAAATAAGTCTCTACCCTTTCTGGACATATTGATTATTAAAAACAAAGACAGGCTTGAATTCGATATATACAGGAAACCGACTCACGTCAACAATTACATAAAAAATGACTCTAGTCATCCTTATGAACAAAAGATCGTGGCCTTTAATCATATGGTTGACAGACTTCTGACTACATCTCTGAATAAAATACGCTATGACAAAGAGGTAAAATGCATTAAAAACGCGGCTCGGGAGAACGGTTTTACACATGAATTGATCAACCACATCATAAAGAAAAAATCTAAAACATTGAACAAGGAGATAATTACAACACTTGCCCCAATTGGAGGTACGAAAAAGAAAAAGTTTGCGTCACTACCTTTCTTTCCAACCCTTCCTAAAGGGTTAACAAAAATGTTTCAGGAGGTCGGATATGAATTAACTTTCCATACCACAAACAAGATTAAAAATCTAATAGGTAACCCAAAAGATAAAACACAGTTCACAAAAATCGGGTGTATATCAAGTGCTATGTCCCAGGTGTGACATCATACATAGGCCAAACGAGAAGAAACTTAGCCATTAGATTTAAAGAACACTTTAAACACGGACATATAGAAAAATCTGACATAGCGAAACACATCCTGGAAAACCATCACCCATTAGGTATGGAGAACCTAAAATTGCTAAAACATGCCCCAAATTCCAAATTGGAAGCGACTGAAAGTCTTTATATCCATAAATACAGAAATGCACTCATGAACAACGACTTTTGGGGGTGCCGGTGGTGTGGTGGTTAGGACGCTGGCTGCTACTCGCCCGATGCTTGAAAAAGTCATCGGGTACGAATCCTGCGCGAGTAGGATTCTTCTCAAGGTCTCCCGGTTTGCGTAGTTTGAGGAGACTGCGCAAATTCAGCTGTTCCGTCCTTCGGAAGGGACGTTAAGCTGTTGGCCCCCCTGGTGTTCTTCGTAAGAGCAGGCAAATGCCGGCACCGGGTTTCCCTCCTCCCTCCCCGGTTATTCATTGCATTACCTCTGAGATACCCATTTGTGCTGTAAGAGAGGCGAATTGACTGGGCATACATACATACATGCTACCGTGATTTCCTTCACTGTTTGCTCCCTCTCAAGTCTTTGGCCACGATGTTGGTTACTTGGTAACCGAAATACCTATCGCCATTTTTATCCGGCCTTTCTTATTTTTATCCGGGGTATTGCCATTTTTATCCGGTTTTTTATCCGGCCCTTCTTATTTTTTATCCGGAATATTCAGTTTTATTATTATTGACTGGCATCGGAGATTTTTCTTCAATTACATATTATAGAGTAATTCATGTACTTATATTATTTTATAAATAACTATGTACTAGTTTACTAATTGTTATTGTTATTTAGGAAACGAGAAAATTGATCTGATAAGATAGTTCAGTGGTAGAATATCCACCCGGCAAGTGGAAGACCCGGGTTCGATTTCCGGTCATAGCAGACTTTTTTCTCGTTTCAAAATTATTCCCAATTGTTATTGTATTAATGTCACATTATTATTACATCAATGTTACTATAACATTATTATATTGTTTTGGTTATTATTATATTATTTAATTGACTGCCATCTTGATGTAACTATTATTAAACATTTTATATAACTATAATAGATTGTAACAGTGTGTCCTGTAATTTTCATGTTGGGAAAACTATAAAATGCTAAAATAAATAAATTCACAGTAAACGCAACCTACACGTAGTTCAATTTCTTGTCGCCTACGGCGCTACTCTCAATGGATAAATTTGTGGATAGTTAACGCGCAAGTAAAAAATTGTTTAATAAAGCGCAAACACTGGTCTTCTAAACTTTTTCTCAGGTTCGCCCCAAGAAGTAGTAGGAGCTTATGGATAGCGGGAATTCGAATGTTTATATTAATTGGGTTGAGTATTTAATAAGATTAAAATGTGTGTTTGCGATGTAAGATACCTTATACAAGTCCGTATACTTTAATACATAGATCAATATTAGGGGCGGAAGTTACAGATATAATAAGTTTTGACTTGATAATTGCAGTAAAAGGTATCTTCGCAAGTCGAGATGCACTATGAAAAAAGGGGATGAGGAGACTACGGCGGATAGGTGAATTAAAAATTACTAACTCCAAACCGTAAAGTTTACCCAGAGAAGCGCTCAAAAGAAAAGGTTTAAAATAAATAAAAATACAAGTTTGCTGGACAATGGCCTAACTTGAACTAACTCACCCATCACGGGAGGAGAGGGGGGGGTTGAGTTGGAGTATGTTGTAACCCGAGCAGTCGTATCCCACGCTAGTTCCATATCCCGCCACCAGAAAACGGATTGAAGAATATAGACAAGATCCAAAAAATATAAATTATAGGAAGAATTTTATTAACTGGATGCTGTTTACTTCTCAGGTTTCTGAATTTCAATTTATGCGTTTTGTCCTATTCGGTCCAATGTTGTTTCACAGTACAATTTATGTTTGTCGTATACAACATTCATGCCAAGAATGACGAATTAAAATTCATAGTATAGTAATCATAGTTATTAAATGAATTATCTGGTCCGCACAGTAAGAACCCGACACCGCCTCGCCACTCGAGTGGTTAGGAAAGATGATGCTTGTCATTCTCCCAAATTACGAATGTATCTTCGACTTTGATATTTTGAGTATAGATTTTTCTAAACGTCGGACATTTTTTGCAAGCTAATGTAACAAGAAAATCTAAATTTTTTGTTGAATATCTTCATATTCAACGTTTATACCATTTCGCCAACATTCATTGGTTTTATATTACGTTAACCGTTACGAGTACTATTGCACTTTATCCTTGAAATATTTGTTGATTACTTGTAATACTAATATTTCTGGATTTGAAGTGACTTGACATAACAAAATGAAAATAGCAGATGTCAAATTTATTGCAAGCATGTAAATATTGACTCCTTAACAAATTGGAAATAAAAATGTAATTGTATTTACTTGACATTTGTTTAGTGATCCATTGGATTTAAAGTCCCTGTTAACAAAAGCGCCAGCTCTTTTAAAATCATAATTCGACGCTCCCGATAGGATATAATACCATGCACGTGATACATCTGTTTCTACACATATGTTACGATGGTTCGGCCAATGGTTACATGCTAAACATGTTTCGAGAAAATTGGCGGATATTTGTTTAATGGTTATGGTGTGGCGATTACAGAAACTGGGATGACGGGCATGACTAATCAATGAAGATATCTATACGGTTCCTGGTATAAGAAAGTGAGCCGAACTCTGATAAGATAAGGATTTTAGTTTTCTAACTGCCTGATAAGCTGTACAATCAGGCCGATAATATAATCATCGTAGAAATAGCTTTATTTCTTTATTTTATCCCTGTTTTTGGGCATGCATCAAGCGTTTTATATACTTTGCGGTATCACTTGTTAAGTTAAATTATATTGGATTAACATCTGTAAATTTCGAGTTTCCTAAAACGTACGTCCACTAGTTATTTATTATTATTATAGCATTTTTGCGATAATTTATCCCATAGGCATTTCGTTCAAACTGTGCGAATCTTAATTTCCATAAGGTATTTAATGATTCAAATGTACATTAGTGATTTAATCTTATCATAATGCTCACTTTCAGTATGTTTCACCAAAGTCTTGTTGAATGAAGAGCTCCTGAAATTCCTGAATAATATGGTGTGTAAATTTAGTGTACTCAAAATATGAGAACTCTATCATAATAGTGTCATCTAATTTTTAACTGCTAATATTTACAGGATTCCACAGAAGACCTGACTTTAAAAAATTTTGAAGATATATGGGACAGAAATGTTTCAATAATTGAAAATTCAAGGCTGAAATACTTTTATGAAACGTCATTGTACAATGTTGAAATCAAACTTCAGCCACGAAAAAAAAGAACAGCTGCTCATGTTCTGCCAATGGAGCCTATGTATGTTGTTGTTTTATTATTACTGCTTACATAGTAGTTCTTATGCGTTTTACATGTTAATTTCTTTTTCAGTATTGTTTTGGCATTAATTCATGTTCAAAGTTCTTTTTGCCATTACTAATGATCTTGAACTATTTCTTGCTAGTGTAAGTATATAGTGAATATATTCTCAATTATTATGTAGTTTTTCATTACTGTTAAGCACTTGCAAAATCATGGAAAGTAGAGTTGTTACCATTCGCTTTTCTGCATAATTATATTTAGTGAATATTAAAAATTGATCATTTATTAGGTTTAAGTGTCTTGGAAGGTGGCAAATTATGTATAAATACTCTTATAACAAGTTCCATTTAAAGCTTGGACAGTAAAGCTGTAAAGATATTTTACTCTTGAAGCTCAATAACTCAAATTTCTATATTTAAAACACCTCCATATTTCATAGACTACTTTTCCTGTCCTGATTCATACACGATGAAAGGTTTTTTGATTAACCTAACATTTATATCATCTTTAGAGTTCACTTTATCAAAATTTTACTGCATTTTTGTTATAAAATTGTAAAATATACCAGACTTGAGTAGATTTCTGATATTTAGATAGTTTAATTGCTATCATATTATCACTTAATATCTATGATAGATGATACAAAATGACAAAATCTTGCTTGTACGGAGACATTTTGTAATCTTACCTCAATAGTAATAAAAATTGGGGCAATTGCCATTAAATATTAACACATTTACAAGAAATGTCTTTGTATTTTTATTTACCTTCTTTTTTATTTCAATCTTTGGATAATTCCCTTTTATGTAAGGTATTATCCAAAAATTTATATTTTTACTTTCATGAATATTCAAGTTATAAAATTTGGAATTTTTCTACTGCATATTTCTGGATGAATGTAATTGTTGACTGTTTGCACTAGGGAATAATATTTTAACATCTATAAATGTATTTGATGATATATCTGCAATCCCATTTGCTAACAAATAGCATATTTTTCTTTAAGGGCATATCTTCCTATTCACACAAAAGAATTGATCCATTTTTATACATCTGATTATGTGGTTGTTCAACATAACTCGGAGTCTGCATCATGTGAAACATTTGAAAAAGAAGATGTGGAGGAAGTGAATATGAAACATGAATATGAAGTTGACATTCCTGAGGGAAAATTCAAAGCAAAGGAGAGGTGAAATTTTTTGCTTTATATTTTATAATTTATTTTGTTCATTTTTAATACTGCCATGACTTTTACCTTACAATCAGCATGGTTCTTAATCCCTCATGCTGGTTGAGATTTAAATGCCGGCAGGCCCTATTTGCGGTAGTTAAGTTGACGAAAATCGCTGCAGGAACTATTTCTTAAACAAAATTATATATCTAAATTAAATATGTATCAAATTCTATATGAATCTGGTTAATTATAAAGTAATGATTAGTTAATATAAAATGAAAGTTACTTACAGCATAATCACTGTTTTGTCCAACATACATTCTTCTGATTTCACCAGTTTTCTTAAAATTCAGTTTTGTGTGATAAGTTCTAGAGCAATATTCTAAACATAAATCTACGTAACTCTCTTACATATTTTTGAGTTATCAACTAAATGAAAACATTTTAGATGCTTTCAAACCTATCTTGAAACATTGTTTAGGGAAAAATACTAGTTTCCGAAAGTGGATTTCTTGAAAAGTAAGAACAGATTGTAAGTTTCTATACAAAACCCATCAACATTACGATTCCCAAATACACATAAATTTCAGCTACATCTACTGGTTTCCATTTGATAAATCAAGCTCTGAAGGATCATTCTACATTTTATAAGTAATTTTCTGCGCACCCATTAGTCTCCAGGGGAATACATACCATTCAATGTGTCTTACCTTGCATAATTCACAAAGAGAATTGCGATTCTTCCTGGTATTATGGAAATATAAAGAAAAATTTTATTGTGGAAAAATGTCTCCCGTGGCATACCCCAGTCATGGTATCTCTCCATCCAATTTGTCTCACTACTAATTTTTCGAGCGATGATTTGATGCATGTTAAGTTTGTTGTGCGATATATTGATGTGAGATGAATTTTTCATGCGATGAATTGGCACTCAATGAACTGACTGTGGTGAGTTGTCATAGAACTGTATGAAGTATGGTTAAGGGTTTAATCAATGTTTTTTAAACAAACGAAACGTAAGACAAAATACTTGTGTCAACTGAAATTTTTCATTGCAAACTTACCATCTGAATTTCAATTAATACAGTATTAATATTTTAAAATACATTTTTAAAATTCTCTTTTTTCTCAAACAAAATTTTGAAACAAACCATTTCAATTAAAGAACAAACTTGCATACCTATACTAAATACGTGTGTTATAAATATACACCAAATACATTCAATGAGAAATTAGGTCATAAAATCATTTTTTCTGTTTTGACAGTCGGCTAAAAGGGAGGTGATGTTAGATTCCCGGTTGTCTTGGATTTGAGTAAATACGGTACTTAACTGCAGTGAACTATGTTGTAAATAATTTTTGAATGATTTTGGGTTTAACATTTTGTTTTTAATGGGAAATTTCTAATGAAAATACAGTGTCACATTTTAATAATGCAGTTTGTTGAATCATGCATATACCTACTATAATAATCCAAGAGGTTGATTAGCCAAAAATACACACACATGCATATACCTACATCAAATATTTCGGAAATTTACATGAAAATTCTAAAAAAGCAGATCTTTGTTGACTTGTTTACTTCTGCGCTGGCCAGTCACCATCTTAAGGTCTTCAGTTTCAACATAATTAGTCCAGTTGTGATGCGCCATAGTTATTTTGCCTCATTTCTAGTACCAAATAAACATTTAATAGTAATATAGGGGAAAAATAATTTAAATTAATCATTAGCAATATTAATAATAGATATTACATAAATATTAATAAACTAGCATTATTTTCAATAATCATGTATATTTTAAAAAAATTTATTTAACTAATTTAAGAACAGCAAACCATGCACTATTGTGAACTAATATCTATTAATCCAAGAAGCAGCAACTGTTGATTTTTTAAAACTTAGGCTACCCCTCTAACAACAAGTGTCAATTTGTCAATGCTTACAAAATCATTTAATCCTTGTCTTTGCATACAGATGGCATTACATGCTAGCATTTGACATCCTAGTGGATGCACGAGCTATGTATAGCAGTTTCGTTCTACTGTTTGGCTTGGCTGGCTTTTAGTTGATGTAAAGAAACATGTTGGTTAAGCTTTCGTAAGCATAAGTATATGAATATGTCAAGATAATGTAATGCATTGATATTTTATCTGATATATACTGGAAATATTTTTTATATCTCATTTTTTTATGTTACAAAGCAAAAGTTATTAGAAAATTGATTTTCATTTTCCATTGTAATAATTTTCCAAATTATTATTTTTAAACCTTTACGTTCATAATGAATGATTAATTTAAAATAATCATCATCAACTTCTTTTTCTTGGCCTTACAGCAATATAAAAATACCATATCATTATATTACCTGCAAGAGAAAAATATTAAAATTTCTGACTAGTAAAAATTAATTGGGTAAATTACTGTTATAAACTGGTTGTTTAGCTCAAATTTTGTTAGTGCAAAGACCTCATAAATGCACCCATCCTGCTAAGTGAGGCTTACCTGTATACTATCAACGTCTGCTCCCTCTACACTAATATCCCACACAATCATGGACTCTGCCCTCGGAAAGCTCCTGGACTCAAGACCACCTGACACAAGACCCTCCCATTTCTTAATGGACTTGACAGAAATGGTGCTTAAAAAGAACAACTTCTCTTTCGGAGGGCATCACTACCTCTAAATAAGAGGTACCGCGATAGGCACTTGAATGGCGCCCTCATATGCCAATTGCTACCTTGGGGAATGGGAGAATCACTTCCACAATGTACCTCTCAGACCACTTTTGTGACTGAGATACATGGATGATACCTTTAATTGTCAGACTTTGTCCAGCTGAGATGAACTTCAGGAGCTTCAAGAAGAACTGGAGAGGATCAAGTGTGATAATTTAGGGCTTAGTGAGGTAAAAACCAAAGATGGCCTGCTGGAAGTGAATAGTGGACATCTTTTTTATTGCAGGGGAACTGACACAGGAAGAACAGCAGGAGTTGGATTCATCATCAACAAAAAAATTGAAAAGCAACATTGTGGAAATAGAAACAAGCAGCAAGACTAGTGATTCAAATGAATAAGAGGTATCAACTGCAAATAGACCAAGTCTATGCGCCAACTTCAACATACTCGGATGAGGAAGTGGAAGATTTCTACCAAGAAATTTCAGAACTTCATGACAAAGAAAGCTGCCATCTAAAAGTGGTCATGGGTGATTTCAACACGAAAATTGGAGAACAAAAGGAAGATGACAGTGCAGTTAGAAAATAGAGCTATGGAGACAGAAATGAATGAGAATATGCCTATGCATGATGAACTCCTTTAAGAAGAACCCTAACAAAAAATGGATCTGGAAGGGACCCAATGGCATAAAAAATAAAAATCACTACATACTTATCAATAAAAGACATGTGGTAGAGGACTGTTCTGTCCTCAACCAGTTCAAAACTGGAAGTGACCATAGATTAGTGCATTGCAGGATAAAATTCAATTGTACGTTGGAAAGACAGAAGCTGATAAGGAAGCCTAAGCCTATCATCAACGGACAAGTGCTAAAAGAGAAAAAGAAGAATTTCAGCTTGAACTCTGCAATCAGTGTACTAGAAGACCAAGAAGTGGAATTAAAGTTAACAGAGGTACTCAGAAAACTACACTAGAAATAGGTGGAACTGTTAAAATTAAGCTAGATAAAAAGTTATCCGAAAAAAAACTAAACTGCTGATGAAGAAAAGAAGGGAAGTGAAAATGACTAATGACGCTAATGAAATGATCCACTTTGCAGAACTAAACAAAATTATTAGGAAGTCCATCAAAGAAGATGTGAAGAAATATACACTGTATCCCGGGCTATTTTGACGTAGGATCATCCTATTTTGACAATGTCCAATCCTATATTGACAATGACGCATTTCATTTTGACAATGGTTCATGCTATTTTGTCAATGACCCATTCTATTTAGACAGTGGTTCATTTAATTTTGACAATGCATCATTTAATTTTGACAATTACCCATATTATTTGATGTTCCTTTTGTTGTGAATTTTGTCACAAAGTTACATTTCAATTTATTTGAACTTTTGCAAAAAAAAATGTAAACTGAAAATTGTTAAGGATTTATTACATTGTATGTACATTACATAACTCAGTAAGAATACTAGAATGTAGAATTTAAATATAAAACTTACCATAAATACATGCCAGAACTACATGAACATACATATTTTGATTTAATTAATCAAAATGACATGTATTTAATCATTTATAACTCCTTTTTTGATACATATAGGAGCACAGTCATTTTTTCATATTAAATCAGCTCAGTTATTAATTAATTATAACAACTCTACTTCATTTTTTTATTTTCCACACCTTACTGATTCCCTCCATTTAGCAAAGATGTTTTCAATATGATTCTAAAACATTTGATTGATCATCGAATTTAAAATTAAAAATCGTGTCAATCAATTGGCACTACATTTTTTATATTGAGTATATAGGCATCCAGTTAGTGGAAAAAAGAAATTTTTACAGAAATTAATTTTCATAAGATATGGGCTTCCAAATAAGTTTTTACCATACCCAGTTAACAAGTTATTTTTCGAATTTTCTTACTATTCATTAACCGGTTGTGTTAATTAACCGAATTTTTTGAAGGGAAAAAAAATGCTTGCCATAATCAGTTTTCAAAAATCCAAGTGAAAAGAATTTGTTGGAATCAATAGGTATTCTTAAAGGACCTGTCCAGGCCTATGTTATTTCATAAAAAAAACAAAAAATAATTTTAAACACTAGAGTTTGTGAACTGTTGGAATGGATTTTTAGGGAAACAACGAAAAACTATTTTTAAGATCGTTTATTTGTTTTTTGGTACATCATGGGACTGGTTAGTAGTACGGTAGGAGAGGTTAAGGTGGGAATTTCCCCTACGTGCGCAGCGTTTTCTGTATATCAACTTGTATCATCATCTCCAGCATCCACTGCCCATCAAAGCTTCCAGTTGACTTTCGGCTCTTAGTTGAAAAACATTTTCAACACAATTGCAAGTATTCATCCTACTTCCACAGCCAGTGAATGACTTTTCTTTGTGGCCAATAATTTTTCCACCAAAATTTGTAGTTCTATGAAACATGAAACACTTCATGCTCTCGTATTCCTGAGGGTGGTGGAGTGGTTAGGCTGTTGGCCTTCCACACAGCGGTCCCAGGTTCAAATCCGGCAGAGGTCAGATTTTCTACCTGGGATAGTTGCATCCCCTACTTGTGTGATTTGAGAAGACCATGCAAGCAAGTTAGGGCTCCATCCTTCGAAAGGGACGTTGCTCTTTGTAAAGTGTAGGCTAATGCCAACACAGTGTTTCCCTCCTCGCTTATGAGTGTATTTGATGTGGAATGAGTAATGGCTATAATAATCCAAGAGGTTGATTAGCCAGAAATTCAATAAAAACAAACAAACATCTCGTATTCCTGAAATATTATTTTTTAAAACATTAATAAATATTTTTTCTTGTAGAGGTAACTCTCGTTCAACGAACGTTCATTGAACGAAAGTTCGCTTCAACGAAATACAATTTTATTGCTTTACTTTTCGCTGAAAATTCTGTTCACTTTAACGAACTAAATAACATGTACAGTAAACTTTTGAAAGAGCGGATTGGATGGTGCTGTTTTTTTCAAATTTTCTTTTATTTCAAGAGTTTCTTTATATAGCGGAATAAATAAGAAACAGGTGTATATGTGCTGCCAGTTTAATAACTGTAACTACCAAAATATGTTACTAAAGATACCTAATAAAAAAGGACATTTAAAACATACATTCTTTGGCAACAGCCCAAGATATCTTCTTTTTCAGAACATTTTGATCTTCATCAAAACTATCTGAATCGTCGTTTCCCTTCTCAGGATTAATAACACTGTCAATGATTTGTTTGTCTGAGAAAGATTGTATTATTTCTGCTTCGTCATCAACAGCCATCCACTCTTCGATCTCTTCAGCATTTAAATTTTTTATAGGGTTATTATTGGCTGTTGACTGCACTGTTTGCAATAGTTCAGCAACATCTTGTTGCCTTGACTTTACATCTAAAACTGTAAACTTTTCATCGCCAGATGGTAAAACAGGAAACATCACATTTGGCTACAATTTCCGCCAAGCTCTCTTCAGGGTTAGTGGTTTTACTGCATTCCACGCAATCGCTAATATAAACAGCATCTTTAACTGTAAAATTTTTTTAAAAGTCCAGAATAGGTATGTCTTTGTTGATCCTTTTTTTTATAAAATCGTTTTGGTAATGACATTTTAGATCCTGTATAATTTCCTGATCCATTGGCTGTATAATAGCCATTACCTTAGGTGGCAAATAGCAGCAAAAGATATTCCCACAATCCGATATTAATTGTGATTCATTTGGGTGAGCTCTGCAGTTATCCAAAAGTAAAACACACTTAGTGTTTACAGGTTTTCCCATATTTCGGAAGTTCTCTCTAACTGATGGAACAAAATTCTGAGTGAACCAATCACGAAATATTTCCCTATCCATCCATGCATTTTTTTGTAATTTATAAACAACTGGCAAATGCGTAATTCCCTTCAATGCTTGAGCACGAGCTAATTTGCCTACTACTGAAAGCTTAAGTCTGTGTTGGCCTGAAGCATTAGCACATGCAAGAACAGTTATTCATTCCTTATTCTGCTTGCAAACACTAGCACTTTTTTCAGTCCCATCAGCTAAAGTTTTTGTAGGTAAACACTTCCAATACAGCCCTGTCTCATCTGCATTGTAAATTTGATCAGCTGTAAGGTTATTGTCCTCAATAAGCTGCTCAAAAGTAACACTGAATCACTTGGCGGCCTCCACATCAGCAGATTGTTTTTCATCAGCAATATCCAATTTCCTAATTCCGTGACGATTTTGAAAATTAGTTAACCATCCATCAGAAAATGTACATTCAGTATTTATTCCCATTTGTTCTTTAAAATCTTTTTCTTTGGCAACTATCATTGGTTCTGAAATAGCCATACCTTGTGATCGTTTTAATAAAAACCACTCATGCAAAACTTTGTCAAGTTCTTCTAATCTTGGCTTATGAAGACTATTTCTATTAGCAGTTGTATTGTTATGCTCAGAAGATGTAGTAAATTCTAAAAGTTTTTTCTTTGAATGTTTAATATCATACAATGTTGATGATCCTATTTTATTTTCGCTCATCAGTACACTCTTACTTACACCCCAATCTAATTTATTAATTATTTCATGTTTATCACTAAGCTTTAATATTGTTCTTGGTTTCTTTGTAGAATGAGGTTTATTATGTTTTGAAGCCATTGTTTTGGGGTAAACACCTTGAACTTGTTATATACACCACTCTCTAACTAACATGTTAAAAAGTGAAGTATGTAAATGCAAGGTAGCGAGAGATGTGCTATCCTTACAGTAGTGTACACTAAACTAACAAATGTTGCATTGGAGGAACACAGAGAGAGTTCTGAGTGAACTTACAACATTGTATAGATTCTCCTACCAGAGATCCAATTCTGTTTACTATTTAATCTGGCTCATTTGAATAAAGTTTTAAAAAGGAAAGCGTTTTTGGGGCATTAGTTACATTGTACTTACAGTCAAAATTTTTTGTCACTTTTAGTCATATAATTCTTTTTACTTTGAGGTCAGGGCACCCTCCAAAAAGCTAAAGAAGGTAAGCGCTTTTAAGGAATAACTTTCATTGTGCTTCTCTTGAGAATAAAATCAGATGCGAATGTAAGTCACCTTTTATTTCCAATGAAATGAGGAAATTTCGTTTGAGATACATAGAGGAAGCTAGTGCCTATGGAGTAAGCAACCCTAGTGGTATGTTGATTTCTGAAAGATGCCATTATTTCGAATGTGCCATTCTTCTGAGTGCCGTTCTTTCAAAAGTTTACTGTGTCTAACTCAGATTGAAGAAACTCAGATGTTTACGAAAGCTCTTGGGGTCACAAAGACCGTCTTGTTTACCCATGGATTCTTCATGTATCCTCTTTATCACACATTTTTCCTATCGCCTGCATTTCTTGAGAGACTTAATATGACATCACCGAACATGCTGTTTGTTACTCAAAATATATTTACAAATATCCACTTAAACTTGAAGGACCTCTTGTGTACTGATAAAGAAGAAGTGCACTATGTAGTCTTTCCCACAGCCATTCTATACTTCAGTCTGTGACTTGGATTGACTGTTTGGTCGCATTCCTTTTCTCCCAGTTCATACATAATTGTTACCAGTGATAAGAAGAGTACCATAAAAAAGTAACTGGGCTCAGTTACAATTACTTCATCTGCATTGTACTCAATTACATGTACCAATTACATTCTTAAAAAAGTAATTAATTACAAGTACGAGTAAATTACAATTACACTTCCATACGAATTAGAAATGTCATCACTCTTAGGTTAATGCATGGGTCTAAATCAACCATTGTCTTATCTTTACTGTTTTAATGCATATCAGTCAGAATTATCATATTATTGTCAGAAAAAATTAAAATATCATTAATGTAAAACATTAGATCTATCCAGCTAAAGGTCGTAAGTTCATTGAGTAATATAAAAAAGTAGCTAGTTTAGAAAAAAAACAAATATTTATTCATGGGTTTAATTTTTACAATAAAATATTTGCATCATTACATGAATCTTAAATTTTGCTATTCATCTTGCAGAAGTGCTGCATATTAAACCCATTGTCTCCTAATTTTGCTCTCCTTGGTGTAAGGACCTCTTTTTTGCACGTTTCCATTACCAACAAGTGCGGAAAGTAGATAGTTTCCAAATGCATTCTTTGAGACAAATTTTACTAAAACTCCAAATACCAAATTTCATCAAAATATGTCCTGCGTTTCCCGAGTTGGAACAGAGGTACATTGTAAATGAGATTATTGCGAAGTACGTTGTAAAATACATCCGATTTTAACCAAAATTGGAATCGGTCGACAAATTTTAGCAAAACTCCAAAATACCAAATTTCATCGAAGTACGTCCAGCAGTTCCCGAGTTTAAGCATGCGAACGAATGGATGGAAATGACCTGCCCTATATGTGTTCACTTCATGCAAAGATCGCATTATAAGTAAATGCTCTACGATGGATGCTTGAAAAAATATCTGATCATTAATAATTGATGCCAGCAATTCCAGTCGAATTAGGTATCGAACGAATTAGATATTGTGCTACCATTGGCTGACATCACGCTGCACGCCGATTGTGAATCATGTCGATAGCTATATCGAACCCATACCATTTCACAAAAAATAAATAATGAGAATAACAAGTAACGATTACTGAAATGTAATGATTAGTTACGTCTGCAATAAGAGTAGACTACTATTATTAATCACATTATTTTTTAAGTAACGATTACAAGTAAAAAGTATGCAAAAAGTAATCGTTACCGGTAACTCAGTTACTTATACTCAATTACTCCCCATCACTGATTGTTACATCACGAGGATTTGTTTTCAAGCCATTGCCGTGGCCACATTTTTCGTACTTGCTCATACTTTTCTTGTAACTGTTCAAATTTTTGTTAATTATTTTTCTGGAGATGTTTTAATCATGAGGAATTTATGATTCTTTATTGACGGTGTTGGGAGGTTCTGTTTTTCATTCAAAAGTTGAATTTTTTTGTATCATATAATAGATGGCACTGTACATACTTCTATGTTCGATTGTTGTTGCTTCGCTTTTCTATTTGATCCAATATTGTAGTTGCTTTGACAGACATTTTAATAGCCAAAAATTATAAATTCAAGAATAAAAAATCTTTTGTCTGGAGTGCATCTGGTGTAACAGGGAAGACAATGGAAAAATCATGATCGTTCAATGGATTTCCATTTTATGAATGCTTTTCAGGAATGCATGATGTTCGTTGAATGAGAGTTGACTGTATTCTTTTATGCTTTTGTACAAACAATAATTTTTGTACATACAAAACATTGAATGTTGTTTATTTATAAAGCTTTATTTTTAAATCATATAAAATAACTTGTTTTTCTTGTAAGTATTCCGTTCAAAATTTTGTTATACCAAACATTGAATGAGCTTCAATTTCTTAAAAAAATTTATTTGCAGCAAAAAATAAGCTGTTTTTCTTCTTTTCCTTTGAAATTTATTTAAATAAACATTTCTAAAAGTTATTTCAGGGTTTCTTTTTTTTACCAGTTAGTTGATGATCTTTTAACCAAAGAATCAGTTAGCAAAAATTCTGGTTAGTTGGATGCCCTAGTTAGGACTACATATTGTTTACTAGTAAGGCAAAAAAGCTTTTTTTTCTCTACCTTTCTCCTTATCTCTGCCTCATTTTTTCTTTTTTCCTTCCTACTTTCTCATTCCCCTTCCTTAACTCCTGCAGTCGAATCTGGGTCTTTTTCGTCATTGCCTTGTAATATCGGAGTCAAGTATTCCAATCAAATTTCAATCTTCTACCTAATCAGAAAATCTTTCAAAACACATTAAAAGATCATGACAGTTGAGCATTAAACACATTAAAAAGATCGTGATTGAGCTTCAGATTTCACTCAATAAAAATCAAAGCAGCGTTTCGATGGATGAACAGACCTACAGAATTAGGATATAATATACATAACTAGTGTAATTGTCCATCAAATATGAAGGGTATGTGTGAATTAAGTATTAAGTTCAAATTGAAATAAAAATTTATGAAACCAACTTTTTTGAATCAAATTTTCAACCGGAGTGAACAAGGTCACATGGTATTCTGTTTCATGTGAATGTGTTTATGTTTCTATAGCTTAAATGCATAAAATAGCTCAATTCTCTCATTGAAGCTTAAGTCTCTCATAAAAAAATTATCACAATCATTAATTATTTATTAATTAGAATTATTTTATAAAGTGAAAAATAATTCTTCTAAATTAATCCAAAAATGCTTATTCAATGTCAATTTTGCCTTGCAGTTAATGATTTTTCTCTTTTTTATTGAACAGTACTTGCATGTCATCTTCACCTACTCCCAGTTGGATTTCCTTAAATATAAGCAATGTTGAGCATGATAATCTTTTGTTGGCATTATTACAAAATCACCCACCAAATGTCATTGATAAAACCAATGAAAAAATGCGGTCAGATGGGCGTCAGGTAAATATAAAATTTCTCACTGAGAACAAATTGCTAATTCATATTCTCAGTGCTAACCTGTTTGAACTGATTTGCACAAAATTTGTCTCAATTGTGTATCTTAGCCTAATGTGCCAATTGTGTCTAGGCATTAGCATTGCTATATGTCACATGAAATTACCAAATGATCAGAAAACACCAAATTTATCGTTCAAGTACCTGAAACTTTTTATTATCTCCAACCTATTGATCTTAATGAAGATCTCTTAAAATTTCATTTTTGGATCAGTTTCATTCCAAACAAAGCAGAAATGTACTTATTTATGTTTAGTTCTACTTTTCCGTACGGTGCTTTTTTTAAATCTTGCATATTTGATTATTGCTATTTTTTTGTAATGAAAACTACTTTTCAGGCATGCTTGTTTTCACTATGTTCTGCCATCAATGATGATTCATTTAGGTATCTCAGAACACAACTAAAAATACCAGAGGAAACTACTAGTGGAAGAATTTTGGTTGAATGCCAGCAATTAAAGTGAGTCACACAGTGTTAAATTAACTTTTATATTTGTATAATTCTGTTTATATCTTCCTACATACCATAAATAATTGGATCACTTTCTTTTATGAAATTGATTTAATAATTGTTCATTGTTGCAAGCCCATTCTCTTCAGAACTTGTACCGTAAATACCTGCGTATAATGCGCACCCTCGTATAACGCGCAGGGGGGTTTTCAGCCTCGTAATCTATGATTTTTCTATATACCCGCGTATAGTGCGCACAGATTTTTTTAGCGTTACCATTCCAGAATAAAGTAGATGGTGTAACGTGTTCTAAGGCAATGATCGAATTATTGGTATTATGTATTGGTAACATAATGAAAGTGCGAAATGAAATTTTTGAATAACGTACCAAAAGAATGTCAGCTAGCTCAATCATTACATACTCTATGTTTACTTACAAGGTGATATTAGGATATACACAATAAATCGAATTATATTAATTTTATAGTATGGCATACGACATTCATTGAGCTAATAAAATGAAGGAATGACGATAATCCTATGTTTTTTACGTACGTTTTTGTCACGCCCTAAGGTGGACGGGTTCGCCCAACCTTCAGTTTTACCCTTATTAGAACACTCTGGAGCACGTAAACACGATAACAAATAACCATAATTAACTACAGACTCTAAGAATCAAGAATAAATCACGTATGAATGCTGAGAGAAAGGTAGGGAATGATAACTTTATTTAGTTCTACTAGAAGCATCAACTGCCAGCATACTCAAAGGCATCAGCTACCATTGTTTATAATTGTTAGTAGTACCAGTGCCTCACCACCAGGCCGGGCGCCGGTGTAGGGTGACGTCATGCGTAAGATGACGATTCCGATAACAACATCGAAGAATAATGGTCCAGTGACGAAGAATTTCTTGGCTTTTAAAATGGATAAATACTGAATTCATTCTTTTCATATCTAATTAATGTATGTTTATAGAATTAGTTAATAATTTTTTACTATTATCTATCTTACTTTTCGTAAAAATCACCAATAAAAATATGAGGATACCCGGGCAGTAATTACTGTGCCAAAATTGTGGAAATAGAGGTCAAATGAAAATAGGAAGATTATGTATCCTCGTATAACACGCATCCTAATTTTTAACTAAAATATTTCGAAAAAAAAGTGCGCATTATATGCAGGTATTTACGGTAATTTAGATTGTAAGTTAAACACATAGAAAGGTTGAAACAATTTATGAAATCTGTGTTATTTTTGAAAGAATATTTCTTTTATGGAATCAGGTTGGAATTGGAGGTGGAACCCATCTATGCAAGTATGGCACTTTATGACATAACCACAAAAAAAAAGTTATCTGAAAACTTTCATTTTGACATGAATCCTGAGTCATTGAAGAAAATGTTGCCAACATATGATAGCAATGTTGCCGATTCAAGCACACTTAGTCACTCTGGAATATTTCGCATATCTCACCCAACCTCTGGTCTATACCTTTTAATAAGGCTGGAAAAGGTACTGCAGGGAGACATAGATAAGTGCATAAAACCTTATGTCAAGCAATATAAGGTGAGTATAACAAAAAATAGTATAAATACAGGTGTACCTCACTGAACCCAGTTTCTCTTATTTCCATGGAGTGACTAGTTTTCCCTTTACTCATTATCATTTAAGCTCTTTCATATTAAAAATGTCATGGAGGAGGAGGTGTTTTTATGCTTATCAATGCCAAAGAGGAGATCAGATCAAGACAGTATGGTGGAGATTGATAAAAATATTCTTTCCATTTATACATATGATTGTCTTCATCATATAGTGAGGTAGGGTTACGACAAATCTGCCAAGAGACTATTTTGCTGATGACTCAGCAAAGGGGAATATATAGAGCCTAAGAAAAAGTTTGTCTGCTACATCATTCATGGTGACTAACCATATATTGAGGTGTGAAGGTTGACCATGTGAATAGGTAAACCTAATTTTTTTGCATTAAAACAGGTATACAAGATCAGACAGTTAAATAATGAGATTGTACTCACAAGCAGCTACATATTATTGTAAACTGTGGTGGTCTCCTTCAAAGTAGGTCCCTCCTGCAGCCACACATGAGTTTCAATGTCATTTCCAACTATCAAAGCACTTCAAGAAGTTATTCTCCTGCAAGCTGTTTAGAACAGCCATCGTAACCTTCTGAATCTCTTTCATGGTTTTGAATTGTGATACCTTGAGGTGATTCTTCATGGTAGGGGAGAGGATGAAGTCACACAGAATGACATCCAGTAAGTAAACAATAAAATGCTAGTAGAGGTAAACTACAGGAAAAATAAAAGATTTGAATAGGTGAATGTTGGCGAGTTCCCACAGATGGAGTATGGAGGCTGAGGCATCATCGGGGAGGGTACAGATGGCCCTCACCATGAAGCAGTTGATTATTTGCATTAATGGCTATGGGCAGCAGTCATTTAAGGCTAATGCTGTTGCGATGGCCATTTATGCAGATGTTAATGGGTTGCTGGTGAGGCCATCATAAAAAGTGGGACATTGAGTGCATATGAAAAGGTGAATCACATTGCATGCAGTGCAGTTACTAGGAGAACTTATGTGCTAGGTGATGGTAATGGTAGAGCTGGCATGTGAGGCACCAGGGTCTGCTGCATGGGTGAGATTCAGCAGGATCAGGGCATTGAACCAGAACAAAACCTAAACAAAAAATAACTGTTATTTTAGCTGGAGTGAAACCGGATCCGAATCAAAAAAAAATTTCTGAACCCGAACAGAAACCGAAAACCGTTATTTATTTCATTCCATTTTTTCAGTTTGCATGAACAGTGAGAGTGAAAGAAGGGTTTTTGCTTTTGCTTTAAAATGAGTCTTTTTTGAAAGCCTCACTTTTCAACACTGAATAAGGCAAAGGCTAATGGCTTTATTGAGAATACATACTCCTAAGCCTTTGGAGAGATGCATCTTTGTGGTAATATCTGTCGGTTCAATGGTGGGATTTTCCATGAGCATAGTTATGTCCTATAACTGGTTGATTCCCATTGAATTTCAGTGGACATCTTCTCTATTATGTACATAATATCGCTTGTCCAATATGACAGCATTGGGAATCAATTTTAATAAATTTATCTATATATAGGTGCATTTAATTCCCTATATAAATATGCATATACAGTTTCAAATCATCCCTTCTCACTCAATGCTTCTTTAATCCCTCATCTCCTTATCTCTTTCTCTTCACCCCCCTTTCCTCTTAACCCTAGAGCACTCGCGTATAGGTAAAAAATACCCAAAGCATTTTCAAATGTGAATAGTGCTTTACAATGTATGGTTGCTAACTTCATTCACCTAGTAGCTGAGTTTCAAACCATACTTTGTGTCCCTCTATATTTCAGTTGTGCTTAACCATTCCGTGTGGTAAGACACAACTTGTTTTGACAGATCTGGGTAATTTTTACCCAAGGTGAGTATTTACATTTTAATTTTTGTATTCACATCCAATATTGTTTTTTGAAGTTTTTTTAATCCTTTGTATGATAAAGGATGTTTTTATAAAAAATAGTGTTTATGATAAATAACTAAGTGGATATTGTTTTCAGTATGGCTGTATGCAGCTACAAACAAGCGCAAAAACATCAGCGAATATTGCTTGAAGAGGTGCCCAGTGATGATGAGGATGTTATAGGTGGTGATTCAGACGATGGTGATGATGATTATGTGGAAGAAGAAAAGCATTATTCTGGCAGTGAGCAAGAACTCGGTGCACACGGTGTACCAATTGATGATAGCAATATCGGTGATACATAGAGATGGTCAAGTGATTCATGGAAAAGATAGAACAACTCTTTGGAGTATAACAAAATTTTGCCAAAATGTTCGTGCAAGTTCAGCAAATTTTTTTTTAACTACTGGACCACTAAATGATTCTTTGAGTCATGTAAAAACACCAATTGAGAGTTGGAGTTTATTGTTGATTGCACCAACATTTATATCGAAAAAATTACTAGTCGCTTCAAACGAATACAAGATGTTCAAATGACAGATGCCATTGAAATGAAGGCTGTGCTCAGATTATTGTACCTATCCAGAATTCATAAATCGTCCCATGTAAATGTGAAGGATCTTTGGGCAATAGGTGGTACAGGGCTTGAAATATTTCATGCCACACTGCTGCACAATAGATTCTGATTTTTGATTGCATTTGTTTTGATGATTTAGGAACTCATCATGAATGTCGTAAATTTGATAAATTAGCACCTATTAGGAACTTATATGATGCATTCAACAAAAATATTGCAAAGTCATACAGTTGTGGCATGTATGTAATGGTTGATGAAAAGCTTGAAGCATTTCACAAGCGATGTAGCTTTCAACAATACATTCTGAATAAACCAACCAAGTATGGCATTAAAATTTTTTCTGTGGTCGGCAGCCGTTCATATTATACATCAAAATTGGCTATATGTATACTGCAGATCACAGCCTGCTGGTCCTCTTGAAACTGATTTTTGGCCAGCTGAAGTTGTAAAAAGAAATACAGCTCATTTATAAATCACTATCTATGCAGGAGCCTCCATTGAAATACAAAAGTCGAAAGTTGTTTCTAAAAGATTTTTCCCTGTCTTATTTAACCCCCCATCAATCACCATGCTCAAATTTCAACCCTATCATCTTCATTGAAAATTTCCTTTACTCAGTTTGCATCTATTCAAGTTGAAGAAGATGAAGATATACCTAAAAATTTAAGACTGGATAAACAAGTACGTTGTCAAATTTGCAAAACCGATCAGAATACTAAAAAGCATATGTATGTATTTTAGAGGTTATATTTGTCGTGAGCATAAAGTATTGATTTGCATGAAATATCCTGAAAGAATTTGATATCAAGAAACTGAAAGTTCAGACACTGATGTACAGTCATTTTCATAAGTCTTTCCTCAAATGGAGTGGCGCCACATTTGTTGCTAGTGGACATCAAACTTCTTTTACTGGCTATGCATTCCATGACTAAGCTTCGTGCTACTATGAGAAATTTTACGGTCACCATTCTAAATAACGATAAGCAAATAGAAATGCAAGAATCGAGTTTTGTCTCGCGCCTTTAAAACACTATAGATGCACTATTTAGGTGCATTTAACTAGACAGTTTTTTGAGGAAAATCGTCACATTAGTGTGATGCTGCGGCCATCACACTCCCCCAACCTTAATCCCCTAGAAAATGTGTAGGGCCTCATGGTGAAGGAGTGGGATTTCATCGGCGAGAAGAAGGAGGAGGCATTGGAAGCCCACGTAAGAGATATTTGGGCTACTCTAAGCAACTGTCCGATGCTTTTTCAGAATTTAGTGGCATCAATGCCTTCAAGGCTATTATCTGTTATTGATAATAATGGAGAAATGACTAAGTATTAAAAACAATTTTTAAGCCTATGTTTTTTCTTTTGCATGTAATTATATATTGTGTGGTATTTGTAATATTAACATCTAAATTATTGTATTAAAAATAGTTAAGTAGCTCTTCTTTGAAGAACTCTATGAATTATATTCTACATTCAAATGTGAATTAATGTTATTGTACCTGTTCAAGTATGTGCATGAGCAGTGAGAAGGTCGCACTTGGAGCTAGGGGCCCTGGAAACATGTTTGTGTATATAATCTCAGAAATATAAAATGTCTCATTTTAAAATTTATTTATTAAAACTTATGATTCCACAAAAAAATTATTGATAAGAGGTGTCACAAAAGAGGGTAGCCATTAGGAGCAGTTTCACTATATATTAAGATTTTAGGGCCCCTGACTGCTTAGTGCCAGATGCCCCCAATTGTTTTGCACCAGAAGTCTCCAAATGTTTAGTGCCAGGGGCCACAGAAGGCATAAATCTGCCACTGTGCATGAATACTGTTGGGTAAATTGATTATGATATTGAGAGTATCTGCTTATATTGGAATCTGGAATATTGGAATTGTAAAATCTAATAAATGTTACTTTTGAAAGAATAACATCAAATTAAAGGCTGAAAAATTAATAACATTTTTAATAGATTTTATACACGCTAAAAAGAAAAAAATTAATTTGAATTCCTGCAGGACAGTATTAGATGGAGTCATAAAAGGAGCCGTTCACAAATTGAATAACGAAAAATGTAAGAAGGGAATGAATACAATGTTTTACTGCTCGTTACATGGTGGGAGGGGGCACTTGCACAATGTTACATGCGGATATCTATTTTTGTCTTTTTGACTTGCAATATTGCAGATGTATTTGGTTTAAATAAAAAGTAGCATTAATTAATAAAGATTATTTTGGATTTCTCTTGAAATTTTCTCCATAAAATTCAGTCGGAGCAAAAAAACTGGTTTTAACTGGTACAGTGGTGGTTGCTGGAGCAAAACCGGAAACGAACCAAAATTTTTCATTTTGCATGAACCGGAACGAAAACTGGAGCGAAAAAAATTTCAGTTTAATGCCCTGGGCAGGATGCAGAGCAGTTGGTGTTAGAAGTTCCTTCTCCCACAGAATGTTAGCCATGTTGAGGAGTCAGTGGAAGGAGAGTATAGGAGATATGGAAAATGAGTGGAGGAGATGAGGATTATATAGGTGGCTTTTATGATGTTTCGAAGGATATTATGAATGTCGCGATAGATAAGGGTGCTTATGGTGAGTCGAGGGTTTTGGGGTGGGAGTTAGGGATTGTGGGTGCAACCGCCCACCAGGTTTGGTCCTGGATCAGATCCAGCAGGTATCTGTGCTAGAGGAATGCATGTTCCTGGGTGAAGCAATACCCGGAGAGTAACTCTTTCTCTGAGCAGATTCTCTGCCCTCGGTTAGCTAGGAAGTAGAGACTTTAAATTTTGGTGTGGAGAGGGTTGCAGGCATCAAAGTGGAGGTACTGGAGATGGTTGGAAGGTTTTATGTCTATCTTGGTATGGATTCAATCATTCCGGATAAAAAGATTGGTATCCTAAAAGGTAATACTGGAGGAGGGGAAGTGGTGAGTGAAGGAGAGAGTAGAATAGGAAGAGAGGCCTTGCAGAAGGGATTGGAAAGAGTCTGGTGGTACATGTGTCCAGGGTAGAAGTATGTCATCGATATACTTCAGCCATAGGAATTGTCTGGGGTAAATCAAATAATAAGGATAGATATTCATTTTTTATCTTCTGCTTAAATTTTTTGGTTAACAAATATTAGTAAATGTCATAATATTATTAAAGTAAATAATGTTTTAAAGTAAGATGTTACTTGTATTTTTTCAGAGTTCAGAAAAACTGAAAGAGAAAACAGCGCTTTATTGCTGGAGACTTGGAAAATACAGAATGCCCTTTGCTTGGACTGCAATCAGTATAAGAGACTTGGTAGCTGGAAGCAAAATTTTAGATGGTCCATCTAGAAGAAACACTGTTGGAACAAAGGCACCTGCAGGTTAATACTAGTGTGTATGTGTGTGTGTTTTTCTGGCAAATCAGTCTCTTGGGCTCTCTTCACTGTAAGTTTACTTAAATGGCTCTGCACAGAAGGGAGGAGGGAAACCTAGTGCTGGCATTAGTGTACTCTTACAAAGGCACCATGGGGGCATAGTACTTAAGGTCACTTTCACATTCTCATCAAACCACACAAATTGGTACAAGGCAATCCCAGGTTGAAAAATCTGACCTCCTCCAGGTTTGAACCCAGGAACACTATGCGGAATGCCAATGTTCTAACCATTCTGCCACCAAAACCTCAGTGCAAGTTTGTTTTTAAATATATTGCCTATATCCATTTTTTAAATTTATAATATAAATTTATAGCAACTCTCTGGCCTATGACATGTTGAGGTTTTAAAACAAATTTTCCAGAAAATAATTTTCAGTGCATGTATTTCCACTTTACAAGAACAATGAAGTTTAATTATCGTAGAAATTGACACAATTTGTAAACTCACATAATACCACAAATTATTGCATTAACTATGACACAAGCACCAATGAGGCATCCATCATTAACACATTGACTGCCATGGCAGACACTGGTGCCCGCCTGCATACTTGCCTCCCATGCCATGGCGGACTCCCGTGTCTCCTCACTTTTTCCTTTTCTGAGAGGCCGAGTGACCGCCATTCCTGGGTAGTAGCATATGCCTTTTGTCTGCTACGGGCCTAACATTCATCCGCTGGTCTTTGTTTTTTTAAATTTATTTTTCTGTAACTTTCTTCACTTTCGAAATTATACGTGATTACAGATTCGAGAGTTTCAACAATAGAGATTCAGAATATTAATATTTTAATAAAATTAATTGATAGCCTTGTTTATTATCATTTAATAACATAGTATAATGTAGTCCTTAAAAATACAAACATTTTGGAATAATGTTGTTTATTTAGCATTATGTAATTTATTCAATCAGCATAATTTCACAACTTTCTTGATCAGTTTTTATATATGACAAATACACCAATGAATTTTTACAAAGTAACTCATAAATATTTTAGCATCAATAATTAAATTTTCAGTATAAAATGTTACAAATAAAATGTTAAAAGTTAATTAAAAGTAACATTTACAATTATAAATATGGCTCCCAATATATAAATACATTACTAATACAATAACTTTACTAAATTTCTAAAGATGATGGAAACAAAGGTTTATTACAATATTTATAAAAATAAGATGAAAAAGTTAATTCTACATACAATAACAAACAAAATAATACATTATTTGTGATATTTATTAAAGCAGTCTAAACAAAATCTGGTTTTATTCAGGCAATCATTAAAATAAGTTTTGACTTTTTACACTTTATTCTTTGTAATTTCTCCCATTAATTTCTTCTTGTAACACCCATGGCAATATCTGCAGTTTTTTCTTGCACTTCAGGCAGGCTGTACACCCAAGGTGAAATGTTTACATTTGAGAATCCATTGCAAAGTCTTTTATAATATGACTGTACTCCCAAAAGTCAATGCCAAAAGCACTTTAGAAAACTACACATGTACATTTGTGTTTGGAAGTGATGATCTTCCTTTATTAACCCTTAAGAGGTCACGCGTGGTCAAAAAGACCGGGTGGGTTAAATTATTAAAATTTTTAAACCTTTCTGCATCATTTAATCTCTGGCCTTCTAAGTACCTTATTTCTTGTCCATTATGTATCATATGTCGAATTTGTAGGGCTCTCTGATTAAGTTTTATTTGTTTACATTGTGGGTTTTCATTACTGCGCATCGGTTTTTTCTGATCAAATGCTAAAGAGGTCTAAAAGACTGGGTTCTCTATCAGTAATATCTAATGCATGGCATCCTTATTTCACCTTGAGTTCACTATCAATCAGTTTTTTGATGTGGAAGATTCCCGTCATAAGTATTATTTGTGTTTACATTTGTATTCCCTGTGAGTAAGCAAGCAGCGCTGGCCTGGCATGCCATATGCTCTCTGTAGTGATATCATCTGTTATTCCTTCAAGAATGTGCGAGGATGTCACTCAAGAAGTCTTGATCATTCCAAGAATTTTTATCAAACTGATTGACCAGTGGTAAATTAAAGCAAATACTAGAAAATGATTCTCCTCATCAACTGGCTAGGCATTCTGAATTGGTACAATCTTGATGCAAAAATTAGATTTCATTGATTCAACAGGGAACTATGGAGCTCGTCTTTTGGCTGAAAAAAATCAAGAACAAGCTTTTAAAAAATATTTGTGTCAGGTATCTCCAATAAGCCACAACAAGGTTGTAAAAAACCAGATGCGCATATTGGCTACAAAGCAGCCATCTGAATTTTGAATAGATATAATTGGTAGAAGAGGAAAATATTATTTTTGTGTTTTGTTGATTAGGTCCTAATTTTCAAGTATTGACTGAAGAGACGCAACAACAACTGAAAAAGGGAGGAAAGGTCCATCAGGGATCCTATAAAAACTCATGATAGTTTTTAAATTAAATTAATAAAATTTAAGTTTGTTCTGAAAGTGGAAGTTTTTTCTCAGGACTGGAGATGGACCGAAGGGATCGAATATCCACTCTTAACCAGTGCTTTTTTTCTAGGAAAAAAGCAAGGGATACTGTGGTCCTCAAACAGTCTTGTTGTGGGGCAGCATAATTTGAGAAAGTGGCCCAAGCACATGTAAAACATATATTTTATTATAATTTTATTTTCTAGAAAGTTATAATAAAATTACAAATTAAATATTATAAAAACTTAATAAAATCACCTTTGGACAAGTTTTATAACAGGCTTCAAATCTGAGTCATGCCTTCAGGAGGTTCAATATTTTGATTTTGCTCTTTGCTCTTGGTGTCTATTGCTGAATGATGTCCAAAAAGCAGCAAGATTCAACAAATTTTGTTGGATTGAATTGACTTAGAGGAGGCCCAATGATTTTGATGAACATCAACGTCAATGTTGTTTTAGTCAACAACAAAGACCTTGACGGAGTTACAATGTTTAATAAAAAATGACATTTCCTATGATTTTTGTTTATTTTTTGGAATTTTTTAAAATAAAAGTGAAAAGAAAACTGTTAAACCAAGTCTCAAACTGTTTTTACCAAAACGGATTGCATTTTTTTGACCGACTAAAACAAACCGTGTAATTCAAGTACCATGCTAATCGAGGGTTACCTGTAATTTCTACCTGCTCATCTCATAATCCACTTAAATCATTGTCATAACATACCAAGAGCAAATGCCACTATTTCTCCTACTGACAGCATCACTCATTTAATGTAACCTGTTCTTATGTGGGCTTTCCTACCATGGTATTTGGGTACTTTTGGTCATTAAGATTAAGATAAATTTTTGATAACCTATTTTATGAAAAAGTGCATTTTATTAGCTGGAAAATGTGGTAATTTTCCTGTATAGCTGTTATAAATTTGATAAATTTATAACAGCTATACAGGAACGAGTGAAGCAACTGAGAAATAATTCACTTTCTACTCATGCAGTAACTACTAGAACCCTCCGTAACACGGTTGATGAAGTACAGAGAGGCCAGAAAATCAACAAAGGTAAGCTGTCCTAATTCCATGAGATTTAACAAATTGCTGTAAAAATATCAAGCTTACTCTCAGACTCCACATCAGAATTATTTTTTATTATGTATAGGTCAACATGCTGAAATTGATGCCTTCTTGTTATTCTATCATGAAAACTCTCTTTTGGTTTGGCGGCAGAAGCAATTGTGGCTTTTATAGACTTTGGGGAAATTTTTAATTTGTGGAGATAATAGTTGAAAAGGCACAATTAATTAAGCTTTTAAGTGTTCTATCATTTCAAATATTTATATAAATTGAATGTTTTAAACATATCTCACGGATATTATTATTTTTAATACATATAGGTTACAAGTTGGCCATGAGGGCAGGTGGCAACTTTACAGACTTACGTATACAAAATAGTATTTCAGCACATTACAATTTTCATCTTCCAAATCCTTCTCAAATATTACAATACTACATGAATTTCAAATGACATTTACAATTTCAATAACTAAAATTAAATCTAAGCTGTACAGCATTTACAATCTAAGTTTGTAACATTTACAATTAAAATCCAGACTTATAATGATAACATAATGCAAGTATTTTCAGAGTTCCTGGAAGGCCTTCACAGCTACCAAAGCGGTCTCAGGGCCCACGAAGTCCCCACCATACATCACCCTACCAGGCTATCCCCTATTTCTCCTCACATGTGTAAATATCCATAAATATCCTTAGTAATTGTTAGCGAATCAAATATTTTGTATCCTTACCTTGAAGAGGCCTACATGCTGAGGAAAAGGCTCAAGTACCTCTGTAGGAAGATTGTTCCATTCGCTTATTCCCCTATTTAAGAATTTACCCCAATTTGTCCTTTTTCTGGCTGGCTCTATCTTATATTTATGACCCCTACAACCTAAGTACACTGGTTTTGCCATTCTGACACCTATATCTCTCCATGATGGTTTATTGACATACTCATTGTATATTCCTGTTAACCTAGATTTACTTCTTTGCGATGTGTCTCCCAACCCAGCTTATCTAGCGTTTCACTAACACTCGTGTTCCTCCTAAAGTTACCCAGTATGAATCTAGCTGCCGTTCTTTGCACCATCTCAAGTTTTGCAATTTGTTCTGCCAAGTAAAAGTCCCAAATCATTGCCCCATATTCCAATATTGGCCTAATAAGTGTTTTATAAGCTATCTCTTTCATATTGGATGAACTCTTCCCTACTCTCATTACACAATACAGTGCTTTATACGCCTTTTTTTCTACATTCTGTACCTGCAGCTCCCACCGCAAATCATAAGTTAGTATTACTCCCAGATACTTACATTCAGAAAATCTCTCTTCTC
This sequence comes from Tanypteryx hageni, assembly GCA_028673005.1. Classification (NCBI taxonomy): domain Eukaryota; kingdom Metazoa; phylum Arthropoda; class Insecta; order Odonata; family Petaluridae; genus Tanypteryx; species Tanypteryx hageni. Next base: position 153,420,365 of record CM054120.1, read on the forward strand.
TTTAATTTGGCCTCCTAACACAGTGGTGCCCAAACATTTTTACTGGCAGGCCACATCATTGGTTGCAAATCCTTCGGCGTGCCACATTGCCAGTTGCAAATTCTTCAGCAGGCCGGATTAGAGATTAAATCGGAAGTTATCTATATGTTCTAAGGAACCATATAAGTGAAAATGAAGTCTAAATAAGATTTTTATGGTTAACATTTCAGTATTAACAGTTTTGTTATCAACATTTTCATAAAATGTGTGAATTTGTGTGTTACATTTTTGGGACAGGTTTTTCATCATACCCTCACGGGCCGCACAAAAGCCCTTTGCGAGCCATACTTTGGGCACCGCTATCCTAAGACATATCTACTCTCTACTCTACACTTTCCTCAACTGAAGCAAAGTAACTTTGTTTTGCCGATATTAACTGCTATTTTGTTCTTTGCTGTCCATCGTTCCATCTCATCCAAATCCTTCTGCAATATACTGCAATCAGTTTCTTTATCTATTCTCCTTTATGCAGTTAACTGCAAATAGCCTGACTTCAGAGTTAAGAGATTAAGCTAAGACATTTATAAAAATTAGGAACAATAAAGGCTCTAAAACACTTCTTTATGGTACTCCAGAAGTTATTACTCCATCCTCAGAGAATTCATCACCTACTTTAACCATAAATTTACGACCTGAAATGAAGTCCCTGATCTAGTGGACTATTCTCCTATCAATCCCCAATCCTGATATTTTACTCAGTAGACTATGGTCCACCCTGTCAAAAGCTTTTAAAAAATTGATAACTACCGCATCTACCTGTTTGCCCTTGGCTAAAGTCTCAGACATCCTGAAATAAGGCAGCCATTTGGCTCTTGCATGAATATCTGCTCCTAAAACCATGCTGCTTCTCCCATAACCAATTGCATTCTTGCCAGAATTTCTTTATATAACTGCTTACTATACATTCCATCTGTTTTCATACAACACTTGTTAGGCTAATTGGTCGATAATTATCCCCCCTTTATGTATTGGAATCATAATTGCATTCTTCCAGTCCTCAGGAATTTCCCTCATTATTTAGTGTAACCCTGAATAATACGTGCAAATACGGGACTATAGCTTCACCTCCTATGCCATCCAGCCCCCTAGATTTATGTTTTCTAATGCTTTTAACTCTGTGTAGTATGCAAGTCCCTGAATGTGTTCTCCATTGGATGGGTGCTATTGATAGAGACATCATTCGTTTCATATATTTTGGAGAACCAGTGCTTAAATTTTTCTGTTTTGGAAGCATTATCCTTCAATTCAAAACCATTAGATTTAATTACTATGATAGTTAGCTCGTCCGAACCCTTGCAACTCCTTTTTATAAATTTACCTAAATAAATTTCCTCAGCCATCCTTTTTTAAGGAATATGATAAGAATTTATCTTTGACTTTAATCTTTTGGGATAATAATTCCTTCCTGGTTATTTTGTTCTTTTCTAAATAAGAGTCACTAAAATGCTTTTTCTATAAAACATCCTAGCCTTCCTTTTTAACCTTCTTATGTTGCTATTATAATATTCAGGGTCTGGATTCTTTTTCAAAATCTTACTTGGGACATAATTTTCAATACCCTGAGAGAGCACTTTTTAAAACTTTCCGAAGTAGCATTTACGCTATCCCCCTTACTGGCCCACTCAGTGAATTCTCTTGGCAGCCCTGAAAACCCAAAGTGTTGGCTATATAATAGTCTTATTGCTTTCTGTCTTTCACTTACGCATCTTGTTTTTCCTCATTCTAAGTCAATAGCTACCATCTTATGATTTCTTATACCTCCACATACATCTATTTCCTGTAACATGCTACTTGGCCTAACAAGGTAGACATCTAAAATATTTCCCCCTCTTGTTGCAGTGTCCACTACCTGCATAAATCCCCCTCCCCTATAAGGACATTAAAGCACATCTGACCTTCATCTCTCTCTGAGACCAGTCCCTTTCAGGCTACCTGAGGCAAATTTAGATCTCCAGCAACTATTGTTGTTTTTTTTTAAGTTCCTTTCCCAGACAAGTTATCTCTTTTAATTGATGAAGCACTTTTAGATCACCTCCTGGAGATCTATAGGCAGCTATAATATCAATATTCTCTGCATTACTAGTGCTTAGTCTATCCCTAACAATTCATGAGTTTAATTTGCTAGTTTTAACTAGCTGTATATATTCTCTTTTATGCAGATAAATACACCTCCACCCTTTGATCCTCTATCTCTCCTATTTATTATAAAATTATTTGGAAAGATTTCACTGTTAGATATAGCCTCTCTCAACCAAGATTCAGTTCCTATTACCATATCAGGTTCATGAACTTCAACAAGGTAAACTCGAGTACCTTGCTTACTATGCTCCTACAATTTACCTGCAGAAGTCTGAGAGCCCCATCTATACAATTAGCGATATTTCCATCACCAACTTCTGTTTCCTATCTTTCTTGCAACCCCTTCCCTTGTTAATCCATTCATACATTTTCCATCTCTGTTAGCACTGCCTAGTTTCCCAACTTAATGGATCTAACCACATCCTTCAAGAGTCTTCCAAATTTTTTACATCCCCGTCTATTTAGGTGTAACCCATTGCAACCCAAGTCATTGTCTCTTAGTCAACAGTTAGCATCAACAAACAACTCCCTGTTTTTCACAAACCCAGTCAATTCCTTTGTTAATGTTGTCCACTCTTCTTCTTGGAATGTCCCTTCTTCTAATAATCCCACTCACAACTATTTTAGATCTTTTGAAGTTCTTCCTAGCAGCCATACACAAGTCCCACACTGTTCCAACAATGTGGTCGTCTGTTTTTGCACTCTTAATATTATTGGTTCCTATGTGATTCACCAAAGCTTCTTCTTTCCTCTCATCACACAAGCCTTCTATCCTCTTTTCTATATGCTCTGGTTTCATCCCAAGAAAAACTCCACTAGGGCACTGTCCTTTCTACAATCTACACCTGCAAAACATAACATCGAATCCCCCATAATGTGGACAGTGAACTCACCTTTGGGATTGGGTTTTCTTTCAATGGGTTTTTCTGATTTACTCCCGTTGCTCCTTCTCACTTCCCTCCATTTGCTGGCTTCTTTCTGGGTGTTACTCCTGAGGGATACATTTTCTTCTGTCAGCTCCTCAATCTTCTGTTTCACCTGCTTTAGCTCCTCTTTTAGCCTTGAGATAATTTTGTCCTTTGAGCACATTAAGCATGTTCATCCCTCCCATAAACACTCTTCTGTCTTATTTTTGTGCAGTTTAAGTGAAATCATGCATTGTATGCCAGTTCTCTACTTCTTGTTGCAAACTTTGCACTTAATCAACACTTTCATGCCCTTACTTCCCTCATTGACCATACTGCCTTAATCCTACTTTCACTTTTTCGAAATCATCCTGGTGCTCCCTGCAGACACGTCCATATGCCTTGACTGCTGACTACTTCTATCACTTCCAAACATGAATTCAGCAACTCCTATTAATTTATACTTTTACTCTCTTTACTCACTGTCAGAGTAATGGAAATGTTCACATTGCTCATTGTAGTTTTTAACTTGAATCTTACATTAAGGTAATATAATGGACAGAACTGCAACAAATGAGGCTGGGAAATGGCAATTTTAATGATTCATTGGACAGAGATGGAGTCCATTCTTGAAACCCTGACATTGATGAAAGCACACCTTTTTCTTACCCTGTTTCAAAGATAGATCACACAGATTACATTTGAGTTTGGAGCAAAGGATCTTCATTTTAATAGTAAAATAATATGAGAAATTTATAGGTGATAATGGAAACTTGAAATGAGACTACCCTCATGAATTTTGGTGCTGTTTCTTGGATTGGATTTTGATTTTATTTCTCAGTGCTGTTTTTAGCCTACTTTCCAGAATGGAAATAGGCCTATAGTTTTGTCATTGTGTCTGTCTGTCTGTCCGTCCTCCCCTATTAACTTTTGAACCAATAGACCGATTTTCATGAAACTTGGTGGAAATCTCTTTCTACATGGGCTGAGCTCCCGAGGAGAGTTTTTGTTGCGAATATTGAAGTCCTGGATTTGATTCCAGAAACTATCCTTCCCATTTGATTTACATGGGAAATCTGAAATCCATCATGCAGGATAATTTTCTCTTGCACATTAAAATATCTTAGAATTGTAATATTGGAGCGAGTTTTGTACTATTCTCTGAGGAAAGGAATGAAGATTCTAATTTTTATCGTAGAATTTTGCTTATCGATTGCATTTCTTAGAGTTTTGCGTAAATACTGGCGATTTTGCAGTTTTTATCACTCATTATGAGAGTTGCAATAACAACAAATATTGTTGGACACAGATTCGGTAAATTTTAGTACGTACATGCATTATTTTTGCCATACAAATATGCATGATCAATTTAATATTCCGTTGGAATGTATTTGTAGTATTTTATAACCTTAAATGACGAAATTTGGGAACACAAAGAGCTACATTTCCATGATGACTTTAAAGGTATTAAATCCAATATAAGTGTTAAAGAAATAATAAAATGGAAAGTAGGCATCATAAGTTCTGTTTGGATCATCTTGTTTATTCTAAATTTTTCTTCTTTTTTGCAGGTGATGTATTTGAAAGCAGTAGACGTATTGGTGACATGGGAGGCAAAATGAACTTGCCATGGAGCAAAAATTTAGACTCCTTTTCAGCTGTTACTGTTAAACTTAAGTGTTTTTTTAAACAGGTATGCAGTTTGTTTGAATTTCATTCTTATAGAAAATTGTGGCATATTTTTTCAAACCTGGCAACCTAAATGCCATATAAATTATTATTTCCTGTTACATTCTCCTTATTGTTTTAATTTTTTTTTAAGTTACTGTATTTTGCGGCATATAAGACACACTGGGGTATGAGATGCATCCCGGTTTTTTAGAAGATTTTTCAGGAAAAAAGTATTTTGGTTTACCAAGGCATTTACGAAGGGCCACATCATGTATCGTTTCCAGCCATGATTAAGTCCATATCCGGCAACATTTTTAGAAAATATTATGGCATAATAACATTTAAATATAACATTTTAGATAAACTTCATTCGCAAAATAAATAGGCATGATTGAAAATATAAATAATTGCTTTGAGACTTGTATAGCTAAATGTGCTCTGTGTGAACTAGGCAGTTGTATTAATTAAAGCTGTTGGAGTGCGTTGTACACGTCGCACATATACTATATAACCTAACCACAGTTTGAAAAACACTGTTCTATACCATTTGCAAATTACTGACGAAGATAAGTTATTAAAAAAATGTAAAGATTTGCATCTGGTGTTGATGTATGGAAGCCAACGAGAAGATTTTCTTTCAGGTTAACAGCAAATTTCTATTAATATTACACTATAGTTTTTGCCTCCATGGACCTATCCTCATTGACATAATTGCCCCATTTGCGTGAATATTGCTCTGCACAAAATATATAGTAACCTGTCTGTCGTGTAAAGGTATGTGGGGCTGTATTTAGTTTTCCACTCCCATATTTGGTGAAGCTTAAGAAAACATCTAGCTTTGGAAAGAGATAAATCTGTTTTTAGACTTCCACATTCTTTGTATTGCTTTTCTGGAAATGTTTTGTCTTTTTTTATCTCACCACAATTGGTGAACACCTTTTTCTTACCTTCATGTGTCACTATTTTTTGGAAGTTTTTCACTGAAACTACAGTGGGTGTTAAATGTCTTTTACATCCTGCAGACTTTAACCTTCCAGTACTAGCTCAGGTTTTTCAAACATGAGTACTTGTGCAGGGTACATTTTAACCCCATATGAATTACATTGAAAATGCTTGCCAAATGTAGTTCATTCATCAACAAAAAATGACAAATATATATCTAATGTAATAGAAACACAACAGATAGTTTTTAACAATATTTAATAATATTATTTTAAAATAAAAATTGACAAAACTTAAGTAAATATTTCTATAATGTAAAAAATAGCGAACATATATTTTTGGCATGTGAATATAAAATATAAAATAAAATTTGGTAAAAAATGGTTAAATTACAATTACTTTCTAACATATATATATAATAAATGCATAATAGTTTATAAAAGTACAATTGTAATAATTTTACTATTTTTCAAGTCCTCATTTTGTCAGATGTTTTATCATCATCATCATCATCATTCGTGTTCTGTCTTACAACAGGTCCTACCAATTAATTAATTAATTGGTTTTTGACTAGGGAATATACATACACGGTGTGGTGGTTTCCCGTTGCCTTCCACACCGGACACACACGCAGAAGGGAGGAGGGAAACCCGGTGCAGGCATTTTCCTGCTCTTGCGAAGAACACCAGGGGGGCCAACGGCTTAACGTCCCTTCCGCAGGACGGAACAGCTGAATTTGCGCAGTCTCCTCAAACCACGAAAACAGGGGGGCCGGATGACCTTGAGAAAAAGTCCTACTTGCACAGGATTCGTACCCGATGACTTTTTCAAGCATCGGGCGAGTAGCAGTCAGCGTCCTAACCACTACACCACCGGCACCCCTTGTTTCATACACATCTATTTTTCTCAGATGTCTCATACGCAACCACAAAGTATAAATTAATTAATGTGAGACAATTAGTTTATAAAAATTGTAGTATTTACTATCAATAATATTGCATATGGAGAGAGAAAGTGAAAAGAGTTTTTTCCTCACCTCAAAAATTATAGGTAACAGTTAAAATTTGTTGAGTGAGGAACAGAAACATGAAAAAACTGTCCATTGTTTCATTACAAATTAACAATAATATTTTCCACACAAGGAGATATATCACAGATTTTTGTCTTGAATTGCCATGTGCCGTCTAAGAAAAAGCATCCTTACTCAAAAACGGTCAACACAATACTAGAAATTTTTGCCTAAAACCTTCCACATGTGCCATTCCAGCTACTGAAAAGGAGGAGACAGTGAAAATTGAACTGGAGGGAAATCATCATAAAATGTGAGGTGTGGAGTATAAATCTACCCTGTGCAAGTACCGGAGGGTTAACCTTTTAAGCATGACTTTAATCTATGGCATTTAAATCGCTCAGCGTGACTTTTTTTCGCAAGCACAAAATACTAAAATGCATGCATTCACTTTAATATTTTTTGTACTTTAATTATTATTTCAAAAATTTCCAAAAAATTATGTCGTATTTAAAATTGTTCATTTTATATAATAAAAAATAAATACATTTATTTCAATCCAATTTCTACTATGTGCTGCTCCTCCGACGTTTAGTAGTTCAGCTGCGTCTGGTACACATACTTCCTTACCCGGTATATAAATTTTATGGAATTTATTTTTCAAATAATCACTGATAGGTAGAATTTTATACAATAGGATCTCTATTTACAATGTCTTTATCGGTATTATCTACAAAATGCAAAAATTTGCTCAACAAATAAAATCTTTCTTCACTCATTGCATTTGGAATAAATGACATTTCTAATATATGTTTTCTACTAAAATACATTCTGAGAGTTGGTTTTTGAATTATTCCCATCAACATTAGCAAAGCAAACCACTTTTGATAGCGCGATTTTTTAAAGGCGTGATCTTATTTTTCTCGCGGGCAAGGAATTGTTCCATGTAACGATTAGTTTCAACCACTATGAGGGCAATTAGATCATCAAAAAATAACTCAAAATGTCTAAAGGGATAATCTGTTGATAAAACCTGCACTATTTGTTTTCCAACTAAATCACACGCAAAAGGCCGAGGAGGGTTAGCACTGTCGACATCTCCCCAAATATTCTCTTGAATATTCACAGTTGAGTGAGTTATTTCTTCCAATTCCTCTTCGGAACTGGAATCAATAGAGTATCCGTTCGAATCTTCAGAATATATATCTACACTACTTTCACTATATTTCTCCAAAACACTTCCCAATCCGCCAACTCACGAGAGCTACAAGCCATGGTGAACTAAATAGGGGTTCGGCTAAAGGACAGACCCAAGATGAAAAAAAAAATTAAAAAAATGCCCGACGCAAACGCAGGCACTAAGAAACCTCGACCATCAGCTCGAAGCATCGTAAACAAGAGCCAGGAAGATGAGAGCTCTTTTGAAAGTCTGAGACGCAACGCACGAAAGATAAGAGGCCTGAAGAGCCTTAGTAAGCACTGCTACGGCCAGGTCCGAGATAGAAAAAAAAATTTAAAAAAATACTAACACGTATACACAGACAACGAGGAACCACAGAACGAAAGCAGAAAGGATTAGCTTGCATATTCACTCTCTGAAAGCTCATAAATCAGAGCCGTAGCGATAACAAAACTTAATGAAAATTTCGCGCTGGAGGCATGGGAAAGTGAGGACGTGAATGCCACGTCGCACACGCCGGAAGCGTTAATGAGAAGAAATTTCCTATCAACATACTATATATATTGCTTGCTGGAACTGTTTCTGAGTGTTCCCATGCATGGATGTGGATGTTAAATTAGATTCATTGCATAAAAAATAACTATCTACGCTCGACTAAGTCTACTTGGAGCAGGTCTTCAATGATAATGAGATGACTTTTTTGGAAGAGGATCCCTCTACCACCCTCTTGTCTAAGGAGGAAAAATCGGCTTCAGGGTTCAATGCAGGTAAGGAACAGCTTACTCTTCTCATTTGCGGAAACACAGCAGGTGAATTCATGATGAAGCTGTTGATGATATACAAATATTTGAACCCTGGGGCCCTCAAAGGAAAAAAAAACAAGGATCATCTGCTGGTGTTTTGGTGTGCTAATAGGAGGGTCCTTGTTGACTGCTGAGCTGTTTTTGGAATGGTTTAATAAGTGCTTCATTGAAAAAGCTACTTGAGGCCAAGAACCTAGTATTCAAGGTCCTTCTGATCTTAGACGATTTGTCAGGCCATCCTGAAAGCCTACAGTTCACCCACCCAAACATGGATGGATGGTACCACCAAATACCACCTCTCTCCTCCAACTGATGGATCAGGGTATCATTGCGACATTTTAGTCATATTACACACACAGTACATTCAAGAAAATTCTCGACCAGATGGATAGCAATTCTTCTATATCAGTCAGTAATTGCTGGAAAAAATGTAATATCGCTGACTGTAGAGCAAATATAAAGGAATTTCTAGATGAAATCAATCCAGTGACATAAAAAAAGCTGGAGTAAGCTGTTGGGAGATGCGGTGAAAGATTTGAAAATCATGTCATCAGTGGAAGAAGAGGTGTGGAGGATTTTGAGTTTGGCACATGTTGTAGGAGGAAAGGGTTTTGATGATCTCAAAGAAAGCAAGGTGGTGGAGCTCCTCAACTCCCATAAAGAAGAATTGACTAGGGAGGAATTTTTGGAGTTAATACACTCAAGTGAAAGCTCTGAAGAGGAAGAGGGGGTTATTTCAAAGCCTCAACTACTGCTCAAGGCACTAGTGTGTGTATGTGCATGTATTTTTGGTTAATCAACCTCTTGGATTATTATAGCCATAGCTCCATCCACACCGAACACACTCACAAGGGAGGAGGGAAACCCGGTGCCAGCATTAGCCTACTCTTAACGAAGAGTCAAGGCTCTAGTGGAGATTCTGGAAATGTCTAAGACTCTGGGTGACAAGTTGTTTGAAATGGACCCTTTATTGAAGCAGAGCATAAAATAAAAAAAGTATTGGAGGGATTGGATTTGTGATGGAAGATGAAGCAAACACCATTAATGAGTTATTTTAAGAACATTGCTTATACAACTTCCTTCTCTGCAGACTCTTGTAAGCCACCATCCAGGAAAGATCTTTAGAAAGGCTCTACCACTTTCTAACCCTTCCTCCCATACCACCACCATCCTCATTATCATTTCAATACATCTTCGATAAGTTGAAAGACTTCTTTAACATTTTCTTTATATTTATTCTTCATAAATAATATGTTCATAGTGTTTCAATTTATTTTTATTACAATTAGCATGGTTATTGAACTTTTTATAGATCTATTCTTTTTCATTATGAACCTCCTTAGTTTCCATATAAATGACCCACCTAACCCCATTTTTCTCATTAGCCTTTGGTTTTAAGATTCGCAGTTTTGATATTCCTGGCGATTTCCTGGAATATGTCATCTGTGAATATCAAGGGTTTACTGTACTAACTATGTCATTGAAACACATCTTTAAGGATGTCTTATATGCAGCTTGTTTTCAATTTATTAAATCAAAGAACAGCTAAAATATATTAAATACATTTAGAATGAGTGATAAAACAGTGAAAGAGATGGTGGTCTCACATGAGAATCACTGGTTTAGAACAAGGGTAAGTGAACTATGAGAATACTTATTCAGCCTGTGAAGCCTTCATTATTATTATCAATTTTCAGTAATAGTATCCCATTCATTCTCTCAAGTAATTTCAATTCTGAGCTCTAATGGGGTACTCCAAAGCATTCAAGTCTGCCAATGAGACCTCACAAAATGTTTGCCTAGCCCTACTCCAGAAAATCTAAGTGAATTTCAAACATGGCAAGGACCAACTAGCTATAAATACATATTCACAAAATGAACTCAGCGCTAGATGCCAGTGGAAGTTCTAATTTCTATTCTTGGTTGATCTCATTCATGTAGTAGTTTATTTGCTTATCTATGTAATCGGTAGGAAACAAATTTTCTTAATAATTATAATTATTTCATGCAGGAAATGGAATACCTTTCAGACACTGCATTATTAGGCCTAATAAAGCATATACCTTCAAGGAAAAAGCAAGATTTAATTCCAGGATCTCTTCATTTGCGAATTTCACCATGCTCTCGAGAGATGAAATGTTGCTTATCTCCAGAAATGGTGCCCATCAATCCATGTCCAGGTATGTGTGGAGCTTCAATGCATGCAAATAGAAGTTAAGTTTAAGCCATTTTATTCTAGCCTTTCCGGTGATGTAACTTTGAGGAGCTTTCATTTGTGTAAATATTAAAAAATTCATCCTTAAAATATTTTATGATTGGGACAGAACTGCATAATGAAATTAGTTGATTAATGATGATGATTTTTATTGTCTAAACCAGGGGTGGTCAACTGATGGCTTCTGAGTCATGTACTGCTCTTCAGACATTAATGTTTAAACAAGCTTATGGTGACCAACTTCCATAAATAGCATCATATGCATAATTTGTAAACAAAATGTAAACATGCTGAAAGAGGTGATACTTGAGAAATAAATGCTCATGAGGAAATTATGTTGAATGGGTCATAGTCATCCTACAAAATGTATTATATTCGCCTGTAAGACTAGAGGCAGAGAATGAAACTGAAATTGCCTGGTCAGCAATTATATTCAGGATTCATACAATCCTGTATATTTAACTGTAATATCTACACACCAGTTGTATATCATACATCAGCAGTACATTACCTCCACATCCATGTCATAGTAAATGTTGGAAGTGTTAACTGCCTTCCTGCAAGAACATTGCAGCATGCTTGCTCAGATTTGCCGAAACACGATGAAAAATCACATGAGTAATGCCAGAAATGGCTCATGCCATGTTATATGTCACCCATATATATAATAATGTACTAATTAAATAATACAAAATGCAGATTGTGTTTATTTATAGATTGGCAATACAAAGGTTCATGATCTTAATACACATTTGGCTCACTGAATGTTTTCAAATAAATTGATGCCCTCCAGTATCTAATCGTTGTTGATACCTGTGAATGACTGATTGGCATGTTGCAGCACAATTTTCAACTGTAATTAGATTGAAAGCGTTACTGATATGCTCTTTGAGGTCTTCAATTGTAATAATGAATAATTACATTTTTGCCACTAATGTACTTCAAATATATGATCTATACAATGCATAATTTGAATTTTGATTAATCCTCTGCTTTAGCAGCTGTATTACACTGAATTAGTTTGCAGGCACATGAAATCCACTCTACTCTGATATATTAATCAGTATGGCGACTATGTAGAAAAATAAATCAGGTATCTTAATATGATTTTCATTTATGTACAAGAGTTCCAATTCATCACTCTCAGAAACATACTTTGTAAACTTACTTTCTGACTGCCACTTATTATTTATGGTTGAAAATCATCCTATATAGGAGACTGGATGCTATATATATAAATTATTATGTTATAACTATGTTCCTTTTTATATCCATAGCCCTGCTGTAATATTTATATTATGAGCTGCATTACTCTAATATTCTGACAAACTTGGTAAATAGGTTTCATGAACCTATAAATGAAATGCTGTGAGTGAAGTTCAAGCCACAGAAAACTTTTATTTGTCATACAAATTGCAGTGAAGCCCATTTCATTAATTCTGGCATTTAATGGAAATTAGCCAAATTATTATGTAGAAACAAAACTCATTTAACCATATTAGTGTGAAGCTTAAAGAATTAAAATGTCTTGGCATTTGTGTCAAAAAGTGCCTTAAGTTATAACTGCAATTTTACTTTAGTAAATATAAATCTTATTACAATTGTATATTAATGAAAATGCTGTACTGTATTTATTGAATGTGTCCTTTTAAATAAGTAAAGATCCTTTAATAAATCTTTAGGAGAGAATAATCCACCAATTCGGGAACTTTTGGAATTCCCTTATAAGGAAATAATTGAGCCACATTCTTCCTACAGAAATCTCTTGTACATATATCCAAAGAATTTTTCTGCAACTGGAAGACAAGGTGAGAAATTGAATGCTTTTTTAGTTGAAATAACCCAAATATTTTTATAGTTTTCCTATGTATATTTTTACATTTTTAGGACTATTCAGGAACATAACTGTAAAGGTTGAGTTGAGAGAAATAGGTCAAAAATCAAGCATGCCACTGATTTATGGGAAGTCTTCTGGGCCAAAATTAGTATCCAAAATTTACACAACTGTATCATATCATAAAAAGTATGTTGCTAAGTGTCAATATTAATGCAATGCTATTACTACTATAAAATGACTAATTTGAGTTTTTTTTAGGCATCCGGAGTTCCTTGATGAAATAAAGCTTAGCATACCAGCAAACTTTAATAAAAAATATTTTCTTTTGTTCGAATTTTACCATCTTAACTGCAGTAAAAAATCAGATTTGGATGTGGAGACATGCTTTGGATTTTCAGTAAGTCATTTTTGTGTAATGTGGTGTAGTATGATATAATTGTTAGAATCGAGTTACTGTAAAATTGACTTCTTCAGTTAATATAACAATGTTTAATAATTTGGAATGTGTAAATATTGATCTCTTTCTGCTGAACATGCCATATATGTACCTCTTAGTTCCATGACCACTTACGGAAGTCGTATGTGACAGGGAGTCAGGAGCTTGTGATGAGAAAAATTTCATCACCGCAGCCTGAGGCAAAAATGCTCAAGGTTGAAGGTTTAGGGAAGGGGAGACCTAAGGCAAAGAGTAAACAGATGCTTATCTAGATCTAGGCCCCAGCTCTCTGACTCACTTTCACACTCTGAGAAGCCATAAACATAACCCGAAGAGGGAGCTCCAAATCCAGAGAGGAAGCTCCAAACCCAGAATGCTTTCCTTTTATTTTCGTCTTCTATTTGGGTATCTGCATTTTGTGAGCCATCTTATTCAATTGTCCAACTAGAGCAGTGAAACTTGATGAATTTTTATGAAAATCCTTGAAGCCAATTTTGAGAAAGAAAATCAACAAGAATTAGTTTCCTTCCATTGCTATGTGATATGTTTCATTTCAACAAAGACTGTATTCTGAGTGATATACTATGAGATTTCTTCAGATTCTGTTAAATTGTTAGTTTCTACAGGCATGCACAGATGGCAGACTACAGATCAGGGAAATTGTAAATATTACTTTTTCAGGCAAAGAGGCATCTAAAGCATACATATTCATAGCAATCTCTAGGGCAAATTAAAAAAAAATCTTTCTCTATCTTTTCTATATGAGAAGGTAAAAAAATACCTGAGGATTCATTATAAGATTGAATTAAAATTTTGTGGGACAACATCTTATCAGCAGTCATGTTGGGATTTCAGAAGTGTTTTGTTACATATTGTGAAAACTGATTGGGCATCTCGTAGAGGGAGGGAGGTGTAGCAAGAGTCAATGATTCATCCAATGATGCAAGTGAAGAAAAGAAAGATGATTAAAGATAGACTGGATATGAGGATTAGCTTTCACAGAATAAATCATGAAAATTATAAATATAAAATAAATTTATTTTACCTACTAGTACTGATTAAAAAATTTTCTGTAAAGAGGAAGTTATAGAAAGAGGTAATCTTTTATTTAGAATCATCTTAAATTTTAATTATACTTAAATTAGTGATTATAGCAAAAATGAACTGCTTTCCCCATTGAATATTTATTATATTTGTAGTGGCTACCTCTTTTCATCGCTGGAGAGCTGAAAACCGGCGAGTTTGATTTGCCAGTGATAAAAGAGGAAAATGTGTCAGTTGATTTCACAGAATACCCAGTGATTAGGTCTGGAAAGGGATTAGATTTTCAAAAAGGAGTTTTCAAAGTTGTACTTAAAGCTGTGTCTTCTGTTCACCCTCAGGTAAGAAATTGATTTTAATTTGGGGATGTTACACTTTTTGGGAAATTAATCAATGTTGATGTTTAGCATATATTGATGAGACTTGGTTATTTGTTGCTACCATAGCATTTCTGTGATTTTTATTTTCCATTTCTTAATATAGGACCAACATGTTGGCTTGTTTTTGAAAAGTTGTTCAGTTCTCAGAGAAGTATGCTCCCCAAATGATGGCGAAAAACTAGATGCAAATGCAGAATTAATTTTCAGGTATGGCAGCTGTGATATTTTATTAATTACTACAGTAAATGCCCATCAAATGACAAGCTACTATTAAATGTAAAGTATACCTTGTTCATTTAGTGGTGGCAGGCGGCGATGCGTGAGAGGGGAAGGGAAAGACTTGGGAGAGGAACCTTTAAGGGAAAAGTCAATGTCATAGCCATGCACAATATCATATTTTGGGTTTGGATGAGTCTGTCATCAGCACGGGAACCCTGGAGGAAGGGTACTTCTCCTTGCGGCAGCACAATGTTCCTTGTCATACTCTTTTTGAGACCGAGCCTAGGCTGACATTTCTCGCATTGCATGCTATATTTATCATTGTTAATTTTTGTTACTTTTTAATACCGTTATTGTTTTCTTATTATTTTTTATTGATTATTATTGTTAACGTTTTTAGTTATTTACAATAAGTAAAAAAGAGTGTCTTATGGCCAGGTCATGGGGGATGTTGGTGAAATTTGGTATTTAGAATATAGGGGCTAACAAAAAATTAACTTTATATCTCATAAAATATCACATATAACAAAAAAGTCTTTAAACAACTTTGTAGAACTAGTCAATAGCATGTTTTGTTCAGTATCTACATTTTTATCAAAGGAGTAGCTGATTTCAAGTAAATCAAATGAAAATTCGTATTTCACTTTGAAATTGGAAAATTTTTCCAGTTTTTTAATTGTTGTCAACGAAAATTATCTTTGTGGCAACTGAAGTAAACAATACCTGCTGTAAATACCTAATTAGTTTAATTTTATTTCATGTACATGCAATATTTGGAAAATGAAGGGAAATGGATAATCTATGATGAAGAAATTAATGTAAATACGTTTATTTTCTTTACATATACACAGTGTTTGTAAGTGAAAAGAAATGGGTAATTTACAACTAAGGAATGAACTTGAACTTAAAGATTATATTACTATATACTATTCGATTGAGATATGTTTTAAGTAATTGTCAATTGTTTTATTAATTATAACTGATTAGGAAATTAGTTGGTGAATCAAAAATTTGATATTTTTGGGCTTTTCCAGGCATTTCAGTTCGTAGACACTATACTAAGCCATTAATATTTATCTTTTTTGACATGATTGCATAAATCATGTAGAATTCCTCTGCCTTGCATGTAGTCACACATGATGTGCGCATCTTTCCACTCTTATTATATATGCGTTCATACATAAGACCTGCAATGGCATGGATAAGATTTTGAGGAACTTCTTGTATTCATAGAATGTGAGAGTTCATGCAGTCGCAATTATTAGAATTTCTTATCCTCATGGACAATGAAATTTCAAGCACAAAGATGCACCTCGCCAGGGTGGTGTATTTGGACCTCCTACTGTATCAGGTAGCCTAATCTAGATAATACGTTTAACAGAAAGTTGAACTTTTATATTTTGCACCAAAGGAGCTCTCTCGTCTATTGACCTCCTGGCCGAGGAACCGATATCGAGAACAATCCCCCTTAAAAGATTTGGCTGGAAAAAACCTAAACTGTTGTGATGTCTAATTCTCCCTTCATGCTCCTCCTTCCCTTACCTTCTTCCCCTCCAGAGAATAGGTAGCGCATCTATTGCTCACGACTAAACACGGCCTCCCCTATAGGCAGTCTTGCCTCAAGGATGGACTCGTCCTACCTTGAGAGTGCCTTCTTTGCACCGCCACCACAAAACTAACAAGGTATACCATATATACCGATCTCTAAGTCTGTGTAAGTCAACTATGATTTTTTTGACTAAAAAATTCATTTTTACATATGTTTGCTATTTAAGTCGTCATTTTTTCACTCAATAAATCTTATAATCAATAAAGTGGTCATGGCAAAATAATAATTGTTAACCTTCCTATTAGTTTTATGTTGGAAGATGTCAAATCGTCTGTTTGATATCTATATTTGATCTTTATTTATTACGGATCACAATGAACCCAATATCGTAACATCTGTTCCAGAGGATGAATTTGACAATTTCTATGAGTCAGATACAGAAGGCAAGGAATTTCATGATTTTTAAACTGCAATGTAGAAAAATACCTTTCTTGAATGTTTTTAATATTTCCTTTTACCATTTTTGTAATTGGACACAGATAATTACCCAATGAGAAAATATTTTGCTTTTCAAATTTTACTCAAATAGCTTGGTAAATGATAATTTTGAAAACTTAATGCTGTAAATCAATGGATTTTTGCCACAATAAAATAACTATGCATGTATGAAATATCAGCAATTAATTCCAAGTGAGAGTGCCTTAAAAAGTGTGACAGATGGACACTTATGAATTATTATACTTATATAGCATAAATGCCTGCCCTATGATGGGCTGCAAATATATGAAGAAGACATTTATAAAGTCTGAATCTACAGTCAAATATCTATTTTTAAATCCACTGAAGAGGCTATTACTTTGTGGAACACTATAATTAGTATAATCAGGAGCATTTCGAGGTATTTTGGCACCAAGGGGGAGAAACCACAACAGCAACCCCTTCAATAAATTTTTAAAGATATTTGGTACTATCCCTTTCTCGACCTGCAATTTTCGAGCGGCAAGATCTGCAACAATGGTGCGGTGAGTGACGAGAAATGGAACTATGTAGAGTTTGTTCTGCTTCGAGTTCTGTATCTCCACTGGCATGGAGAGGGGGATATGGTTCCAGTCCAGATGCCATAGGTGCCCAACACGACTTCATCCTCCATCTAACCCGAAAACAAAAACCTTTCCATGGCACCTTTTTCAAGCTCAAATCAAACAAGTAATTCAATAATCATTTAATCAATTGAAAACAAAATAAAAGCAAATGGAATTAACGAGTTATTTCACAAACATTCACTTAAAAAAGTATATCTTTCAAATCTTTGGGGGAGGAAACTGTGCAATATCCTTTAAAATGCATTCAAAAGGTTTGCTATCTTTCATTTTTTGCTGCCACAGGAATTCCAGCAAATGTGATTCTAACATATCATGGTTCACTCTGTTTTGTCTCTTATTTCTCTCTTTCACAGATTTATACCGTTGCTCTGTGTTTTGCATATGCACTCCTAACTTTTTAAAATTCATATTGCTATGTTTCCATCAGCTGTTTCCATAGCAAACTCCATGTAGTTCCATTTCTCATCACTCACGGCACAATTGTTGCAGATCTCGCCGCTCGGAAATTGTCGGTCGAGAATGGGAGAATACCAGATATTTTAAAAGAACCTGTTAATTTACTCATTGCTCCCTAAAATAATTTATAATGAAAAAGTAAAGGGAATATCATTAATATTCCTGCCTGTTCCATTGTATAAATTGGTATCCAACATTTATTCACTTGTAAGTAATGGGTAGATAGATGGTCAGGATAGTGCCTACAATACTTGGGCATCCCAGGCAGCTGCCTGACATGCTGGTAATTCAGGCCGGCCCTGAGTATGTATAATATAACACACAGTAGTATAAAGGTATTTGCTACTGTGTGTATTATTTAATTTAAAATACAAATATTTATTATTAATTATGTAATTCTATTAGTATATTTGAAAGGAAAAAGTTTGCCTCTCAGTATTTTTGAAGAAGTTTCCAATAATGTAGCAAAAATAATTGTGCAGTATCAGACTACTTTGATTACTACATTTTACCAACTTCACTATGCTGCTCAAAACGCTCAGATAAATGACAGTTTTAAAAATTAATGCACTCAATAAATGATTGACAATCAAAGTAATTCAGTTGCCAATCTTAGCTAAATGTTAATAATAATGTTTATTGGTCCCAGGACTAGCATACACAAGTAATAGCCACGTTATTGAAGTCCATAGGTCATTGTTATCATTTAATGAATCTTATAGGGTCAATTTTAATTATCTCATTATTATTGTACATTGTTGATTTAAACCTTCATTATAGTTACTTGCATAATATTCCAGACTGTTTCGTTTGACAATGCAGCATAAAAGTATAATTGGAAATAAATGTTGTCTTAATTGACAGCACTTAAAAAAAAGTTTTTTTACCAAATTCAGATGAATAATTCCCATATAAATATAATGGATTTGTAAATGAGGTGTCAATGCAGGTTGCCATGGTGGTAAAAATTTCTCATTGTTAAAAATATGAAAAAGAACAATTTGTTCTGCATCTAAATTAATTATTGGCTAATTTGGAACATTTTAATTCTCTTAGTAAGAATAAACTTCATTCTATTCCACATATGTATGTTTAAGTCTTGTGTTAGTATCTTAATTTTAACTCATTTGAAAATGCAATTTAAAAATACCCATTACTCCAATCATTATCAAATGGAGAAATTAAAGATTCCTGGAATCAAACCTGGTACTCTTTTCTGGGTCATAACTATGGTATGGATTTTTTGTGTTAAAAAATATTTCTTTTGGAGAGTAAATATCGGATTTTATTATTTTTCTTTTCATTCGGGTTAAAATTGGGTATAAATAATTTACAGATATTTTAAAGTTTTAAAAAAAGTTCAATCTCGGGTAATTTTCGGGTTTTATTATTTTGTAATTCGGATAAAATTATTTTAAAATAAAAATCTTGTTTAAAAACTTAAAAGTTTTATCAACAATCAAAACTTTTTACTATACCTTAAGTATGGTTGAGAGTGATATTTTGTGTTAAATGCCTTCAGGTGGAGAGGAACCCCTCGCAGGCTGCAAAAATACCTTGCTTCCTGTTCAACTTCTTTTAAAAACACCAGATATTAGTGAAATAATTTTTTCTTTTATATTGTTTTCAACTAACAGACTTTTTTCCTTATCCTATCAAAGATCTAACAGCGACCAACTAAGGTGCGTCCTTGACTATTCGTGGCATGAGCAAACCAAGGAGATTAAGATTGTGTTACAGAGTAAGATTATGAATAAATTGTTTACAAAGAGAATAAGCAGACTGATCACGAACATCTCTGACTGCACTCAAGTTCGGGGGAGCCTACAAGTGCCAGAATAGAAATTCTGTTATCAAATATAAAAAAATTTGTTTTAAACACAAAAAACCCTAAATTTTAAAAAGGCAGTTGGAGGGTAAAAATAGGGTAAAACCCAAAAAATCCATATCCTAGTTATAACCCATGATCATCTATATGTGTGCAAAATTTCTGTAGTTAATTCTAACTGGAAGTACTTAAAAAGCAGGACAGACAGACATGAATTATTATATATGATGAGTTGTCGGTGCTTGCATACTGCAAGCACTTTAAAAAAAGCGCAATATACCACGATCTAAACTAATCCCCATAATTAAAAGAAATAATGTGGTTATATTTAATACAGTATATCATGTTTCAAAATTATGACATCACCATATGTATAGTTTGTTGGTTGAAATTAATTACCTATTAAAATGCATTAGATTGATGCTGTTACAATACAGATTACCAGTTCTCATTTAAAAGCATTATACTCATTGCCATGGTAGCTGAAAATTTTCATTGTTGAAAATATTTTTTCCATTTAAAAAGAAATTCCTATGCCAATGCGACACATTTGAATTTAGTCTTAAAAAATAATAAACCTTATTCTTTCAGCTATAGAGTAGTTTCAATCCTAAGTTTCTACCTTAATTTTAACTAATTTAAAATTGCAATGTTATGAATCCCTGCACAATTTCCATGCTTTTCAAATGGAAGAGTTTTTCTGCATTTTCCGAGAAATTAATAAATTTTTCCAGAATGTTAGTTTTTTCTGGTAGTCTGGGCTAGGTCATGAACCTACTTATGAAAATGGCATGTTTCTATCTTTCGTGGTTTGGTCTGGGAGTTTCATGTCAGTGATTGAATGAGACTCAATCAGCTTTATATAATAAATGGAAAAAAATATCGGACTTTGAACCTGAAAGGATTAATAGAAAAGCATTTATTTTACCAGTTTAGTGCAACTACCTGAGTCTGATACAAGGTGCTTGGTGAAGTTTTTGCCCATTGTGTTGAATAAAATCATCTGGCTCATTATTAATTCATCAAAGCATCACTTGACGCAAGATCAAGTGGGAAAGAGAGCATTTAAGACCCTGGTTCAAATAGTAAACAAAGTTGCTGTGAGTAATTAACTTTTATCATATATCAATATCACAGTTAAGAATTTCTTAGTAATTTAAATCTTTAATTAAAGATCACAGTACGAGCTGCCTGTTTTATTATACTTATCAGTTGGTTAAATTGAATTCAAAACCCAATGTTTTACTTTTAGATTCTGTGTATTTTATCTCCAGTTTTATGCATGTTAGTATACTTAATGGATCAATTACTTTCTTATAGCCAGAAATGTATATGTAATGTCCACATATTTATTTTATTGTAAATGTCTGGAAAATTAAAATTTGTGAAATATCCATGTTGCAAATGTTTGATGTAAAACCCAAGATTATGCAATACTGAAAAGTAAATTTAAAAATTACTATTCCTTTCCTGGAAGAAAATACTGTTAAAACAGGATTTCTCTCACTTTAGTTATGTAATTGGGAAAGTGAAAGAAATGTTTGTTTGGGTATCTTTCTTACCTCCTCAACTTGTATTCAGTATTTGGTTGTTGAGCAATGGCTTATTAATTTGAAAGAGGTGCTACATCTTCTATGTTCTTTGTTGGTCAAATCGATGGATAGAAATTTTTTAATGCATACATATGCCATTGTGTGTACCTACAAATTTCCAGAAAATGCTGATTTCATGAACCCATGGCAAAATTCATTTAATGTTGGCTCTCTAAATTTTGGGAAACTTGTTTATGAGTAAAGCTATGGTATTATATAAGCAAATATGGATTTTTGAATGATTGGTATGGTTGTGCCATTTCAATTCCATTCCTGGATAGTTTCCTTTTAGAAAATTTTAATTTTGAAAACAGTAGGAAAGTAAAATGTGCTGCATAATTATATGTTTTATACTTATGTGAGTGACAGTCATTTATTTATATTGCTAAAAAATGTCAGATATCTATACTGTGGAAATTAATTTTCCCCAAGTATATGTGCATAGTATGCTTCATTCATTCATTTTATGAATAAAATATGGTGACTGAAACTGTTGCTGCATAATTGCATAGAAGCCATTGAAATAAATTGCTTAAATTTCTGCCTCCATCTTTAATGCATTATACATATAAAATATATACCAGGGGTGGCCAAACTTACTTGCCCTAGGAGCCACATATGATAATCTACAAAGGTTCAAGAGCTGCATGACACATTCTGTGCTCAATAAATTTACGAGTGGAAAACATAACCTGGATCTGAAGCAATTCAGTTATAATGCATGTCCCGTAGGCATCCTTAACACATCTCAATCACCCTACGTCATTGTGTTCTTAGTGAAAAACGTTGATGCGCCACTGAATGAAAATATATAAGCTGCATTCTAAAATAAAAGAGCCGCATGCAGCTCGTGAGCCACAGTTTGGCCATCCCTGATTTATACTGTATTAACCTGAAAGGAAGATGACTTCAAATTTAAGACAGCCACAATATAAAACAGTTTATTCAGGAAAAAACTTTGAAATATAAATTTTTAAAAATTACGTATGGTGATAACTTTATGCCATCCACTAACACTGCCAGCATTACAGTAATGTGCATGTTTTCATTCCCCGAAGTTTTTATGATGTTTTTTGCACTTTTTTCATTAAATGTGTAATTGGATGGCATGTCAAAATAAGTAGTCTTGTCTGCATTACCCATTTGACTGAGAAGATAATCGTGAATTTTCTCCAATGCAATTACATGCTTCTGGAAGGCAATAAGTTTGTCCATATAATCAGAAGGTAAACATTGGCAAAGAGAAGTTCTTCGTCACTGGCAAAAACCATTTCGACACATCATCTGTATGCACCAATCATTACTAGCCTTGAATTCTTGCCATGGGATGTTTAGTGATATTCTAATTCATGAGCTTTCAATTAAATAATTTCTCATGAAACTGGTTTTCCATCTATTCTTTGAGTATGCACAAATTTTACAGTTTCTTCTTCTAACTCATGAGACTGACCTCATTTGGGTCCACTAAATGATTCTTAAGTTGAGTTAGCACTTTCAAGTTTCTGTTTTGCTTGCTTCCACCTTCACACATTTGCTTCGGTTACATTGCATTTCCTCCCAGCCTCACAATAGTTTGTTTCTTCCCCATAATGCACTGCCATTAGCTTAAAATTTCTATCAAAACTTTGTCTTATACATTGTGATACAGTTCCTTTTACAGCGGTGCCTTTCTTCTCTACATGATCTGTCATTTCATCCAAAGATTTGGAGTAATTTATTTAAAACTGCTAAAAATAATAACTAATCCTTTTTTTTCACGTTAAAAATTAGTGAAGTTTGTACCAATCGCATGCTCTCATAGAGGTTATACTGCTAAAACTGCAGGTATACTTGTCTGCTGCTGGCCCACCAATCCAAAAGTAACAAATATATTTAAATTGTAACAGGATGCATAAAGTGCTGGCAATATTAGTTAAGCAATTTTCAACACCATATGTAGTAAATTTCCTACCCAGCTGATTGCAAGTTCTGATGTAGGTTGGTCTGCACACCTCTTCCACCAACACCTATGAGGTGGAAAGCCATCTGTTTGCACATTGAGAACTTCAAGAATATGACTAAATGTATTGTACAGTCAAACTCGGATATAACGAGCGCCACGGGACCGTCTAGTTTTGCTCGTTATAGCCGTTAAACTTAATATCCGTGAAGGCAAAAGCATGCATGCGTATGGTGAAATAAGACATAATAAGTAAAAGTGAATATATAAACAGAAAGTTTATTTAGTAAATTTATGGAAAAACATAAAAATGAGAATAAACTAGAAAATTTAAAATAAACATTTGTACATATAAAATTTACTCACAGCTGCATCCTTAATCACTCCCCTTTTTAGAAAAATAACTTTGAATGGTAGCCAGTTTCATAGATTTCACTTTGAAGTCTCTTAAGTTTCCTCTTATTACACTTATTGCACTAAAAACACCATCGGAAATGTCAATGTTTTCAAAAAAATCATTTAATGTTTCCACAGCATCCTGAGCTTGAGAGTAAGTTGGCACGGCTTTTAGTCGGGATTGTGTCTTCGACATATTCAACAATGTCTTCATCACTGTCTGCTGTGTTTTGTACTGTCTCTATTATTTCACTCTCCGTAGGAATTCCACTGGTAATCAAATCATCATCAACATGAACAAAATTGTCAATGTCATTTACATGGTCAAAATTCGCAATTCCATTTTCTTTAAGCCATTCTGACAGAGGTAGATCATCTTCATCAACATTATGGTTATCAATCGAAAATTCTCCCGATATTAAACCAGACTTCCGAAAACAGTTTATGATCGTTGTAGGTGAAACATTGTCCCATGCATCTGTCATCAAATGAATTGCATCCAATACAGAGACGTTGCCATCTAAACCTCTTTCCCTCCTTTCAATCAACTGTAGAACAAAAAATCGCTTGAAATGGCCTTTAAAACTTTTAATTATCCCCATGTCCATTGGCTGCAAAATAGAAGTCGCATTTGTAGGCAAAAACACCAGTTTTACATTGGATAACTCCTGCATATGTGGATGCGCAGGACAGTTATCGACAAGGAGTAAAATGTTTCTATTTTTCCTCCGCAACTCGTTGTTCCACTGACTTACATATTGCTGAAAAATATTGGAAGTCATCCATGCCTTTTTATTAGCTGCATATTCAACGGGAAGCTTCTTTACATTATTGAAGCAACGCGGCTTTTGTGACTTACCAATAACAAAAAGTTTTTTTTTGTCACTCCCATTCATGTTTGCGCACATTAAAACTGTTAAACGATTCTTAGGTCTTTTGCCACCAACACATTTGTCACCTTTGAATTTAAACGTTGCATCAGGCATCATGTTGTAAAACAGTCCAGTTTCGTCGGCATTGTAGATGTCTTTTTCTCTGTAACCTTTTCGACACTCCTCCCAAACACTTTTCACCCATTCACTTGCCGTTTTTGAATCTGCTGACAGGGCCTCTCCACTGACTTTCGCATAAACAATGTTATGCCGATTTTTAAAACGATCGAGCCACCCATTATTGCATGTGAAGTTTTCATGTCCTAACTGTTTTGCAAATTTATCTGCCTGTACCTTTAAAATGGGGCCGTTGATGGGGAAACCAGCATTTCTCTGCGTCTTAAACCACTCCAGCAGTGCTTGATCAACAGTACCCAAGTCACACTTCCTCATTTTCTTGTTCGTTGTTAGGTTGTTCTCTAGTGCAGATAAAATCGCTTCTTTGTTTTTCCATAAGGTTGAAACCGTAGACGACGATAAATTAAATTTTTTGCACACTTCAACATTTTTTTCACCACGTTCTAACTCTCGAATAATATCAACCTTTTCGCGAATAGACAGACACTTCCTTTTATGTACGGACATGTTACTCGTTCAAGGGCAAAATCTCAACTGATTTTTGTGATCAACGCTACGAACTTTCTTTGCAAACTGCGAGCATACCAATTCCAGGAAGAGTTAATGAGGAGACGGATTAAATCTGGGATTTCCCATCTTTACGTGGGAAAGGGTGTTGGGTGCATTCGGCTGAGCGACTGGGGTGGGCACCATTGTACATGCCCTTAGCCCCTTACCCCCCTTCCAAACACAACCTCCTGGCTGTAAAAGAGCTGTGGGTTGGGAGGAGAGGACAAAGGACCTCCGCGGGTGCCACTGTACCCGCAAGTTGGGAATTCTTGGTTTGTACGAAGGGATTATTTTTTTAACAACAACGCCGCGGTCTTTAACCTCCCCGAGGGATAGGGTGTAGAGGCTGGACTCGAGAACACAAGGTTACATATCTTGGGTCACTATGAGGATTGAAGGGGCTGACCGCCACCGCGTTTGAGAGACAGTGAGATGTGGTCGAAGTTTGCTCGATATATCCGTGAAGCGTGCTCGTTATATATGTGAAATATTTGTATGTAAATACTCGTAAACTTATCTTGGAGGTAGCATTTGCTCACTATAGCCGTGACCTCGTTACAACCGTGCTCGTTATAAACGAGTTTGACTGTATTAATAAATTAAATATAATGTATTGTGTATGTTTAAATAAATGCATTTTTGTGGACAAAATCGGTGTTGAGGTGTTCAGTGTGGCTTTTAAAACTTTGTACTTGATTTTAAGATGATCCCTAATTTTTTGCCAAAATCTTTTTTTAAAAAACCTCATCTTCCTTTTGGGTTAATACGGTATATCCTACTGTTTTAGGCATCACTTTGTAGAATTCCATATTGAAAATTTTAAGACAAAATTTGTAAAAACAAATTTATTGAAAGACTTTGTACAAATTCCACTACGAAAATAATAAACTGATGTGGGCAACACATGACTTTCTCCATATTTATATGGCAAATTACATGTTGTTAGCTCTGGGATTGCTGTCAATATTTACTTCCAGTTGACAATTAAGAAAAGAAAAAGGAGCGTTACTAAGACGTAACTAAGCGTCAATTGTTAACAATAGTCTTCAATAGGTGGCGTGGTGGTGGCAGCTAAAAATATAAGATATCTCTTAAACAATGCATTATATGGAAAAATGTATCAAACAAAGATGATGGTAGAAGTGGAGACTACAGCGTTATTCTATTCGTAGAATTAGTACTCCGACCGTATAAGTAAATAGCCAGAAGAACTATCGCTAAATACATATTTCGAAGGCCAGGCCTTCATCCTCAGTAGCTCGGTTAGGTAGTGTTATTATTATTATCACACTACCTAACCGAACTACTGAGGATGAAGGCCTGGCCTTCGAAATATGTATTTAGTGATAGTTCTTCTGGCTACGGTCGGAGTACAAATTCTACAAATATCAAACAAAGGTTGTAGAAAATGAAATTTCCTACAACTTTTATTCCAATACATTTTTACATTTATCAAATATTAAAGCAAATATTTCAAAATAATGGATAAGTGACAAGAGTAAACACCCACTTCCGGTGGACCGATTTTTACCAAAAAATAATCAGATCTAACTTTTATAAAAATGTTCTATTTAAAATTTTGCGTTGACCTGATTAACAGTTTTTGTGTTAGAGCGCCCACAAAAATCTATCACATACAGACACACAGACATCATCAAGAAAATAGTCAAAATGTGTTCAGGGGACTTTAAAACATGTATTTCCGTTGAAATCTCGAATTTGATTTTTTTCATGAAAACAATACTTTCTCTATACTTTGTGTATGGAGAAAGTAAAAATGACTACTCACTCACAGAGTCATCATCAGGTACGGTACCTATTTTCTTAGTGGAATCTGTATGAAGCCTATCAATAAATATGTTTTTACAAATTTTGTCTTTAAATTTTATATAATAATTTTATCTTATAATTATCCATAGAAATCTTCTTTTAAATGCATGTGATCCTCTATTATTATTATTATAAATCATATTGGAATATATTTTTGGTTTGGTTAATTGTTTGGATATAACATTGCATGGTCTAACTTGGTTTTCTTTTTTTGTAGCTGCATGGTAGTTATGCTAGCGATAAATATAGACAAAATAGTACCTTAGTATCTTTTGTCCATTATCAAAGCCAAATTTCACATGCTAGTCATGTCTTTAACCTAAGAATGAATAACTTAAAGAGCATGCAGGAGGCTCAGGAAAACCAAAGGTTAGTATCCTCTCTTATATGATGTAAAGGTATTTTTTTGAGGTGGTGGATAAGAATCATACAAAGATATAGAAAATATTGAAGCTTTTGTAAATATCTTTCTATCTATAATAAACTAGATACCCTGACCTTTGATAAGTGGATAAGAATTATACAAAGATATAGAAAATATTGAAGCTTTTGTAAATATCTTTCTATCTATAATAAACTAGATACCCTGGCCTTTGATAAGTGGATAAGAATTATACAAAGATATAGAAAATATTGAAGCTTTTGTAAATATCTTTCTATCTATAATAAACTAGATACCCTGACCTTTGATAAAAATATGGGAGCATCATTTTGTTTGTTCTAAGGAGGTAGATATAGTTTACATTTTATTCCACTAAACACACAGTCCTTTAGATATTATAAGAATCTGCAATAGCTGCCTCTTGATTATGTTATTCCTTTAATTTTTATCAAATTCTCATTAAGAAATCTCTCTTTGCTTCTATTAAAAATGAATGGGGTCCAAGGGAGTTTTTCAGTTTATTATGCATTCTTTGCATGAAGTGAACGCATATAGGTTGTTTCCATCCGTACATCTGTCCGCATGTTAAAACTCGGGAATCACTAAACGTATTTTGATGAAATTTGGTATTGGAGAGTTTTACTAAAATTTGTCAACAGATTTCAATTTTGGTAAAAATCAGACAACAATTATGACCATTTTACATAAAGACCTACATGTAGTTTACAACGTAGCCCCATTTCAACTTGGGAGCTGGAGCTGATGAAATTTGATATTGGGAAGTTTTGCTAACATTTGTCGACTGATTCCAATTTTGGTTAAATCAGACAATAATTACAACCACTTTACATGAAGACCTACATGTAGTTTACAATGTACCTGTTTCAACCCGGGAACCACAGGACATATTTGGATGAAATTTGGTATTGAGCAGTTTTACTAAAATATGTCGATCTCAAAGAACATTGTGAGTGAACCGTTCTTGGGTTACGAGCTGGGTCATTTCAATGACCCGGCTCGTAACCCAAGAACGCTTCACTCACAATATATGCCGGGAAAGCACCAAGTCTTTCTTCACTCAAAGAACTTATTTGGAAACTCTGTTTACTCCGACATTGAGTACACGATTCCATACTTGTTTATTTATTTTATGATTGGGCATTATGAAAAATACTTATATTATTAAAATTTTATAACCACTCCTGAGTATTCAGCAGTGGTTTTTCCAGTAACAGGAAATCTCTGTTTTAACCCTTTTACAGCCAAGTCGCTACATGCAGTATATGCAAGAAATGCTAAACCATTTTTGCTGAAAATGTAATCCTTATGAAAAAAATTTACCTTGCATTAGTTTTTAAGATAGAATGATTATTTTTTTCCTACGTACCATGCTGACTAGTAGAATACATAAATTTTTGTTTGTTCATTTTATTGAAAATTTCAAATTCCCTATATGCATAAAATTTTTGAGCCCTGAAAATTTTTTGGTAATGAAAACTTTGCACTTCTGTATCAAAAAGTTGTGGATCAGTGACATATATTGCACTATGAAAGTCAATTTAAATAAATGTGTAAATGTCCACTCTGTTTCAAACATCAAGCCATTAGTAGCAGGACAAAGGCAGATCATAATATAAAAAATCAGAGAAAATTTCAAAATTGGTCAATTATGTAGTGTCAATATCATTCAAAAGCATATTTTTCAAAGTATGCAGGAAAGTAATTGCTTCAGGCAGGTAATAAACAAACTATTTGAGAGAAAAAAGGTGGCCAATAGATCACCTGGTGGCAGTTCTTGCAGTTTGAGTGAAGGCCGATATTTTGGCTGGCTGGTAGTAAGAGGGTTAATAAGGAAAAACAGATTAAATGCTATTTAATGCTTGGCGGTGGTGGTGATGGAGTGGTTACAGTGTTGGTCTTACATGCTGTGGTCCCAGGTTCGAATCCGGCAGAGGTCGGATCATCCCATCCCCTACTTGTATGATTTAAGGAGACCATGCAAGTCAGCACTCCATCCTTTGGAAGCGACATTAAGCAGTTGGCCCCCTTGGTGCTCATCGTTAAGAGTAGGCTAATGCAGATACCAGGTTTCCCTCCTCCCTTGTGTGTGTGTTCGGTGTGGAAGGAGTAATAACTATAATAATCCAAGAGGTTGATTAGCCAGATATTCCATACAAACAAACAAACAAAGCTATTAAATGCTTATTTCTTTATTCACTTAAATGATATTTGTAAACCAGAATATGCCATTTTCTAAGAAATAATTAACCTACCTAATTCCTTATGCATGGCTGAAAACTAGTGAAATATTTTTAACTTATTTGTTGGCAACATTCATTAATTCTATAAAAGAAAATTATTAACCTTAAAAATGAATGGAATGAAATGCTGTTTGGGATTTTTCTCTGTAGATCTGTCAACCAAAATCAAACAATAAATATTACAAGTAATGTAAGAAAATAAGCTAGTAATTTAGGCATATTGAATATATTTCAATATATGAGATGGATATTTTCTGGGTTACTCTTACTTAAAAAAACTAAGAATAATCATGACATTTATTTTTTTGGTTAATAATATCATCCAGTCTGATTGAGAAATTCCAAAACTTATGAATTCATTTAAATTGATCTTCCAAACTCTTATATTGTCATCCCTCATATAACAACATTATTATTGTGAAATAAAAAAGCACACGCTACTGTGTGACATTGCAGACTAGTTGTAAAATCTTAGTATATGCCAATTCTGCATAATTTTAATATACCTGGATACATTTATTTACTTTTTTGACTCGAGAAAAAAAATGGCGCCACAGAAAAAGGAGGCACAATTATCTGAAATTTTCAAAAAAGTTGCACATGCCAAATTTCTTCCACATACACATCATGAAAAATTAGAGGGAACATTGGTTATAATGCTGGCACTAGTCTTCTTGCCTATCATTCATGGTACTCGGTAGTCTCCCCACCTTGTGTCAGATCATATGCAAATTAAAACAGTTGAAAATTACTCCAATGCCAATACAAAATTTTGATGCACCAATGCATATTTCAGTTATAAAATCATCATCAGGGTGGTTCCTAGCTCTTAGAAAAAGTGGTATCCCCATCCACATTATTTGCAAGTGCTGAGAATTTTGTCTATCTTCCAATTTATACACATTTTAATGTTTATGTATGTTGAATGAAATTATTTTAGGTCAGGAAAACATTCCATTATTACGTATATTCTTATGGAATATTGATTGTTGTTTACGGCATTTTTGAGTAATGCAGTATTTTGAGGAATGCCTTAACAGAACTAAATGAAGGATTCTAGTACTGCATATCTACCACTATTTATTGAAGTTTGTCATGTAGATTTTTGTTTTTTTATGTGAATTTATGATAATAATAATAATAATTTATTTACTGCAGTGACCCCTGTATGGGGCATTACATTGTCAAGGTCATTATAAAAAATAAAAGAACAGTAGAATACAATATATAGAAAAGTGCACAAACATGACAATACAGTACAAAAGACATCATTTGTGTAGATTTTTTACAATTTTTCAGAGATGAACTCATTGATGCTATAGTAAGCCCCCTTTAACATCATATCCCTGACATTTCTTTTAAATATAATTGCAGGCATAGATTTAAAATTAATAGGGAGTGAATTGTACAATTTTTTACTAGAATATTCATAATTTTTTTGGCTTGTAGCAAGCCCACAGTATTTCATATCAATATTTGTACAATATCTAGTTTCATATTTGTGAATATCACCACGTAAAATATTTTTTACGCCAGAGTGAACATAACAGGTAGCTTCCAAGATATAGACACAGGGTAATGTTAAGATATTGCTACATCTAAAAACATCTCTACAATGTTCTCTTGGTTTGAGATTATGTATGATTCTTATTGCCTTTTTCTGCATAGTAAATATCTTTTTACTAGCACTTGATGCTCCCCATAATAGAATACCGTATGACATAACACTATGAAATAGAGTTAAATAGGCACATCTGAGGGTATCATAGGATACCTCAGTCCTTAGTCTTATTAAAAGATATATTAATTTTGCCAATTTATTTTCTAAATATTCAATGTGCTTCTTCCAAGTTAGTCCAGGGTCCAAAACTATGCCTAACAGTTTGCCTGTTTTATTTCTGTTTGAGAAGCTTTTAGATGGATTAAAATGTATATGTTGGTTTTTGGTAGCATTGAGGCTTCATTTATTGCAGGCAAACCATGCCTCCAATTTCTCCATGGATTTTTTTATTTCCCTTTTGTTTTCCTCAGGATTTGAGTTTTTAACAAAAAAACTAGTATCATCGGCAAATTGGAGGGTATATGGCATAATATTTCCTGGGCAATCATTAACATATAATATAAAAAGAAGCGGACCGAGTATTGAGCCCTGAGGCACACCATGGATATGGTTAAAGTTTTCGGATTTACCATTTTTAGTTGCCACAACATGAAGTCTATTGCTTAGAAAAGATTTGATTAAATCATGAATTTTGCCTCTGAAACCATAATGATTTAATTTGGCTAGAAGAATCTCATGCGATAAGCAGTCAAAAGCTTTTGTGAGGTCACACAGAATGCCTTCAATATGATGCTTCTTCTCAAAGCCATTTACTATAAATGACATGGCTTTAGCTACAAGATCTATAGTATTTCTACCTTTTCTGAAACCAAACTGCCTGTCATTTAGTATGTCCTGTATTTCAATAAATTTATTTAATCTGCTTATTATAGCCATTTCATACACTTTGGACAAGATAGGGCTTATTGCTTTTGGTCGGTAATTTGCAGGATCATTTATTGGGCCCTTTTTATAGATAGGCAACACTTTTGTTTTTTTCAAAGCAGATGGATAGATACCTGTCATAAAAGAGTTATTGATTAGTTTAGTTAAGGGTTTATTTAGAAATTCCCTAGAATGCTTTACAACTTTAGAGTTTATCCCATAAATATCACAGGTATTCGAATTACTTAGCTTTTGAATAATGGTATTTATTTCTTCTTCCGTTACTGGATGGAGAAAAAATGATTTGCCACAATTTCTAGCATTTTTGCGATTTATGTAGCTTAGTTTATCATTTTTAAGATAGGAGGCAACATCATTTGTATTTTGAGTAAGATTTTTATGTATATTTGTAGCAGATAATTCCCAATGCTTAGCAAAAACCTGCGGTGACAAGGAATTTTGCTTGGATTTTATACTTTTTATAGAGTTTATAATAGACCAACTTTGCTTAGATTTATTATTGGCTGTAAGTATCAACCTGTCATTAAAATCTAGCTTTGCTTTATTTATTGCTAATTTATATTCTTTCGTAAGTTTCCGTAATGATTCGTGTGTGCTTTGGCAGTTATGTTCAGATATTTGCCTCAAAATTTCTAAAATATTTTCTTTCTTTAATTTTAAATCGTCTGTATACCAGGGTAGCCTTTTCTTTTTGTTTAATATTTTTTTAGTAGTCTTATAGGGAAAAAAGAACTCAAAGCTACCCATAAAAATATTCCAAAATTTCATGAAATAATGTTCCGAATCCTCACCATCCTCATGGATTTCATTCCAATTTAACGTACTCAAGTGCTTACAAAACTTATTTATGTTACTTATATTTAAGTCCCTACACATCCTGATGGGGGTTTTTACTTCCAAAGTTTCCTTTGTATAGTTGAAAATAATGGGGTAATGGTCAGACAGTTCAGAGATTATTACATGAGCAGTAGAATTTACAATATTTGTCATAACATTGTCTATACAGCTGTTACTACTTGGCCTTGTGATTTTCTTGATGAGAAATTTGCACCCAAACATATTTAAGAGTAACAAAAGATCCCTCGTGTAACCATTTTTCTCATCCAAAAAATCAATATTAAAATCACCTATTACACAATACTTGTCACCCGTTTTCACAAAAAATTCAAGGACTTTGTACATGTTATCCATAAAAATATCTAATTCGCCATTTGGAGGTCTATAAACACACACAATATAGAAATTTTCTAATTTTATACCAGCCAATTCAAAATGACCTTCATGAGCTAGACTGTTTAGTGCACCAATTGGTTTCCATTTTATACTGTTCTTTGCATAAATTATAACACCGCCATGCGTCTTTTTAGTTCTGCTGTAAAAACCTGCAATACTGTAATCTGGGATGTTATAATATTGTTCTTCATTTATTTTCAACCAAGTTTCAGAGAAACATACTATCTCAGGGTACTTTTCACTTGACAGAAGAACACTAACCTCATTTACTTTATTTCTTATTGACTGAACATTTGCATGCATTATTTTAATTGACTGGCTTTGTTTCGTTTGAAGGCATATTTTTGAAGGTTTACCACCGTGTTTATTACATTTTACATTTGTCATAGTACCTTCGTTATCTAGTCATGACAGAGATTTAGGCATGGTTATTCCCGACTGCAATCGTGTTACTCTTTTTTCAGGTTGTACTGTAAGTGCTTTAATTTCACTGGCTAAGGGGGCTGGGTTTTGAATAGATTCACCAACACTGTCCACATCAGGATTTGTTTGCTTGGGATTTCTTTGTTGATTCCACCTAATAAAGGAAAATCTTTTAACACATGCACCTGAAGGCCAATTTACACTATTGTTTAATTCCTTTAATAAGCTGTAGTCTGCACCAATTTTAAATGAAGCACTGTATTTATTATACGTTTCAAGTTTTTCGCAGGTGAAATTTTCATTATTGAACTTCTTTGAGAGAAAAAGCAAAAGTTTTTCAGAGGTCACGTCCACCTTAATTCTTCCCAAAAATATCCACGCTCGTTTTTTAATAGCAAAATTATCAATTTCACTGTTTGTACCAAAAACAGCACTATCTCGTCTCTTACCTTGTGTTACATTTTCTGATTTACTTTCGTTTTGGCAATATTTCGTGGCTTCCTTTTTGGTCGGACAGTGGTGAAACCCTCATCATCAGTATGAAGTTCCTTTTCCTCTTCTTCCTTGGAATCGGGGATGTACTCTTTCATCACTACAGCAGCAATGGTGTTTGCAGCCTTAACAGGTTTTGAGGGAAGATGTACTCGTTCACTTTTTGGGATGACTTCACACTTATCACGCACTACCTGGGTGTAATTTTTATTTTCCTCTGCTCCAGCCACTTTCTGTTTTTCAATACTGGCC
Organism: Tanypteryx hageni; assembly: GCA_028673005.1. Classification (NCBI taxonomy): domain Eukaryota; kingdom Metazoa; phylum Arthropoda; class Insecta; order Odonata; family Petaluridae; genus Tanypteryx; species Tanypteryx hageni. The sequence continues at coordinate 153,454,922 of CM054120.1, forward strand.
ACTCTTTTCTCCAAAATAGCCATACTCTCCCGTAGCACTGCTATCGCTGAGGATTCACTAGTATTGCATATGCCATCATCACTCTGTTGTTGCGTATCACACCGGCAGGTATTACACATCCACAGAATCGCACTATTTCCTTTTATCACTTTAACTTCATTATCAGTTAATCCTACACACTTTATGTGAAATAAATGCGAGCACTTTCCATTGCAAGCAATGCTTAAATTAATATTTACGTCAATATTGCATGAGCGACATCGAGGCCCATCGTATCCGTAGTAGTAGTAGTAGAGTTGATTTTATAAGGTGTGTCGACAGCAAGCCGCCATATTGCTTGTTGTTCAGAGGATCATTGGCCTGGTATCAGTTAACCCCTTATGACATTGTTTTTGTTTGACTTTGCAATTTGCATAATGGTATCTTGCATAACTATGCTTTATCATTGAATGAATTAACGTTGTTATGTAAGGAATGGCTATAATAAAAATAAGCTAAATAGTTAACTTGTGTGTAGAAGTCTCATTTTGCATTAATAGTGTTATTTTTATTTACATAGTTTTTTATGTAATTAGATATTAATATTTCATCTTACTGAAATTGCTCTCTAGTGATTTAACTGTAATTCAAGCATATTTTTCCATCATAGAAACTTTAACAATGCAAATGAGCAAAAAATATTTGAGCAAGGAGCAAGTAGCAATGGAACTGTTACATCTAAACTTTTACATGAAGAGATGCTATTCCATTTAAATAACTCAGAAAGTAATACCAGAGAGTTGGCACTAAATAATGTATGGTAAGTTAATTACGATCCAGTAATAAAATTAAACTGCAAATGAGTGTAATTGTAAAAAATAAATCTTGATTTTAAATATTACAGGTTCTTTTTTGATTTGGTTGTTAAAAGTGTAATAGAAGATCTGCATTGGAGAGACAAGCTAAAGGCTCCAAGAAAGCAGAGGGTCTCAGAAGAATTCAAAAAATCAACATCAGAATTTTTGGAGTGGATTTTGATAAATATACATCAGAAACCAAAATCCGAGGAGGTGAATAATTTCATTTATTTGAAATAGCATTTTTATCACCTATTGATTTATTGGTTTATGGTAAAGGCAATGCTGAGCCTTCTCTCTTCCAAATATCTTTACGTTTTAGTTTTAAGACTTAAGGGGCCGTTCACAAATTACGTAACATGATTTTAAAAATTTTTTGATCCCCCTCACTCCCCACATAACATTTCGTAACAAACTCCATGTAACATTTTGTAACAAATGCTTTGACCCTCCCTATTATTACATAACAGAAGCTGTAACCCCCCCCCCTTCCCCTTCATAACTCGTTATTTTGCTTATTTCTTTACATTATGACAAATAAGCAAAATGCATTCGTAAAACTCCTTTATTAATCACTAACACATTGGATTACACACATATATGATAATACTTAAAGAAAAGAAAAGAAATGTTTTTTCTTTTATTCAGCTTCTTTTCAGGGAGAGGTAAGGTGGGTTTCAGTTGAAACAACGAGCAAATTTTTCTGTGCAATTTCCTTCTCTGGTAGCTCAATTTCACTAGTGTCTAGATCATCTTCATGAACCCAATCAGCACTCTTGCCATTTTCATCCAATGCAATCATGGCCATTAACTCTTTCTACTTGGTATACTTGGTATAGAAAAGTTACAAACCCATATAAATAATAACCTATGTAATCCTGTCATCCTCTTTTTGGAGTTATATGGGAGTAAAAGTGCAGAACAATTTTGATGTGCATTTTAGAATTAGTTAAAAGTGAAATACAGACTTGGGGACTCACAATCGTATGGCTGAAATAAACAAAGTTTATTATGGTTGAAGAGAGAATTTGAATTTATGCCAAAATATTGCAAAAATACATTATTAAAGCACAAAAACCGCAGATTTTTCATGACTTTATCAATGCAAAATTATAGACGACACGACAATGTACTCGCATCGTCACCACATATGGAAGTACAATGCATTTCAATAGCATAAATATGTTGTCTTGAACTGGAGAATGTTACTCTGGTGCATATACCTATGTAGCTGACATGGAGAATTTTACCATTTACCTGGATACCCTGAGACTGGTCCCTAAACCCAGATGCTCCGGGTCAAACCCAGAAAGGTGGCAACCCAAGTTTTATATTGGTGTCGTGTATGCGATTTGTTACTAAACAATTATCATGCTGAATAGTAATTCACGTAAAATGATTAATTTATTTTTTATGAAAAACTGTTATGTCACATTCGTGCAACTTCCCCTCATAACATTTTGTCTGACCCCCCCTCTCCTCCTTGTGTTACGTAATTTGTGAACAACCCCTAACATGCTAAAGAAATTTATGTGTATACTTCTGCTTGAAAACACTTTGAAATCAGGTGATGTATCTATATAGTAGAACCTTGTTTTTCTGTATCAATGGTGACCAGAGACAATCCAGAAAAGCAAATATCTGGATAATCCAGTGTGACGACTAACTAAAACAGAAAAATACTTAACATAAAATACAGTCAACTGTTTTCTGTATTTAGTGAAATGCAAAGGTTATGTCATTAAATTCAAACATTGCAACACACAAAAAAGTATGAATTATTGTATCATACTGAACATTCTTATTCAAAGAAGATCCTAATATTGTTTTATTCAAGAAAATCCTTTCATTGCTGCCCTATCTTGTTGGTGTCTGAGGCAAAACATAGCATTGTGTCACTTTATAATTCCTAATGTTGAATAAGTTTTTATACACAACATTCTATAGACTTAAAATTCTACTTTTCCATAAGATAAGTCACCTCAAGCCATCAGGAAGAGCCTCAGTATCTCTTCTGAGAGCTGAATCAGGGTCATACACAGACCATTTCTCTATTTCTTTATCTTCAACTATCTTTAATCCATTTTTTAAGCAGCATTAAACATTTTGAATTACAGCTATAAAACATTATCATTATACCTCCTTGATAACTACCAGTCTGGTGAATTGCAAGGTAAATTGTAGATTTTATTTATTTATTCCAACAGACGAACCCAAAATACATAAGGTTATAATAATTGTCAAAAGGTAAGGCAGTAAATAACAAATGCTTTAAATAATTAGGTTATACCATCAACATATTGATAAAGTTATAATAACAATTATTACATGTACTGTAAAACCATTATACAAGAAACTGAAAATGGTCTGGATATGCTGGAGTTATGGATTAGCGAGGCCAAGACAGATGATGTTTTACTGTAAAACTTAGAGTCTTATGAAATATTATGGTGTGAATTTAGTTAATGATGCTATTTTCACATGCTGATCCTCTCACCAACCACTACTTTTATCTTTCTCCAAATACCCTTAACCCAGGAGTCGGCAACCTTTTCACCTATTTTATATTACTGAGGACGTGAAAGGCGCATAAGCAAGATCAGTTGATATCTCTCTATATCAGTGGTCGGCAACCTCTTTATCTATGAGGGCGCAACTTTAATTATTGGGGGCGTGAAGTGAAGAAACAATAGTAAATGTATACCAATATTTATTAAAATGATATTTTTGTATATATAAGAGAAAAACTATTAAAGAATTTATTATAAAAACGAAAAATTAATCAATGTGAAACTTGGGACTGCATATCTTCAGCCAACTTGCTATAATTTGGCACGTAACTCGAGATACCTGATCTTAGGCAGTTGTCTAAATTGTAATCGGTGAGTCTCGATCAGTACTTAAGCACAGTAAGAATATATTTTTAGGGAACATTTTCTTAATAATGGATAGTGATTTTCGTCAACTAAATTTCAAAAGTTTTCATCATTTTTACATGACCTTAAAATAATATCATTCTGCATATTTATTATTTCCATTTCTAAGTCCTCGGTGTTAATGTGTTAAAGTAAGTTCCAATATTAACAGACATATCATTGTCCATAAAATAGAACAGATTAGCAAAGAATGTTATTGTGGGTTCTACTTCAGAAAACTGACGAAACCTAAAATTAAATTCCTTCAGGAGAGTTTCAATGTGTTGTGAAAATGGTTCAGTGGTAACATTTTCATCAGTCAGACTCTCAATAGTATATTTTAAATTCGGGAAATGTGATAATGAATTTCTCTCTAAATGAGACTTTCACAATGCCAATTTACATTTGAATGCATCTACTGCACTTATCATTTTTGCAATGTGTTGATTTTTCCCTTGCATCTCCATATTCAGTTCATTCAATTTTATAGTTATATCAAAAAGAAATCCGAAATTCATCAACCAAGCTTTGTCATCCAACTGTGCATAATATTCATTTCTTGACGTGAGAAATTCCTTTACCTCCTTTATGAGATTTCTAAACCTCACAAGTATTTTGCCTCTGCTGAGCCATCTAACTTCGGTATGTAAAAGGAGATCATCGAATTCGGCATCTTCACCTTGTAAAAGCAGTTTAAACAATCGGTGTTGCATTGGTACGGCTCTTATGGAATTTATTATTTTTGTTACTGTTTTCATGACATGTTGAAAATGAAGAACTTTTGCGCATAACATTTCTTGGTGTATAATGCAGTGATATGAAATACATTTTGGAAAGAGAGGGTCTTCTTTACAAAGCGCAATAAATCCATTTTTACAACCTGTCATCGAAGGTGCACCATCTGTAATAATTGCGGTCAACTTCATTAATGGTATATTACTTTCTTGGACCTATTTTTTAAACGCTGAAAAAATGTCTTGACCTCTTGTTCGTCCCTTTAATGGAAGAATTTTAAGAAATTCTTCCTTTCCTGAAAAATCATTAAATACCATCTTCACAACCATAACCAATTGAGAAGTGTCTGATATGTCTGTTGACTCATCCAGTTGCAATGAGGAGAAAATACATTTTTGTAAATCATTTGCCAACTCTTTCTCCATATTGGTTGCAATAACTCCAATTCTTCTTGTAACTGTTCTTGCTGATAACTGAATCATGTTGATTGCTGAGGTAATTTCATTTTTATTTTTAAAATCTTCGAAAAGTGAGTCAGCAATTGCTAATATGGCTTCTTTTACAATCTCACCATCTTCAAAAGGCTTTTTCCTCTTGGCCAACAAATGCAAAATTTTAAGTGATGCAATCGTTGCTCTTTTTGATTGCTGCACTGGTCTGGTAAAAATGCTCTGCTGTTTAGTTAAAATAGATTTCATATCAGAAATTTTCTTTTTCCTGATCTCCGAGTTTTACGGATAACTATTATTAAAATTTCCATGGACCGTATTAAAATGTCTTTCAACATTACTTTTCTTTGAAAGTGCAACACAAGCATTGCACAATAAACAAACACACTTTCCTTTCAAATCAATAAAACAGAATTGTTCTTCCCAATCAACATTAAAGTAATATGCCCTTTGCCTCTTATTGCTCATAATGGGGGTGGAATTTTCTACAATTGAATTAATAAACACAACACACTGAATATCGGGAAAATATCAGAAATATTGTGAACTGTTGGTCAATTTAAATTGATTTATGTTTAACCAATGAAGAAGGAAATGAGTTATCACTGGTGGATATTGTAAGAGACGAAGAAAAATCTCCCAAACCCTGTACTTTGTATACTAAGTGAAGAACGGAACTCCGAAACCAACGACTCACAACAATAACTCAAGCCAAGATATTCTACAAGACGGAGGGCAGAACTTCGAAACCAACGACTCACGACAATAACTCGAGCCAAGTTATGCTACAAGATGGAGGACAGAACTCCGAAACCATCGACTTTTGACAAGAACTTGGGAGTTTCACGCAACATAGGGAAATAGTTTTCTTGTATCGAGCGCCTTCCTCCAAATGGCCTGAACCGGCTAACGGAGCTATAGTACACAACGGGTTGAGAACAAGGATCTCAGTTACCCTTGCACCCATAATAGTGATTGAAGGCGACACGTACCTAGCATAAATTAGGGGCGAAGAATTCCCTATCTATTCGTACAGTTCGTACGAGAACGTCTGTATGAATTGTCAGCACAGGCACGGCAATCACACAAACACGATAGCGGCTTCTCTTACTCTCGGCGAGTAATCTCCAAAATACACAGGTTTGGTGGAGCCAGTCATTACCGGCTTCCTTAATCAGCTTACCAGCAAAGCTACAAAGCTGTCGTTAGCAATTTAATCAATAATTTGCGTTTTGCCCATTGGCAAGTATTAGGCAGCGAGGCAGGCTGTGAAGCCGTTCTCAGTTGCCTAAGTCATCTGCATTCATAAGAGAAGGGAGGAGAGAAACCCAATGCCGGCATTAGCCTACTCTTGCAAAATACACCAGGGGGGCCAACTGCTTAACGTCCCTTCCGAAGGACGGAGTGTCGATTTGTGCGATCTCCTCAATATTTCTCGTTCTCTCATCCTCGTCACCTAGTATCCTCGTCACCTAATATCAACACACAAATAGAGGGCCAGAATCATAAGGTGAGGCCAACACTCAAACCACACCGCCAGATCCATCGCTGTGAAGGATGTATTTATACTAGGGCAGTGTAGGGAGAAGGGAAAGGGACGTGGATAAACAAGAGAGGGGTAACGGAGGAGTCATTATAAAAAGAATTCTGTTAATGACAACAATGTCTTTATCCAACAATGTATGTCCCCACTCTGTTCGCTTATAAGTCCTGACCTTGACGATGTTATTTTGTAACAGACATACGATTCGGCTCGGTTTGATGTAAGATTAAGGTGTTGGTTACAAAGTTCTATTCTTCATCTTGTTCCGCAACTTATTGGTCTTCTGAGAGTTTTCTGTAAATGTTTAACCTGAGTTCTCATTTTGGCTGGCGGGCAACACAAAAATGTCTTGCGGGTGCCATGGCGCCAACGGTCGCCGCGTTGCCGACCTCTGCCCTTAACCTCTCTTCAACCCATATCCTTAGCCCTGGGTTAGGGCAATTTTTTATGAGGTGAGCAATTGAAAGTGCTTTGTCATGCCACATTAGAGTTCACTTCAGTAGCCACTTGAGAATAATCAATGAATCTTATTTGTGAAATCAATAATAAATTATTTTTCAGAACCTTACCTTCAATAGGAAGGGTTTTCTGGTTTTATTTTAAGAAAAAATGCATGGAATTTCATGGCTCAGTTTTACAATGTCTTTTTGAGCTGCATAGCTAGGGGGAGTGCTTGAACATCCCACTCGAGTCAATATCATCCTGCTTTGCTACTCAGCCAGATTTATATTTTTGACACATTAAGTCAACTCACCCTATGCTTCTACCCACAGCAAAGAAAAACCCTGCTATAACCTGGCTCATCATAGCATAAAATAGTATTACAGATATATATTATGGATCCCAAAATGTTTACTTAAATTTATTCTTTTCAGAAAACAAAGTGTTAAAAATTACTGATTATTGTGTCCAGAAGAAATAAAATTTCATTTATGTGAATCCTTCATTTTGTTATGGAAAGTTTGTTTGTTTACATCACAACAGGCATGACACAGTTTATATCAGTTTAAATTATTCTTGCCACTGTTTGATGCTTATGAAAGTGGCTTCTTATTAGATGGTCTCAACCAGAGAGGTCTTGCAACATGTATCCTGTAGACTAGTAAGGTCCCAGTTTAAATCTTTGCTGATGACAATGAATAAATTTTTTAAACCATAATGAAAAAAGTTCTCATTAAAGTGGTCTTTAAAACATTTAGCAATATATTTATTAACATAAGCTACCAAATATGGAGCCAGACCTACAAATCTTGTCTTTGTTTGAAGAAAATTCTCCTAGTGTGAGGCAACCCATTTTTAATAAATACTATCATCAAATTAAGTTGAAAACTATGTTAGTTTACATGATGCATTTAGTTTTATATGGATAATCACAAATATTTACCCCCATGAGTGAATTAATAATAAAAATGTCACTTTATTTAAAATCTTTACTAATATGCAACCTGCAGGAATGTGTTAATGGTTTTAGTATGAAATTATATTCAAGTAACTTTAAAATAATGCATTTGTTTCTTTTTCAGATTGGGATGCATTTGATTATCAGCATAGCACATTTTTTGAGCGATTTACTCTGCATAGTTGATAGAGGGTGGGTATTTATGCTCATAAAGAATTTCAGTAACAAAATTCCAGCAGACCTTCAAATGTACAAGGTAATAAATTAAATACCAGATATGAAGTTTTATTACATTATTAGGTTTATCATATGATCAATTCTTCCCCAAGATGCTTAATTTATTTAATGTGTAAGCTTCTAATGAATTATATTTTGTTTTTGTGAATTACAGCTTGACTTCCTGCAAGTAATATGCCATCATAGACAGTTTATTCCTCTAAATTTGTTTGGTGGTTTATCTTCATTGCCTCTTGGTGGACAAATCGATTCAGAAAAAAGTGTTATCAATGATAGATCAAAAAAACTTGCAAATTGGCCAAAATTTGACACAGTATTTGATCTCTCAACGAATTTCAAAAAGAATCATTTCTTGGTAGGACTGCTTCTTACCTGCTTTCAAAATTCCCTTACATCAGAGTAAGTAGTAAAATATTCATTAATATCTTTGTTATTAACCAGAGTTATTTTTAATATTTCAATTTGAAAATTATTTTTATAATGATAGCAGAGGCAAGTTTGACATTCAAATACTGGGACAAGAAAAAAAATTGAATATGAAGCTTGGAGAAAATATAAATCAGGGATTCTCAACTTTCTTGCACTCACTGACCAGAATAGAATATAACCATAGATCACTATTAATTGCATTTTTGTAATTGAAGTCTGTTATTGGTTTCCATCCTGCAGTTCTTTTAGATTGTATACACAGTTCTACCTTAATTGAAATCACTTCTAGGCTTTTAATTACATTTTATAATAATTAATTCGGACAACCTATATCATTTTCACAGACCACCATTGATCCAATGACAACAGGTTGAGAAACCATTTTTAATGATTATATTTTTGTTTTAGGATTTGAGACTGTTATACATGTAAAAGTTTAACATTCCCATGCAATGAGACTAGACAATTTTCCATGATAAATATACACAAGATTTAGGGCCGTTGCATGGAAATTTGCCACCTGAAGCAAAAAGATAAAATTCCATCCCAGTTCTTGATATATAGGTGCAGATTGACAACCACACTGTATAAGGCCACCTCTAGAAAAGTGTCACCTCTCAAACTCATCTTATGCGATGACTCTGACTATAGATCAGGGGTGCCCACTATTTTTTAGTATAAGATCTACTTTTCTTATGGTTACCCAGCCGAGATCTACTTCTCTTACGTTACCCAGCGGAGATATATTTTTTCCACAAATTTAAAAAAGAAATGATGTACACAAGAAGAACTTTTAATTAATGTTAATTAAACAAAAAATCAAATTGACGTTTTTAATGGCCATACCATAGTAATTTGTACAAAATATCCATTTTTTGGCACTTGCCCTGGAGACTAGGAATCTATATTATTAGTTTTTGCAATGAAAGGCTTTCATTTTTAACTTATATATTTTTTAAATATTTCTTATCAGAAATTTCATATAGTATTTTTTGATTTTTAGATTGTAAATGAATTATTTATTACTTTGTTTGAGATCGACCAAAAATGGCTTGGCGATCGACCAGTTGATCGCAATCGATGTTATGGGCACTCCTGCTATAGATGATTTACAGCAGGGGTACTCAACCTATGGTGCATTCACAGCTTGTGGAAACTCTGCCTCTAAAAATTGCTGCACAGAGCTTTAATCAATTTACAGTGAAACCTTTATTTAACATTTCTCTGGGGGAATAAATTTTTATACCCTAAATTGGGGTAAATACTAATTAGGGGTTACATAATACTATAGCAGGGAACTGATAATTTTATTACAGCAAAATTGTTTTCTATCACTTTCTGCCTGTATGAATTTATTACAAATTTTAAAGTTACATAGAGTGAAGGCACCATATATAGCCACTTGAAGCTTTTTTTAATTTTATTAAAATATTTCACAGATAAAATAATTCCAGCAGACTGACTTTTTCAAGACTAAAAAAAAAAACTTTGGGGGAAGAATAATGTTATTTAACTTTTTAAATGTGTTTGATTAATATAATATATTTATAATTCATATAAATATTATTTTCACTCCCCAGCCTAGATCCACTATTTTGTTTCCTGATAACAAAATAATACCTGCATGAAGATAATCGTCTTGTGTGGGCAGTTAACTATGTCCGACATTCAGATTAGAAACGCAGCAGTGTTACGATCCTATTTTTGTTACGCTGAGACCAGGAGTGTAACATGGGGAGTGCAGACCCATGCAGTTGCTGGGGGGCCCCATGCTTTTTGGGGCTCTAAAAAAAAATGCTTAAAAGACTCACTAAAATGAGTGAACAATAAAGAATATTCACAAACATTTATAAAAATATACTATAACGAATTTATTGACCAAGGCTTTGTGATGAACTTCTCTCACTATCAACACTTTTTTGAAAGATGAGATTGAAAACTGTATAGACGCCATGGAACTATAGGATAGACGCATCAATCTACAGTTATGTATGCATAGCTTTGTTTATACAGGGTGTATTGAAACTCTCTGTACAAACTTTTTGGAGTTATAGGGGGAATCAAAACAAACATTTTTTTAAGGTAACCATGGGTCGGAAGTGCTTCCTTATGCCGCTTCATACCATCCAAGTGTTTTTGCATTGGGATGGAAATCATGATAACAAATAATCACTAGCAAATCTTTTTAATGTTTTATTGTATCAGGGTACACAGTTACAGTAAATGTTCAAAATTACGGCCTCCAACCTCGATACAAAGCCCTAAGCAACGCAGCAGGTTTTGCCGTGTGTGCTCGAACAAGCCAACACGTCCCCTTATGATTGCGGCAGCCTCGGCAATACGGGCAACAAGATCCATTTCATCCTCCACTGGTGTTGAGTAAGTGAGGTCTTTCATGTAGCCCCACAGGAAGAAGTCTACTGGTGTAAGATCCGGTGACCTAGGAGGCCAGGCCACAGGTCCGCCCCGTCCGATCCAACGATCGCCAAAAGTAGTGGTGAGATGATCTTGTGCCTGATGACCGAAATGAGGTGGAGCTCCATCGTGCTGAAACCACATTCCCCTTCTGACTGCCAAGGGAACCTCCTCCAGCAGTTCTGGTAGCACCTCCCTTAGAAACACAGTAAACCTGTGCATTCAGCCACGCGGGCAACAGGTAAGGCCCAATCAGTTCATCTTGTACAATGCCCGCCCTCACATTGACCGCAAACCGTTCTTGGTGACCACGAACCAATGAGGCATGCGGGTTTTCCTCTGCCCACACATGGCTGTTCTGAGAGTTGTAAATCCCCTCCCGAGTAAAACAGGCCTCATCCGTAAACAAAACCATTCCGGGAAAGTCTGGCTGATCTGTACTCTGCTGCAAGAACCAACGGGTATATTAATGATGAGGAGTGTAGTCGTTAGGTCCATGAGCCTGCACTTTCTGCCGTCGGAATGGATGGAGCTGTTGCTCGTGCAGCACGTTCCACACAATGCTATTAGTAACACGCAGCTCATGAGCAACTATGTGGGTGCTTATGGAGGGGTTGTCCTCAAAGCACCGCAGAACTTCCTCATCAAATTGTGCCTTGTGAACTGACCATGGTCGTCCTGTGTCGCGCATGTTTACTTGCAATGTGCCGGTTTCCCGCAGACTGCAGCAAATGTCTGATGATTAGGACAATGTCTGTCAGGATGAATCACACGATAAATCCTCCGAGCTTCCCTACCATTGCCCCAAGCAGCACCATATGCAAAGTGGATGTCAGCATACTCAGCCATGGTATAGCGCTTCTTTGTGACGGTCACAATTTTATAATGTGCAAAACAGTAAGTGATCAGTTCTGAGCACACAAATGACTTGCAAGGCTTGCCACATGAGATTTTACTAACATGATATGTTCGACGCTCCACCTTCAGGCGCTCCACCAGAAACTTGGACAATCTGTATCGTCAAATGGATCTTGAGCCGCAATCATTGGCTTGTTCGAGCGCACAAGGCAAGACCTGCTGCGTCGCTTAGGGCTTTGTATCGAGATTGGAGGCCGTAATTTTGAACATTTACTTTAACTGTGTACCATGATACAATAAAACTTTGAAAAGATGTGCTAGTATTATTTGTTATCATGATTTCCGTCCCTATGCAAAAACACTTTGATGGTATGAAGCAGCGTAAGGAAGCACTTCCGACCCATGGTTACCTTAAAAAAAATGTTTGTTTTGATTCCCCCTATAACTCCAAAAAGTTTGTACAGAGAGTTTCAAAACACCCTGTATAGTTGGCATTGTCAGTAGCTGTGTCATCAAATCAAAGATCTTTTAAAAATTAAAGTCAAGAAAAAGCTACCCATGCACTTATGTTGCCAGAAGTAGATTTAAGTATTTATCACTTCTTTCAATAGAAAACTCAATAACATGAAGAATGAAAACTGATACTGATAGAGAAATTTTCAGATCTGAATTTGGGAATAATTTTGAAATGAGAAAAAAGTCTGCTAAGACCGGGAATCAAACCCGGGTCTTCCACTTGCTGGGCAGATATTCTACCACTGAACTATCGTAGCAGATCAATTCCTCTCAAATAGTGAGATTGCCAAGCAAGAAATTGATGGAATGAAAGTTATTCAAAATTATTCCCAACTTTACAGCTTATGCCTATCTGCATAGGATCTTCGGATCATTTCATTCTATCGATTTCTTGCTTGGCAATCTCACCATTTGAGGGAGGAGTTTTCTTCTATGTATCTCTTCAAAGACATCCGTTGGGGCAGTTTGATACTAGCTTGGCTAGTTTCGTCCCAACCAAGAAAACATCCACAATCAGAAACGAGAAAATTGATCTCCTACGATAGTTCAGTGGTAGAATATCCGCCTGGCAAGTGGAAGACCTGGGTTCGAGGTCTTAGCAGACTTTTTTCTCGTTTCAAAATTATTCCCAACTTTACAGCTTATGCCTATCTGCATAGGATCTTTGGATCATTTCATTTCATCAAGATCTGAAATTGACAAAAATAATCCATTACAATTAAAATCATATAAAAATAAATTATTTTATAATATTTTCAGAATTCAAATGTAAAAATATCAACAAAAATTTCAAACGATAAATAATTTTACAACGATTTTGTACATAGGTAGGGGTCCTAAATTGTTTTCTTGCATGGAGGCATGTTACACCCCTGACTGAGATGCAGCACTTCTGTTTACTTGGAGGAGAAATTCTCATCCATGTGGCCACCTAGCACTGTTTACATTGGATCCATTTCCCATCTGAAATTGGATGGGAAAAAATGCATGTGTAGCCTAAGGATTACTGTAGTATCTGCCAAGTTAATTAAATTGAGGTCAGGACTCATGAAGTGGTCAAAAATTTATCACACTAAATTTGGGTAAATCACTAAAGTGAGAAACATTAATTCAAAGTAAATATTACATTACTTAAATGGGGTGTCTGATGGGACTGCAAAAAATAAACACTTAATGCAGGTCAACTCTTAAATCGAGGTTTCACTGTATATAAATATTTCACCTTTCCATAGCTAAAATATATCTGGTATTAAAAAATTAATCTTTCATTTGGTCATGGTTTACATCACTCTATGGGCTTTTTTTGTGAGTTAAAGGTAGGGTTCGTTAGTCTGACATATATGTTTATTGCATTCTAAGAATTTAGTGGAAAATGGCACATGATAGGTGAAGGGTTGAGCACCACTGATTTAGAGTCAAGGTTAATACCAGAAAATTTCACAGGTTTTGTTGTAGTGAGAAAGTATGTCAGTTGTTCATCCTGATTACAGTAATTGTATTTTTAAACAGTATTAAGAGGGAAATGTTGGATGAATTCTTAGATTTATTAATACATATATCATCATAATATGATAAGTTTTACTCAAGGTATACAAAATATCTTTATCTCATTATATCTTTCTTTTAGTATTGTTTTTAAGATTATTCCAAAACTCAAATACCTATTTGTTATTACAGTGACTCATCCTTACATGAAAAGGCTATTAGTGGATTGTATAATTTGCTGAGTCAGCTTGATAGAGATTCTCAGTATCAGCATCCATCAGAGAAAATGATTTTGGCAGCTCTATTTACCCCTCTGGTTGGAATCACAATGAGAACATTGCCCCAATTAAAATTAGAAAAAAAAAGCAGCTCTGGTAAGAATTACATAAACATAAATTAATAGAAATATGTGCAATAGCTGAGCAACTAACTTGTATGTATAATATAAGTCAGGGATTTTCAACTGGTGGCATGTGTACCCTTAGTGGTGCGTCAAGAGTTTTGAAGGGGTACATGGAAGTATTAAAGATTATAGTTTTTCTTCTTACTTTGTCTTTCATGCATGACTTCAGAATCAAAAGTTACGATGTTACAACTAATAATACCGTTATAAAACAAAAAATATTCCGAAACTTTTAATTTTGGCATTATAAGCATGAGTTATCTATTTTACTACAAGTGATGTTCATTTCATTATCACTTTAATATAGGGATACATGATCATTACAAAATTCTCCGAGGGATACATGACTATTAAAAAAATGCTCTTAGGGGTATGTCAGCAAAAAAGGTTGAAAACCACTGATAGAGGTGACTACTATAGCCATGAAATTACTGAACAAATCATGTCATTTTCACCAGTGATAACTACATGTTATTAATTAATTGATTGAATGGCTTAAGCAACCAGTTTATGGCTATCTGTAAATTAATTGATTTTTATGTAAATTTTTCTTCTGTTAGACAAAGTAACTAAAAGTGGAGAAGAAAGTAGGCCCAGCTCAGTGGAAGTAAAAGAGTCATTCAAAATCAATGTATCAAAATCATCATTTTTCTTACCTGTTGACTGTGAGAGGTACAGCAGGATTGGGGTTAGTTTTTTGGCCAATTCCCATTAACACATTACTTTCTAGTTTAATGAAATTCCTTTTATGAAAAGGTGCCTTTATAATTTTTGTTCCAGGAAAGCTTTTCTCATTTTAGCTACAGAGAAACATGTGGCTTATTATTGTGTTTCCTTTGGGTGATAAAACATGTGGACAAGAAAATCTTGAAATCTTGTTTTCCGGAGCTCCCTCCAAACAAAATTGGTGAATTTTTGGAATTGCTGATTGTGTGCCTTAATTGCTTTGAGTACAAGGTAAGAAAATATTAATAGAATTATGATAGACATAAAAAGGTTGGGAAAACCAGCTACTCGTTTCAGAGGCAAAGCAACAGTCATCTATCTGTGAATCACCACCGATGATGACTGCTCTTGTGGCCAACAACGGCAACTGCTTCTCTCAACCTTTTCATGGCTACTGGTGCTACATAATTTATCAAATAAATTTCAGTTTGGGGTAGACTTTTTTTCAATATTACCTTTGCAATATAATATGTAATCACTATCTGTTTCCCATTGAAATTTCAATAAATGGGAAAGAAAATTTGTAAATGCTGTCTTAGGTTATGATCTAATGGAAAATTAAATAATTTTTAATTTTTTTATTAAAGTTTTCAAATTTCATTCGCAAAAGTTGTGAAATTGGGTATAAGTAACTGCTACCATCTCCAATCAGGCAATCATATTCCCCGCCCCTTGATTACTAATGTCATGAGGTAGTGAAATTTCTTGCTGCTAGAAACAGGGCTGTTGATTCTCAGCAACCAATTGAAATGCTTCCAGACAGACACCAGGACAGACCAAACCTCCATACGTATTATTATAATAGATGC
Source organism: Tanypteryx hageni (assembly GCA_028673005.1). Taxonomy (NCBI): domain Eukaryota; kingdom Metazoa; phylum Arthropoda; class Insecta; order Odonata; family Petaluridae; genus Tanypteryx; species Tanypteryx hageni. The sequence continues at coordinate 153,470,677 of CM054120.1, forward strand.
TTAAATGTTGCATATGAGGCATTTAAGTATTTGAAACTCGTGTGTTAAGAACTTTTAAAAAATTTTGCCATTTTAAGAGTAGTCATTTAATTTAAAATGTTAATTTTTTTACTATATTATATTTTTTGACTGAATAAAATGTAGAAAACAAATGTGCATACATGAAAAATGGAGATTACCATGATCTGTATATTACACGGGATGAAAAAAATGGAAATTTCCATGATCTGTGTGCAACCTTTTAAGATAATGACAGTTATTTAAACTAAGAAATTGTTTTCCTGATACATTATAGCAGAAGGTATTCAGATGTGACTTTTGAGCTGTGTTTAACTGCTACAACTTTTTCTGTTTAATCATTAGAAGTGATCATTGCCTTTTGGCTGTGCCTTCAAATTTCCAATAACTTCCATAAATGGTTTTTCAGTCTGTTTTCTGTTGAACATAAGGTTTTGACAAAAGCTTATTGGAATTCCATGAGAGACTTTGGTGTGTGTTTCTAGGAAACTTGTCACTATGATTTCAATATGACAAATTCAAAGTGCCACAGTGATTCGGCCCTAGTGTGACCTGTGTACAACAGTTAGAGAATATTTTTTGCCTCAAACAGAAATATTGTATTGGCTTTACAGTTCTTTTGTTGAATCTAGATAGATATCTGAATTATCATTAAAAGAAAAGGAGCAGCTATTTGGTATTTAACTCATTTTACATTGAAAACTTAGTTTCATAAAATGTAAATTATGAATTTCTGGAATGGGCTTTTAACACGTTGACTGCCAGACCAATATTTAAAATAAATGTCCCTGGGGTCAAAGCCCTTTTACTACGTCATTTTTTTAACCCTTGAACAACACAGAAGACAAATATTGGGGGCCAAGAGAATATAAACATCTCAAAGACCTCAGTTCACAAAGCCATACATACAACACACTGGCAAAAGTGACTCCAATTAGTCACGAGGGCTCAAATAGATATACCTGCTGAGGGATATATGTGATTCTCATTACCCATAAGAATGGCAGGATGTGGGACAAATATGACCCTCATGGCATTCAACATGTTAACAGAATGCAGGTAAACGCCTACTTACGAACGTAATGTGTACCTGGAAATGCATTCATAAGCTGAATGGCCATATGTTGAATTGATTTTTTTCATAAGAAAACCCTCCTTCCAGCACGGATTCGCTTATACGCTCAAAAATAAATGCAACCAATTACCTGTTGAACGTGGATAATTCGAATATGCATGGTTCACCAAACACACAACAGTATGCGCACTCTAGAACTTTATAAACAATCTCCAGCTTTGGTGTGTCGCTCGCTTTACCACACCTTTCTCCAAACTGCCCCATCTCTCCTTCTCTCCTGCACACTTCCTCTCCCTCAGTCTCATGTAAGCTGATACCGTGCTAAGTTCAGTGCGGTCATCATCATCATCATGCTTCTGTCCGAAGACAGGTTTTAACTGAATCGCTGCCTCCATTTCTCTCTCTCCCTATAAACCTCTTTTATACCTCTATAAGTATTATATCCCTGCTTTATATTATCTAATATTCCTATTCTTTTTCTCCCTCTTCCTCTTCTTCCACTAATTTTTCCTTCTAAGATCGTCCTTTGTAAACACTGTCTTCTCAATATGTGCCCTATCCAATTTGCTTTTCTTTTCCTGATTGTTTTTATTAGCATCCTTTCTTCTCCCACCATTTCTAATACTTCTTCATTTCTCTTCCTCTCTGTCCATTTCACTTTCATCATTCTACTCCATACCCACATCTCAAAACTTTCAAAATATTTTTCCTCCTTCCTCCTTACCGTCCACGTCTCTGCACCATAAAGAGCTATGCTCCATATGTAGCATTTTGCTAATTTCTTCCTTGTTTCTAAATTTATTTTCTTGCTTGTGAGAAGCTCCTTCTTCTCGTTAAATGCTGCTTTTGCCATTGCATTCCTACCTCTGATGTCCTGTGTACTACTTCCATCCTGCGCTAAAATACTGCCAAGATATTTGAAACTACTCACTTGTTCCAATTTTTGGCCATTTACCATTATATTTAATTCTGTATGTTTCTTTGAAACCACCATGACTTTCGTTTTTTCTGCATTGATCTTCATTCCATATTGTTGGCCAACCTCCACTAGTCTGTCTGTCATCCTCTGAAGCTCTTTCTCGCCTTCTGCTATTAAGCCCTGATCATCTGCGTATTTAATGGTGGTAATACTTTCACCTCCTATCTTAAATCCTTTCTCTTCCATCAACGCTTCTTCTGTTATTGTTTCTGCATAAATATTAAATATCGCTGGTGAAATAGGACAACCCTGCCTCACTCCCCTCCCTATTGAAGTACTTTCTGTTTCTTCTCCTTCAACCCTGACTCTAATCTTTTGATCAAAGTAAAGGTAAGCAGTCTTTTATCTTTCCAATCTATTCCTATTTTGTTTAAAATACCCAGCATTTTATCCCATTTCACTCGGTCAAAAGCTTTCTCCCAATCTACAAAACAAAAATACATACTTTTATTGACTTCTAGCGCTCTTTCTATCATCATCCTCATACATCCTATAGCATCTCTAGTCCCCCTTCCTCTTCTAAAACCAAACTGATTATCTTGCAGCTCCTTTTCTATTTTACATTCAATTCTTTTGGTTATTATTCTGGTTAGAACTTTAGCTGTATGAGAAATTAAACTAATAGTTCTGTAATCCTTACAACATTTTGCATTGTTCTTTTTCTCCAGTGGTACCATCACAACATCTAAAAAATATTCAGGCCATATGCCAGTATCATATACTTGGTTAAAAAATTTCGTGAGTTGCTTAACTGCTTTAGACCCAAAAACCTTGAGAACGTCCACGGGTATATCATCACTCCCAACTGCCTTCCTTCTTTTCATGTCATCAATTGCTTTTTTAACTTCAGACTCGAGAATACTTGGTCCTAGCTGATCTTTTTCTACATCCTCTTTTTCATTTAATTCAATATTTCTTGGCTTTCCTTCTTTGTCATACAGAACCTCAATGTATTCTTTCCAGACATTCTTTACATTGTCTGGCTCCGATACTATTTTACCACTTTTGTTCATGATTCCTTTACGTCCTATCTTTCTTGCTTTTTTCTTGAATAGTTCCCTTGCTTTGCTATACATGAGGTCTGTTCTACAAATTCTTTCACATTCGACAATCTCCTCGCATTTCTCATTTATCCACTGTTCTCTGGCTTTATCTTTTTCCCTTCTTAAAGCATTATTTAACTCCTTGTACTTTCTTTGGCCTTCTTCAGTTTATGTTCTTCCACTTTCTCCGCTCTTCCATTTTTTGCAGCATGGCTGCTGTGATCCAGGGTTTTTTGTTTCTTTCACCCGTTATCTTTCCTACCTTCTTTTCCATTACATCTTTAATGTTGCTATGGATGTATCTCCACTCCTCATCTACACTCTTCCTATTTTCTTCAGCTCTCTCCCCCAACCTTTCCTCCAGCTCAGTCATGATAGCCTCCTTGTTTTTAAGGAGTTCCTCTAAGTTCCATTTCTTGTTTACTCTTATGTTTCTCTTAACGCTCTTCAGTCTACATTGTATATTTGCCACCAAAAGGTTGTGGTCAGAATCGATATCTGCCCCTGGTAGTGTTTTCACATTTTTAATGCTATTTCTAAATCTTTCATTGACTAGTATGTAATCTATCTGGTATCGTCTCTGGTCTCCTGGGCTTCTCCATGTGTAAAGTCTCTGCTGGTGATGCTTAAACCATGTATTAGTTACAATCAATCTATTTCTATGGCAGAATTCCACAAGTTTATCCCCTCTTTCATTTCTCTTCCCTAGTCCATATTTTCCCACTATGTTATCTTCCTGTCCCTCTCCGACTACACTGTTCCAATCTCCCATTACTATGGTGGTGATCCTTCCTTTTCCCTCCTCCTCCAATATCTCCATAATCTGTTCATACATTTCATCTACTTCGTCGTCGCCAGCATTAGTTGTTGGCATATACACTTGAATTATAAGCATTTCCACTGGCTCCATCTGAAGTTTTACGGCTATTAATCTATCATTAACTGTCACTACCTTGCTAATTCTTTCAGCTATCTCTTTTCTCATTATAATCCCCACTCCCCTTTCCTTTTTCTCCCCTCCCGAGTAAATAATCTTAAATTCGTCTGAATTTATCTCGCCTTCTCCTTCCCACCGAACTTCACTAAGACCTACTATACCTACATTATTCCTTCTCATTTCCCTTTTTAAGTTCTCTAGTTTACCCCCTGAATTCATAGTCCTAACATTCCATGTGCCTATTTTAATTTTCTCAATACTTGCTTTCTTATTAATGTTACATTTCCTCTGTGCATCCCCTAGGGTAGTCCCCACCCGGAGATCCAATTGGGGGACTATTTTACCTCCGGAATATTTTACCCTAGAAAGATCCATAGAGGTATTTTCAGCTTTTCAGCCTATCATGGGAAATATAATGAGGTAGTTTCCCCTTGCTTTCCTCATCGCAGTTTCACAGAGTGATCACCCATCTGTAGCTGTTCAGATCCACATGATCACCACCTACAGAGGTACTGTGCAAGCTGCTGCTCTTGCACAGGGGGATGTAAAACCCCCAAGACTGCTTCTTAGTTTGACTCTTCCCCTCAGACCTTTCCGGCTTGGATGGTCCTACCAGGAGAATTATCTCCCGCCGGCATAGCTCTTTGGTTCGTAAGAGTACACAAACCCTCCCACCTCTGTAAGGTTATGCAGTCCTTAGGGAGGGTCAGTGCGGTATGGTCATTTTATTTTATTTTTAAAAATCTACATATCTAGTTATTTATTGGAGACTTCACGAAGCCACATTCATGTATCCCAATTAATTCCATACTGTACTAAGTACCTCCAATGCAGATTTGCTGAACACGGTTCTCGAGGAACGTAATCTCCAGTTTTTCCCTTATAACGGGAATACAAATGGAAGTTGGGATATATTCATATATTTTCAATAAAAAGTTTAATTTCCTTATACATACAAAGTTAGTCATGTACAGAACATTCAGTGGTTTTTGAAGGAACTATTGACAGGAGGCAACCATGATTACTATTCCGAAGAATTGGGGGAGAAATTATTTGGTTCAGCAGAGCTATTTGTAGGTGAGTATGCTGGAAATTTATCTGATGCCTGAGAAGTTGATGCTGGAGAAGAATCTGTTCAATGAAAGTTGGATTGAAGACGTTCTTTTCTTCTCTTCATAAAGGAGTTTGTAGCTGGCTAGCTCTCCATGAACACCTTTATAAACTGTAGAACTTCTTTTAACATTTGTATCATTATTTTCTAATGCCTTCAAAGCCTCATCAATTTTCTTTAATGAATCACTGAGAACCTTTGCATGCAAAACCTTTGTGGGAGGACATGGAGTGTTGTCATCATCTTTCTGTTCTTTGACTTTCTTCTGCATTTCTATCAGCTCATCATTTGTAAGTTCAATCGAATGAGAGTCCACTAACTCCTTCTGATACATCCATTTCTAAATGGATGCTTTTTCCCATTTCTAAAACTTCAAGGGTGATTTGCTCTTTGGTTTGTTCAGGGTTAAAGTTTCTTCTGCATCAGTAGCTGCAATAGCTTGGGTGATATTGCCATGTAAATAAAACCTTTTGAAGGTTCCTGTCTGGTCCATCAGTTGCAGTAAGGAAGTAATGTTGGAGGCAAGAAGACTACCTGCCTGCATTGCAAATGTAATCAACAATTTTTTGTTTTTCTTTTAAAATGGTTCCAATTGTCGAACGATTGACATCATAAACACGCCCAATGGAAGTAAGTGACTCACCTCTTTCGGATCACTTTATTATGTCCATTTTAGTTTCCATTGATGGCACGTGACTTTTTTTTACCACTCATAGATGAAGCACCATCAGTATCACTACTTTTACACTTGTTTTCCATATTTTTAAGGGTATTAAAAAATAAAAAGGAATACATAATGTCAGAACACACCAGTACAGTTAAAAGATATCTTTTCTAGGTAAATTATCCTCTAAAACAACCACCCTGTGACCCGACCCCTCCATACATGACCACAATTTCACAGAATGATTTCAAAAGATATGTATCTTTTCTAGGTAAATTATCTTCTCTAAAATCTGACCCGACCACCTCATGAGGTGACCAAAAGCACATGGAATGATTTCAGAAGATCTTTTCTAGTAAAATTATCTTTTTTGAGATGATCATACTCTAACCAAACTCGGACCGTTAAAGCCTTAATTTGGCAACCATTGGTTTTTCCCAAGCTTTTCGTATTATTTTTCAGTTTACACTAGCCCTTTGAAATGTACAGATGCAATGGCAAAAAATGAAAATTTTGAATTTAGCAGCGCAAATGAAAGTTAAAGAAGATTCTGAAAAAGATTTGTTTCATAGAAAACTAGCGGAAAAATACAACAGTGAAAAAACTAATTGGAAAGATATTAATATACAAAGACATTTTAAAGCAAAAGGCATTGAGTAATGCAAACAAAAGTGTTCAACGTGAATCTCATCAACCTTAAAAGGAAATCGACAAGTTAACCAGTTCTTCATTCAATGGTGCTTGTGTAAGAGGATTATCTATTAGTGGTCATATTTTACAGGAAAAAGCACGGTGCTTTGCAAAAAATTAAAATATCGAAACTTTTATTGCCAGGAATGGGTGCCATAGGAGGGTGAATCAAAAAGTTCCCGGAAAGTTTCAGTAACAATGTTCCTGCATTCCAAATAATAACAAAGCATTGTTGGTTAAAATTAGCAATATCTTAGCCATAACAATTCAATATTTCGTAATAATTCATTCATTTGTTATAATACAAAAGCAGTTTTTCTAACCCATTAATTCATGAGTATGGATAACTTCAAATTTGAGATTCGAGTAAACGTAATGTTTTTGACAAAACTTGGTTGGAAATCGAATGCCATTATTCAGGCTTTGCAGAAAGTTTACGGGGATGATGCATCTAAGAAAACTTCAGTTAATGAATGAATTAAACGGTTTAAGCTTGGACAAGAAGACATTCAAGATGACTATCAAAGTGGAAGACTATCAACGTTGATCAACGAAGAAACCGTGGCCGCCTTCCAATCAGTTGTGGAAGAAGATAGATGAGTTTCAGTGCAAATGATAGCCAAACATTTGTACATCTCATATGGCTCAGCTCAATCAATCCTCAAAGATAGTTTAGGATTAAGCAAGCTTTCTGCTAGATGGGTACCAAAAGCGTTGCGCCCTGAACACAAGACTCAGAGAGCTGACCATGCAGTTGAGTTCCTCAACTGTTTTGATGCAGACCCAGAAGATTTCTTTCACCGAATAGTGACTGATGATGAAACATGAATCTACCTGTACGATCTGGAAAGCAAAATTCAATCTAAACAATGGGTACCAAGGGGTTCAAGTGGACCAATAAAGTTCAAAGCTGAACAATCAATCAAGAAGGTTATGGCAATTGTTTTTTGGGATAATGAAGGTGCAATCATGGTCAATTTTCTTGAGGGGCAACGGACAGTAACAGGAGGTTATTACGAACAAGTTTTTAAAAAACTAAACACTGCGCTTATAAAAAAAGGCCTTGGAAACTGCACCGGCGAATTCTGTTTCACCATGACATTGCTCCAGCACATTCATCTACGGCATCAAGATCTGTGCTTCGAGAATTGCACTGGGAAACGTTGTCTCACCCACCCTACAGTCCAGACTTGTCTTTTTCGGACTTTTTTCTTTTTCCAAAATTAAAGGAGCACATCAAGGGAGTTCGCTGGGAATTGATATTGAGGCCAAACAAGCAGTTTTGAACTGGTTTCATTCAGACGATCAAAATTTCTACAAAAATGGGTTAGAACGATGGCGACATTGAATGGAAAAGTGTTTTGAGTTAATCGGTGAATATGTTTAAAAATAACTCCAAAATAAATGGTTCTTTTTGAGTTTCTATTGTTTTTATATGATAATTTCGAGAACTTTTTGATTCACCCTTGTATGTGGTCATTTTAGGGAAGTTTTACTGTAACTGTCTACAAAGAATATGTAAACTATGTTAATAAATATTACATTAAGTACAAAGTTTAGTTTATTGTCATTTGGCTTATAACCTTTAGGCCAGGGTTTCAAGAGAAAACATATTTAAATATGAGTTCCATGTATTTACAAAGTTTGGGAAACCTTTAACTAGAGTAAGCTAATTTAAAATTTTTAAAAAAATTATGGCACCTCTAAGAAAATGTTCTTTATCAAATCATTTCTTGATTTTGATCAATTTAAAGACAAAACTTATCTATTAAAATTATAGATTTACTGCTCAACAGCTTTGCTATGGATGTAAATGATCTCTATTTTGGCTGGTTTATATTATATCTTTTAGCAAATTCTCTTTTATCTCTAACAGGAAAAAAAGCTGATGTACAAAAAAAAATATTCTACTTCTCTCAATAACATATGCAGCTGGGAGTCATTATTTCTACGTGAATCTAGCGTCTATGAAGGAAGTCACAGTGTTAGTATGGGAGGTATGTATGACTGATTATGCATTATTGAAACTGCTGTGCCTCGAATATATTCTTTCATGTTTCCTACTCAGTATTACTACTACTGCTGTTGTTATTTAGTCTGTAAATTTTAAAAATTTACCAAAGATTGAAATTATAGAAGTTCAACTATATTTCCATTCTTCATTGACTAGTTGTATTATTAGTCATTGGTCCAATATATGCACTGTTTTTCAGCATCCTCTTACAGTATAGTTTAATTGAAATTCATTCTACAATAACATCAAAAACAGTATAATTTGCTAAAAGTTTAAGCAATAAAAATTTGCTACAATTGTTAAATCACTATTCCTTATGAACATAGGAATGATTAGATAAATTAATGCTCCTTTTATAATTTGAAATTATTCATAAAGCATCTGAATTTGGTCTCAAATATGTATTGATTTAATGGCATTTGGCAAACTTATGTCCCTTGAGATTCAGCTGTTATTAAATTGCCTATGTCAATGCTTCCTCCATGACAATTTCATTGTTGAATTCGTCATTTATTTCATGTTGATTTGATATTACAGGCAATTCATTTATACCATTAGTTGATTCTTCAAGACGCAGTGAGTATGAAAATGATAGAACTGGGGATTTTTCTGCTGAAGTTAGTCTTATTGTCCTCGACTGTCTTGAAATGATGGCAGAGGTATGCTTTTTATATTTTTCACATGCTATTGTAGTATTTGTTGTAATGTATCAGTGAAATACTTTGAAATTCATATTAGATTGTGCAAATGGTTGAGTTTAAGGGCAAAAACATAGTGGAGCCTCGCACTAAGCATCGCATCAAGCATTGACTCGAGCATCGCATCTGTTCCCAAATCAAACACATTGTGTTAAGTGAGCCCTTTCATAGTGAAGCATTAACCCTCACACCAAGCATCAACTCAAGCATCACATCTATCAAGGAATCAGACTTGTTTGTTTCCTTATAGTTAGTGCAATGGTCGATGCCTAAAATCTGGCTTCTAATTGGTGTGTTCAAGGACATCCCACATCCCAGCCTGACTCACAGGCACCTGGGCACCCATAGATTATTTAGTATGGCACAGTTCATTGTGAATTAAGGATTGCCATTTAAATATGGAAAAAGAAAGATTGATAACAGAAGTATTTCCTCACACAGCAGTGTGGGATAAGCAGGATAGAAGACATCACAATAGATTTTTATTATTCATCACCCACCATTTAACATTTGTACTTGTCGACAAATCACTTTCACTCTCTGAAGACATTACAAATCTGAGAGGTGATAATATGACACTTTTGAAATAAATCAATACATACAAAAAATATTAAAAACAACACTACACACACTATAATTTAGTACAGCTACAACAAGTAGAAGGATGTGGTTCTATATCAAGCTCTAGAATCAGACTGGGAAGAAAGTCCTGAGTTGATGCTCCACTATGAAAGCCCTGATGAGATGCTTGATGCGCTGATTGAGTCGATGCTTGATGTGATGCTTAGTGGGAGGCTCCACTATGATTTTACCCTAAGGCAGATTAAAGCCGCTTTAAACAAATTCCTATGTCTAATACTTATCATTTTTCTATAGCCTCGATTTAAATGTAGTTAAGTATGAAAAACACTTGTTTGTATTTAGGTATTCCCTGGGTCAAAACATGAGCAAATATGTTTGGAAATGTTAATTAAAACTCTTTTGGAGGCTTTAGGGAAAACCCAAAGCATTGCTGTCCTTGGTTGCATGTTTTCCACCCAAAGATCATTGGTCAATAAGGTTTGTAGAAGTTCTTTTATTTTGATTTGAAATAAAATGGAAAATTAAAAAAAAACAGTTTTAATCATTTTTAAAATACATCACTTTTTACACTATCTTTTACATTTCAGTTTCCGCATTATTTCTTTGATGATGAAAGTGAGCTATGTAAGGACTTGTGTCTTCGGCTGCTTTGTCATTGTAGCTCAATCTTGAGTAGTATTCGAGCACAGGCCTCACTTTCTATTTACCTCCTCATGAGGCAAAGTTTTCAAGTTGGTCTGGTAAGTGTTCCTAAATTGGACTTAATTAAACCTTTGAAGTAAAGATAGAAAATCTAAGTTATTTTTCTGAAATGTTTTCTTAGCTGATTTTTAATGAATAAAATCCTATAGGATAACCAAATGACAAATAAACATATTAACTTTATTCATTACACATCAGCTACTGATGATGAGAGCATTGCTCTCGAAATATATGTTTAGTATGTTTACCTAAATATTAGAGATCTTGTGTGCATGTATTTGAGTGCTTGTGTGCGTGATTGCTTCATCTGATAGGTCCGTCGCTGCCAGATAGCACATAAACCTACAGACAAGTGTGTGCAATACTAGGTCCCTGGTGCTATTTTATTTCCTGTATACCTAGTATTATTTCCCCCTTTTTCCTTTTATTTCCCCTTACCTCTTGGTGTGTACATGTGTGCATGTTTGTGATTGCCTAGTAGGTCCCTGTCGTGGTCATACGGACTCACAAACTTTCTATCAATGGTGTGATTTTTGGATCCCTGGTGCAGATTAATCTCTCGCAAACCCTGCTCCTTTTTTATCCTTTTTCCATCTTTAGGATTAGTGCTTGTGCGATTGAGTGAGTGAATGTATGAGTGACTTCAGGTCCCTCGCATGGAGTAACACCCCCTAAACCTGTAAGTTTGTATTTTTCATTTTCTTTGACATTTCACCTCCTTCCTTCCCCCCCCCCCCTTTTTTCCTGGGTCTCTAATTTTTGAACTTTATGGTTGAGTTAGATCTCTCATTTAACATCAATTTTGCCGTAGTCTCCACCTTTACCTATCTGTACCCATTCTAAATAGAGCAAATGTTTCCATTTGACGTTAAAGATCTGCCAAATGATGTTCTTGCAAAATTACTTAGCCAAAATATGAATTGCATTGTAAATTTAGAGTCAGTTCCTCCATTTAAGTTGTCTACTGCATTCCATTAAGTTTTAATATACTTTTAAGATTACTTTTTTGGCCAGTCTTAATGGACATGCAAAACTAATGTTGCAAGTCCTGATTATTTTCTACCTTAAAATTATCAATCAAATGGTTGAATAACTACAGTATGCTTTTTTGAGGTGTTAAATGTAGCCTTGGATAATAATAGCTAGAGGTTGATGTTATGCTCATTATTATTTTTTTAGAATTTCTCATGGGTAAAGCTGCAGCTGACAGTTGCTGTCAGTACTCTAGTTGCAACATACAAGGAAATAAGAGAAGACACTATGCATAAGTCTTTAAAAAATATTATAAAGTATGCAGAAGCAGACACTCCATATTCAGATACCCCATTTTCTGTCCAGGTACATGTATACCAGTTTATTGTATCTTTAAATAAATGCTTATACTTTCTTGGTTGAATTATTTGTTAGTCATGAATTTAGTTTTTATTAAAAGTCATGATCAACTGTTTTAATTATTTTGATTTAATGATATGTTGCATGATGGCAGTTTTAAAATGTTTTAAGTACTGTATATGCCAGCATATAAGTCGACCTTTGAGGCTCAAAAAAAAATCCAAAAACTTAAGGTCGACTTATATATAATGTATGTATATATAAAATGTGACCTTTAAATAACAGATTAAAAACATTGATATTTATGAAAACATTTTATCTTACAGCATAGGTGATCGCCATTTTGAATCAGCTACTCCCATTGTTTACATATTGTCATTTATTTTAGAAGATTTAAGATAATTATTTTTATAGTTAATAAGAATAAAAATTTTAACTTTTGTTTTTATTACTGAATCTCAAAAATATAAACAATCTATTTGCTATTACAGGAATAAAGGATAAGTAGAAATAAATTCCACCAATAGATGGCAATACGGTATATGACTGATCTTTCTTAAATAAAACAAATGATTTAATAACTCAAAAATCAGCACTGCATTTTTTGAAAAAGGTTACATTTAAGTTTTAAAAACCATAAAATTCCTCATATTCTTCAAACCAAGTTTTTTTAGCAAAAAAGTGGGGGTTCGACTTATATGGCGAATATATGTCTAGTCGTATATTTACAATCTGAAAAATCGAGGTTCGACTTATACACTGGGTCGACTTATACACCAGCATATACAGTACTTTAATGCACCCTAATGATTGGTTTTCATGAAAAAAAGTATAATAAATTGAAATATGCATTTCTTAAATTATTAAATCAGAAAGGTTAATTTATAAGTAAAAGAAAAGGTTAATTAATGTTTTTCTTTTAGAATCCTCATAACTGCATTTTTTCAAGTACCCTAAAGTCTCATGTATAGTGCATACATTATACAATGTTAAATAGAATTAATATGTTAATTCTATTTAACATCAATTTCGCCATAGTCTCCATCTTTACTTATTTATTAACATTATACAATGTTTTCATGTACTTCCACAGAGTTTCTTAGTGCACATTATCTATAAGGAATAAATTTTTGCTCAAAAATGTTTTATTAGTCAAAGAAAATTGCATATCAAATTCCTTAGATTCAGTCTCACAATTCAAATCAGTTTCATTGAGAACATTAACAAATGAATTCAGTAACTCTTCTTTCAATTGACATGTCTTCGCTTTCATCAAACGAAGAACCACTGTGACCATTGTCAGAGCTTTTTCAGGAGTTGGTCAAATATTTAAAAATAGATTCATGGTCATACTTAAAAGTAAACATGCATAACAACTTTTTAACCACTCATCTGGGTTTTGGAGAATATTCTTGAGAACTTTTTCAAGAATATTTTCTTGTAAGAGAACTTTTGAGAATTTTTTTACTAAACAATAAACATTATATTCGCATTTAGTTTTTAACTATTAATGTCATTAAAAGCCTAACAGTTACTTTTACGTTATATATTTCAAGTGTTTGAATATAAAATGGCACAGAAAATTTTGGTAGGTTGCAATATTGTATTTCTGAAAAAATACAAAATACTGATGATACAAGTAGTTTTTAGTAATTAAAATTATAATAGATTACTAATACGATTGCAATGAGTTTTACACATTTTATTTACGAATACAAAATACATACTGTAGGTAAAGTAATAATTTTCGCCTTGATAGTTTTTAATAAACTAAAAGAAAATAAATACCGATTTAAAAAAGTTCATAGTAATCTTTCATTTACAAGTAAATTTGTAAAAAACATTAAAAAGTAATTATTATCTTGATCTTATATTTTCTATAGTCCAAATCAAAATTAAGCTTAATTAGAGTCTGAAACTTCTGCATCTAACTCCAGTATTTCATGCTTTTGTACATCTTCATCCTCTATTCCTTCTTTCCTCTTCCCCCTTTTCTGCGTGAGAGATGGATGAGCAATTCTCTTCATGAGTTTAAGATTATGTGACACACATGTCAGTTTGCCAACTCATTCCACAACTAACTTGTTTATTTTTGCCAGATGAATTACGCTATAAGTACTAAAACTTCTCTCCCTTGCTGCAGTAGTAGATGGCATATTTAATTTGTTCACTGCTACTTTATCCAATTTGGAGCCAAATCAAGTAAGTACCTTTCCACCATACTACAGGAGCTACAATCAGAGCCAGTTTTATTAAGTAAGGTTTCCCAAAAAATTCTTCTTTAGCTTTATACTCGGTTCTATAATTTCTTCTGCGGAGAAATCATCCCCGTACATCCTTGTCATTAAATTGTCAATTAGTTCAGCTCCACGTAATTGTTCATCTCTAGTAAGACGTTCACCATTGTACCTTGGATCAAGGATGTTTGCTGCAAAATTTCTTTTAAAGCCATACTTTTTCTTCTCACAAGATTTTTTAACATATCTCTTTCCTCCTGCTTGGTCGGTGGACTCTCAGAAAGTAGTTTCTCAAAATGATTGCATATTTATCTGAAACATTCAGTCTTGTAATACACTGGCTGGGATGTTGCTATTATGAAATTTATAACTGATTCATTTATTTGGTTGCTCCATGCATTACATTGCAGTTCAAGATAGGGAGCTTCAGCAATTTTTGTTTTGACAAGAGCATCAACATTCTGGTATTCAGCTTCCAGAAGTTTGTTCGAAAGTGTGTATCTAGATGGCAACTTATAAGAGGGTCTTAATTTTTCCAAGAATTTTTGCACTAATTTCAGGTTACACATTCACAGCACAAAACATGATCTACAACTAGTGAGCCAGTTTATGCCTGCTGATTTATATACTATAGACTGTCTGGAACATTCCAGAAAGTTGTATAATGTTCTGGAAACTTCTACAAGATTCTTCAGGAATCTATAACATTCGGAAACATTCCTACATGGCTACTATTAAAAATATTAAAAACCTCTCAAATTTTACATGGTATGTTAATTAAATATGTTTGCATATTTTCAGCAAATTTTTGTAATTATTTTGTAAAATTCTCAATATTCTCATGAGAATAATCTTATGAAGAATATTCTGAGAATATTCTCACCTCACATCTCTAGGCATACCATATATATACGGCACGCTGTTTTCGCGGTTGTTTGCTATGGGTATGCCATATTATTCCATCACGCAGCTTCTCCGGCAACTAGGTGCATCCTTTTAGTTTACCGTCTCAGCAGTAGATGGGCTTCACTTCTTTATTTGGTAAATGTACGCTTCTTGTATCCAGACCCTGACTTTGCTTTGCAGGTTGCATTTCTGTTACTCCTAATTTTAATATTAACAACATTTATGTCATTTATAATATTATTGTCGCATCTACCATGCGTAGGGACCTTTCGACTCCAAAAAAAAACTGGCCCCATCAGAACTCCAAGCTGGAATCGGCATTTAAAAAGGTCGACACTCTGAAATTCCTTTGCCCCGCTTCTGTCTTGCCATGCTCGCTCGTTTTCTTCTCTTGCATGGCCGGTCAAATGCACGAAACAGAGCAAGAGCTTCTCCCAAGCAAGCACAACTCCATGTTGCAACAGCTCAGGAGCCGAGGTCGAAGATATGGCTTGTCACACTGCCCCCCTCTTAAAGCTGACCATCCCGGTCAGCTTTCGAGGTGGATCACCTTCATTTTGGCCCTCGGCGATCTTTGAATACGATACATGATGTCATTTATCCTCTTTACGATGATGTATGGGCCCTCCCAAGACTTCTGCAGCTTTGGTGACCGCCCCTTTTTCCTTACGTTGTTGTACAACCACACCATGTCCCCTTCCTGGAATCGGACTGCGTTCGCCCGGAGGTCATACTGCGTCTTCATACGGTCACTCACGACTCAGATTCTTGACCTTGCGCCTGCATGTATGGATTTCATCCATCTTGCAAACTCTCTGGTGTAGTCATCCATAGTCGAACGGCTCTTGGGTCTCCCAAACAGTAGGTCGACTAGCAAGCATAGCTCCCAGCCAAATACAATGCTGGCAGGTGTCTGTCCTGTGCCTTCATGCACCGCCATCCTATATGCAAGGAGAAAAAGAGGAATATGCATATTCCAGTTGGACTGATTCTCATTTACCATAATTTTCAAGTGATCCTCTTAGAGTTTTATTAAAGTGCTCCGCCATCCCATCTGACGGGGTGCAGGGGTGTTGTTCATGTCTTACGGATGTTCATCAGTTGGCACACATTCCGAAATACCATGGACTCGAAATTCCTTCCTTGATCAGAATGAATCTCCCAAGGCACCCCAAAACGACAGAAGAGATTGTTCACTAACGCCTCTGCTATGGTAATCGCTTCTTGATTCGGCAATGGGAAGGCTTCAGGCTACTTGATAAAATAGTCCATGGCAATCAAAACATATCGGTTCCCGGAATCAGTCAATGGGAAAGGGCCTGTGACATTACCTCGACTCTCTCGAAGGGTGCTCCAACTATATATTGTTTCATCCTTCCATGGCATCTGGTCTGGGGACCTTTACTGGCAGCGCTGTCTTTGCATTTTCGACACCAGCTCTCGATGTCATCTCGACACCCCAGCCAATAAAATCTCTCTCTCACTTTGGCCAGGGTCTTGTTCATTCCCAAATGTTTACCACTTATTCTGCTGTGAGTCTCCCATAGTACCTCTGGGACTCTCAATTTTGACAAAATGGTTTGCAGGCATCGATGCCTTCCATCAGGGTATTCCCATATTTGTATCAATATTCCGTTTTTCACGATCAGGGAATCCCATTGTGCCCAGTAACTTTTCAAAGTTGTGCTCTTATCCGAGACACTTTCCTACATTGGTCACACCTGTCCTGTCACTTTCCATTCTAAGATGAGTCCGAGATCTGCATCATTCCATTGCTCATTCACCATGGCCTCCAGGCTCTGGTATTCTGCCAGCTGTGCAACAGTTCGAAGAAGAAATGATGCAATTCCTTCCTTTTCTTCCATTTTGCCGCAATGCTTGCACTGCTGAGGGCAGGGCCTTCTAGATAAGGCATCTGCATTGCCATACAAGTGTCCTTTTTGATGCTCAACCTTGAACTGAAATTCCTGCAGCCAATGAGCCACTTGACCATCGGGAATTGCAAAAGCCATCTCAAACTAGCATGATCTGTTCTTAAGCGGAATGGTTGGCCATACAGATATTTGTAAAAATGCTCTAAAGTTTTCACAACCGCTGACAATTCTTTCCTGGTAACACAATAGTTCCTCTCTGGTTTTGATAGCGCCTTGCTGAAGTAACTGACTACTTCTTCTCATCCATTCTGCTCCTGGGAGAGAACTCCTCTGATTCCGAAGTTACTAGCATCTGTATTGATGATACATTCGCAGCCCTGATGTGGGTAAGCCAGTATTGGTGCTGATATCAGAGAAATTTTCAGCTTATCGAAGGATTCCCGACATTCAGGGGTCCAGAGAAAAGTTGATTCCTTCTCAGTGAGTCAGTGCAATGGTCTCGCCATGCCTGCAAAACCCCTTACAAATTTTCTGTGATAGGAACACAAGCCCATGAAACTTCTTAACTGATGACAATCCGTTGGTACTGGCCAATCTTTAACAGCATCGATCTTCTTGGGATCAGTCATACTCCGTTTGATGATACCATGTACCCCAAATATTTCACTTCTTGGAAGAAACTACACTTCTTTCAATTGAGTTTCAGATTAGCGGCCCAAAGTTTCCTGAGGTCCTCTTCCAAATTCTTTAAGTGCTCTTCGAATGTTTTCCCAAAAATTATCACATCGTCGAGATAGAATAGGCATATCTTCCAATTCAGTCTGCACAGAACAGTCTCCATAAGTCCCTCAAATGTTGCAGATGCATTACATAGGCCAAAGGGCATCGTGTTAAATTGCCATAACCCATTTCCCATAGAGAATGCGGTCTTTTCTCTATCCTCCAGATGGATTTCAACCTGCCAGTAACCGCTCCTTAGATCCAGCATCGAGAACCACTTGGCTCCTGCTAGTGTCCAGGGTATCATCGATCCTTGGCAGAGGGTAACTATTCTTCTTGGTTATGTCGTTTAATCGCTGATAATCCATGCAAAATTTAGTGGACCCATCCTTCTTCTTAATGAGGACCACAGGGGATGTCCAGGGACTCTGTGATTGTTCGATTACCCCTTGCATTTGCATGTCTAGTAACATTTTTTCAACTTCATCCTGTTTGGCAAGAGGTACACATCTCGGTGACTGCTTAATGGGAATGGCTTCACCTGTGTTGATTTGGTGTTGTACTAAGTTCGTCCTTCCATAATCATGGTCAGACAGCACGAGTACATCCTGAAATTTACATAATAAGGCTTCCAACTGATGAACTTTTTCCTCTTCCAGAGTTCCACTCGCTTTATGTAAAAGGTCTTTCAATACGTCTGGACAGCACTTTCCTTTCATCACCGGCAATACTCCTCCATCAATCTTGGTAACAATGGACACAGGTTCGCAGCTGCCAATGATAGTCCCCTTGCAAATCTTCTGATCAAAGTCCCTCAGATTGGTGATCCTTACCGCAACAGGTCAGGAGGCAGCTCTCACTAATGTTTTTCCCAAAAGCAAGCCCCTACAGCAGATGTCCTGATTTGGCAACTCTATTATTCCTATGGTGCCACCATTCCCATTGCCTCCTACTATGGCTGGTAAAATTGATTCTGTCCTAGCGGGTAGGATGACGTCCTCCATAATTCTTACTTCCACACACTTAAAGGAATTTTAACCACTCGGCGCTGCCATGACATTTCTTCATTTCCAATCTTCAAGACATGCAAATTAAGATCCAAGATCATTCCGTGAGTTTCCATGAAATCTAAACCCAGAATCACATTGTCCACTATGTCCGTCATCAGCATCCTGTGCTTCATACTCGTCTGTCCGAGGCTTCATATGTACTGATGACTGGTGAACTTTCACCCATAGCCATTATAAGAACGTACTTTCCCTCTGTCGGCTTCATCTTCCACTCGGGCGCTGTGCCAATTTCGATGACCGTATTTGAAGCTCCAGTGTCCACCACCATCTGACATTCCTGGCCAAATATCTTACCATTGACCATCAGGCTATCCTTACCGCATTGGATTTGGGAGGCCTTTAACCCTGCTGATGGGGCCTAGTACATTCTAGCCAGCCTTCGCCCCTCGTGGCTGGCTACTGTGCATTTCCCTGGTCCACAGAGGCTCCTGACTCTTGTATATTGTCCTGGAAGTTTTTGCTGTGCCTTAACAGGTCCAGCAACGAGGCCCCCCTTGACTCCCGAGCTCCCTACTTCTTGTATTATCAGCCTGGGTCTTCCTTTTCTCCTCGAGCAATTCCTTAAACATTTCTTCCATCGTCATTTCCTGATTCTCACTTTCCTCAACATGTATCACTCGAACTTTCTCATGTACTCTTGGCCATTTCGAATTCCAAGGCGAGTGTTAAAGTGTTGACTAAGGATTTAGATTTTCCCAAGCACAATGCCTGTTGCATATCCACATCTCTCAGCCCGTCTGTAAAGATCTGTAGTCCCAACTGCTCAGAAAATTCTTGCGGTGCCGTGGGATATGACAATCTTATTAGATGGGCGATTTCAGCTTGAAACTCTTGCAAACTCTCTCTCACCTTTTGGCATTTATTCTTCAGCTGCACCTGATAAACTTGTTGTAAATGTTGGTCGCCGTACCACATTTCCAAATGTGATACCTAAATGATAAAATTCTGTTGCTGCCCCTGGGGGATGGTTTGCAGGATTGGACATCCTCCTTGCAATGCCACTATTAATGACGCTGCCTTCTCCGAATCACTCCAACTATTGGTAGTAGCGGCTGCTTCAAACTGCCTAACGTATGCAGACCACGATCTAGTACCATCAAAGGTTGGTGGCATCACCTTCATAGTCGCACAGGAGCGTTCTTCTCGTCTATCTTCCCCACATCTTTTCAACTCCACATACCTGTTCTCCAATTGTCTTACCTGGTTGATCAGGCTGCTTTCCACTTTTTCTTTCCTCCATTTCCTTCTTTATTTCTACCATCTCAGCCCGCATGCCATTGACCAACATTTCCATTTTCAGACCCTGCTCCTTAAATTCATGTTTCATCTTGTCTTGGCCTTGTTTCATTTCGTCCTGCCCTTGCTTCATTGCCTTCATCATACTAGTTATCACTTTCAGTTGTTCCTCCATCTCTGTTGCTCCACTCCTTGTAACCGGCATTTAGAGTCCGATGCGAAGGGGAAAAAAACCAGCCGAAGTTCCGGAGACTTCCGAGTTGCTACGTCTATCCCACTTCTGACACCAATGTCATGTGTAGGGATCTCTTGACTCTAAAAAAAACTGGCCACGTCAGAACTCCAAGCTGGAATCGGCATTTATTAAGTAAAGAAAAAAACAAAGGAATGAAATAGCAAAAGGTCAACACTCCGAAATTCCTTTGCCCCACTTCTGTCTCGCTGCGTTCTCTCTTTTTCTCTTCCGCATTCCTCGTGCCTCCCACATTGTGAGCCCCTTCTCGATGTTCGCCCTTCCTTTTTATCGGGCACCGACGCCGAAGATATTAATTTTATTATTTTTTTAATCGCTGAGTAATTGTAAATTTTGAATGTCTTTATACCATATTTTAGGATTTTTTGTTCATTGAATATTATTAACAAATTAATTTTTATTGTAATAACAAATATATATTAACATTTTAATTAATATCTTTTGGTAAAAATAGTTTAAAACACAATTTTTAAGAATAAGCAACTCAAATATTGAATATTTAACGTATTTTTTAAATTGATTTGTGAAAGATAAAAATTCACCTCAATTCCAATTTAAATGCCCGCCAAAAAATTAAATACCCAGATGAATGGTTAAAGAAACAATTTAATGGAATCACTCCTTAGTCCAGTGGTTTCCAAACTGTAGGGCATGCCCCCCTTGGGGGCTTGATGGGTAGGTCGGGGGGGGGCAAGGATTTGTTAAGTTAACCATCTTAATCTTGAGACCTACAATATGCTGCAGCCAAATTCTAGCCATCAATTGGCTAGGATGTATTGTTTGCATCTGTGTTTTTCCTTAAGGTGGCTTAATTAATGGTAATTGTATGTCCAGAAGGTATTGTTTATGAACTGTAATTGAACATGGTATAGAGGGGGGGCACAAAGATAGTTTTCTTAGGTGAGGGAGGACACGTCTTTTTAATGTTTGGAAACCGCTGCCTTAGTCAATGCTGCACATTATGCATAGATGCGCATTATACATGGGGATTTGGGAATTTATGGAATATGGGCTCAGAGTGTGATGCACATGCATGGATGCATGTTATGCACAAATGAGTCTTTAGGACACATTCTCTGAACTTTATGACATTTATGTCTCCTATGTAATGCTACTAATTATGTTTCAGGTGAAGGAGTTGGTTTACAGTCTTCACATAATATTATCAGATACAATGAAGATCAAGGAAGCCCAGCCCGATACTGAAATGCTGTTTGATTTAATGCACAGGATTGCCAATGCTCATCGCAGTTCACCTAACTTGCGTCTGACTTGGCTGATCAATATGGCTCATAAGCATATTGAGGTAGTATTATTGAATCTAAAGCTGGTTTTGCAACATCCTTGATAACACTATCAATTTTGAAGCTAATTATGGAAAACTACCATGAGTACTGCAATTTTAATTAGCTCCTCAATGCTGTCATATGTACTATTATATCATGAGTCATTGCTACATTCTTTATTATTTTGACATGCTAAAATTTTGATCTTAACAGTTTTGTCAAATTTTAAAAGAGGAAACTTTAGCCTTACTAACTTTGTTTTATTCCTTCAATTTTATTCTATTTCTTTTTTTATAATGTGTTAAAATTTTGTTGTTTTTTATAGCCGTGTGAACTGGGTTGTCCCTTCCTTTGAAAAATTGCTTAGAAATGCTGAGACAAATCTTATCATAGCACTAATTGAAAAGAATGGGAAATAAGTTTTATGTTGCGTATATCCCCTTTGCCTCAAGACAGGTCTTTGGGTATGTGCTAACCCAGAGTTTAGATCTGCTCTTGAACAAACAGGCAACTTCAATTAGATTTATGAGGGGTGTTCAAATATAAACCAGAATCGTGTTATAATGACTGGGGAAATTGGCCACCTCAAAAGTTAGTAACACTGGTAGTTGACCTTGAGTCACTCCAACCTTGATTCATAGATTTGGTTCCCCTCTCCCTCCTAGAACAATAGTAATCGCATTGTCTGAGAAAGAGGTGCTGGTTAGGTTAAAGTTCCACAGTATGTAATTATGAAATTGCTCATAAATAAAAACCTTAAATCTAGTGAAATTTTTTTGAGACTTCTAACACAATATAGTTAATATTGTCTCTCAAAAAATAGTATGTTCAACTGGTGTAAACCATTTAAGGAAGGACAAACACTTGTTGAGAATGAACCACATGTGCACAGACCTTGAACATCCGTCAATTCCGAAATGAGGAAATGGTTAACAACCTTATTTGGGAAGATAGGAGAATAAAAATTTGTGACATTGCTGATACATTACAAATCAGCATTGGGATGTTGAAGAGATTATCAAGAAATGGTTGAACCTGAATCAAAATGAGCAAGCAAGGAATGGCATCACACAACATCGCCACCACCAAAAAAAGCAAAAAGTTTTTTCTGCCGACAAGTTAATGACAACCTTTTTTTGTGATTTGAAAGGAATTATCCATATGGATTATCTCACAGAACAAAAAAATCATCAATGCTGCTTATTATTCAACTCTTCTGCACAAAAAAGTGAAGCCAGCAATCCGTTCAAATCGCAAAAAGCCACAGGCTGCAGTTTGTTTTTTGCAGGGCAATGCTCATCTACATACTGCCGCCGTAACATTGGAGACTTCGAAAAATGCGGTGGAACATGTTGTCACATCCTTCCTACAGTCCTGTTTTGGCTCCATCTGATTTCCATTTGTTTGAGCTGCTGAAGGAGTTTTTATATGGAAGAAAATTCAGGAGGAATTATGAAGTTATTGAAAGTGTGCAAATCTGAATTACGGCACAACCAAAAACTTTTTTGAACAGGATATTAAGAAGCCTACCAATCGATGATGCAAATGCATTGAGGTCCAGGGAGATTTATATATCTCAATTACATCCGTGTTCAGAAACGAGAGAAAATGTTCTGCTACGATAGTTCAGAGGTAGAATATCCGCCCGGCAAGTGGAAGACCCGGGTTCAATTCCCGGTCATAGCAGACTTTTTTTCTCGTTTCAAAAATTGTTCTACATTTTTATAAACAAATTCTGGTTTATATTTGAACACCCCTCATACAATGCCATATCTTTATCTAGGATAAAAAATGGAGTATACTTTTTGGGAACATTTCTCGCCTCTCTAAAAGAAGTTAGGCTAAACAGAGGCAATCCCTCCCTCCCTTGCCACTGCATGGTTCTATAATTATAATGCTGAGACGAGCATTATTTTGGCAAGAAGGCATTACGAAGTGGAAAGAAATACAACAAAACTTTTATTTAATTTTTCTCTGGGAGAATAACTTTTTCTACACTAAATCAGGGTAAACATTAAAACATAAACACTACAGCAAGCAACTGTTAAATTTATTACAGTAAAATTGCTTTTTTATCATTTTCTGTATGTATGAATTTATTAAGAATTTTAAACCTACCATAGGCACCATATATAGCCACTTGAAGCTTTTTTAAACTTATCAAAATATTTATATAACTACATGGTATCATTACTATATCACGAATTTGATTGTTACTCCCCCTTATGTCAATAACAATCATATTTTTTCATTTCTGTGATTTTTCACATCTGAACTTGGACATAAAACCCTCCAAACGTCGAGGCACATGAGCAATTTTTTCATGTCCGAGTTGTCTTCTGAGTTCCACCACGCCCAGCTATAAGTTAGCTTTTATCAAGCGACCACTATTCTCAGTGTTCACTCAGTTTATTCCAAAGTGATGGATTTTATTGAAGTTTCTTTAGCTATTATGTTGCTAAGGCATAGAAGACGAAAGTGGTGGATTCATCCCTTAATTAGTGAAAATCTGACAAAAGGAAAATTTTATTTATTATTTTAACAAATTCAAGTCTCACCCTGAATTTTTTTGAGTTCTATAGAATGATTTATTACTCATAGTAAACACTTAACTGAGGAAAGACTACAAATATGTGTCTTCCATTGGTTCAGAAGAAAAAGTAGCAGTTACTTTAAAGTTTGTTTTATTTGATTTTTATTGCCATAAGGCAAAGTAACAGCCAAATTTGTGACATAGTAATGATAGTAGGTAGCTGAGATTGATTCACATATATTACCTTACATTTTCAAAGAATATTTTTTTATATATTGAAAGTTTGGTAACAATATTAATTATTGTAATTCACTTAATTAATTCTGTCTACTCTCTCTCTACGCCAGTGTTTCCCAAACTTAAAACATTCGCATACCCCTTTCGGGACCTCGGGCTTATCGGTGTACCCCCTCTCCCAACTATCCCAGAAGCAGTTCACTTGTAAGCAGTCGAACCACATTTTGAATATGATTTAGGAAAGAACTAACAAGAGCTAGGAGGTAAGCTAAATAATGTACAGAAACTTATGAGCGTTTTCAGTATTGTCAGTTAAATTTAAATTAATAATCATTAAATTTATATACATACCTGGAAATAATTGAGTTGTTCAATGTGAGGAGTGGAACTGCTTGTGACCATACAGTAGGGCAGGGATATCTGGCTCGATATCGATGAGCTTAAGATGGAGATGCAGCTCCACATCGATTCGCCACGACTAAGGTGTTTACCCCACAGCTCCAGTTTTGCACTCGCTTTGTCTTAAATACCGAATATGGATATCACCTTTTCTTGCAAGGATAGATTGGGACTGTTCAAATGTGCAAAGACATCTGCATTGTGTGCTAATATACATAGCCATTTCCAGTCATGCATACGGTCTTGCAGGTTGGAGGATTTATCCAGAAAAACTTGAAGTTCTTCTCACAGCTCAAACAGGCAAGTGAGGACTTTTCCACGTGAAAGCCAATGTAATTCAATGTGGAATAGGAGCTGTGTATGGTCACTGCTCACCTCTTCACAGAGCTGAGCAAAAAGCATGGCATTCAATGACCGGCCTTTCACAAAGTTGATAATTTTAACAGCTTCATCAATTACTTGCTTTAGATCTGCAGGTATGTCCTAGCTGGTGAGTGCTTCCCTGTGTATATACCAGTGAGTGATTTTGCTTCCAGTGTAATGGCTTGAATACGTGCAACAACACCTTCCTTTGCAGCGCCATCGGTGCTTATCCAGCTCTTTGACCCCAATCCAAGTTACTGTCTTTGATAAAGGCATAAGTAACTTTTAAAATAGCATTCCCAGTTGTACGTGTTGGCAAAGGTTGGTAGAACAAAATATCATTATGCACTTCCCCATTCAGCACGTATCTGACAAACAACAAGGGATTAGCTAAATTCACAATATCGATGGATTCATCGGCTTACAGTGCATAGTAATGACTGTTGTATATACTCGTAAAAATAATTGCTGCTTTACATTTTCTGCCATATCTGTGATTGTATGATGAACAGTATTATTTGACAGGGGAACACTATCAATCACTTTGCTCACTTTTGTCTCCAATCATCACTTTCGCCATTACTTTGGCCGCAGGCTTTACCAGTGTTACCTTGCCAGAGGGGTGGCTAGCACATCTGCTAGGGTCGTGGGTTCGAGTCCTGCCTTGGTCATGCTTGTATGTGATTGTCTTTGTTGTTATTGTTATTTCAATATTGTTATATCATTATTATATTCAGTGTAATTGGCCTTGTGTTGTTTCTGAGTTCTTGAAAATAAATAAATAAATAAACAATCGCTTCAACAGTTCCAAACTTTGCTATTAAGTATGATACACTATACGAGGCTTCCAATGTTTTCACATTTTCACCTCCCATCACACTGTGCATTGTTCTCTTCAACTTTTGGATTTCCTTGCACCTATTTTGGAAGAATTCTGCTGGTTTGGAATGGTATTCTTTGTTTGTTATCAAAGTGACGCTTGAGATTGGATGGTACATACTACACTTAGAGCAACACTTACATTGATCAACAGAGTAAGTTCCACTATGGACACTGTCCGTGCTTTGATCAAGCCAAAATTTGTTTAATTTTCTTTATATCCGAGTTCTTCTGTCAGCAGATGAAACTGTGGAACATTTTTAAGTAATTTCTTTTTTGCTGCATACCACCAAAGATATGCATACCACACTTTGAGAAATTGCTCGACACCATTCTTTTCCCTCCCATTCTGACAATATGCCCCTGTATCTTATGCCGCTGGTGGTGCATATATAGAGTAGTCCCATTTCTGCATTACTGTGTAAACAAAAGGTTTACCTAATACAAATACACAAACCTGGCCTTTTATATAAGGTAATTTTCAGTCGAGGCATGAAAAAGTTGACCTGCGAGAAAATTTTTCCCTTATATGGTTAGCAGGGGTACATCCAGCGAACAAAATGTTAAGGAAAACTGAAATATTTTTTGAAAAGATTGCATATCAATAACTTTAATAGTTTTCACAATACTGATAAAGCATGGGCAAGTGCTGGACGGATAAGCGATTGGGGTGCTATTACTTCTCTCCAGCAGATTTTGTGAGTGACATATGATAGCTTAAAATATATATTTTTAAGATTTTATGTTTTATGTAAATCCTCAAAATATTATGAATGTCATGAACTTTTAAATAATTTCATACCAGTATCACAATTTTTTTAAATCTCCTTTCACCTCACAAG
Source organism: Tanypteryx hageni (assembly GCA_028673005.1). NCBI lineage: Eukaryota > Metazoa > Arthropoda > Insecta > Odonata > Petaluridae > Tanypteryx > Tanypteryx hageni. The sequence goes on from CM054120.1 coordinate 153,497,357, forward strand.
TGGTATTTAATTAAATGTCCTCTGTATTTGAGGTGTTGATATGACCATTTTCAGTCATTTAATCTAATATTTCTTTGTATTTCAGAATGGAAGTCATGCAGAGGCAGCTATGTGTATGGTTCATTGCGCTGCACTTGTAGCAGAATACATGAATATCTATGAAGTTAAACCATATTTTCCCAAAGGAGCTGTAGCATTTGAAAAAATCTCACCAAATGCACTTGAAGAAAGCATGGTTTTTGAAGAAAAGCTTAGCATTGAGGAAGGTGGTCTTGGGAAGTACTTTACAGAATCAGGATTGGTTGGGCTTTTGGAGCAAGCAGCAACTTCTTTCTATGGGGTATAAATTATTAGTTATGGACAAATTTAACTTTATTTACTGTTATGTACTATATATTGCCGCATATATCTCAACCCAGCATATAAGTCAACCTCAATTTTTCAGCATGATAGCATATTTTTAAGCATATACTTGCTGTATAAGTCAACCTACCTCTTTCATTTAACCCTTTTTGTTTGTATAATCCAATATTTATTAGTAAAAATTAATTTTTTTAACAAAATCATTTTTTTAAATACAATCACTTAGAATTATATAAATTGGCTGAATGAAGCGAGGTCTCTCCTGTTGAGTCCCTGTGCACTTTGTTTGTTTATTTGTTTGTCTGTTCATTTGTTTGTCTGTTCTATTATAACTGCTGGTTCAATGAGGAGACGAAGCTCAGGTTCATTTGCCATTATTTCCTTATTTGGTGCGTTTCTTAGATTAACATTTCTCTCATACATATTTTACTGCTGAGGGCAGTGTTTTCAATTCCATTCAAATTTAACATGCCCATTGTATGAAGTGCAGGAGAACTATGAAGACACTAATAATATTGAATGTGATTCCTCCCCACCAGTCCTAAGTAGGCTGAGCGAGGCCGAAGATCCTGCAGATCCCCTAGTATTTATTTCAGCCATTTATAAGGAAATGGTGTGGTCTAGAAGCATCACCCACAGATTTCATACAGCACATGATGTGAAAAAATTTTTATTCCTTCAATTCACAACAATACATATAGCACAGTATATTTTTTGGAACAAAAATCAAAATTAACAAGAAAACAATTTTATTATTCAGAACCAAATTAGCAATGTCCATATGTTACATTTATTTTCATGAATTTATTTATTTTCAATTACAACTTTTTCTATATCATTTCTGTGTGTAATAAACCTCAAAACATGGTTTGACATACAATGGAGGTTTGGTCTCACACGCATTACAATAGTAAGATGTTTGATTCCTTTTGCATTCACCTTTGCCTTTTTGACTACAGTGGGAGGGTAAAATCGAGCAAACAGTACAGTTTGGCTTATGGCCTTTGTCTTCATACTGTGAAGGGAAGTGTCTTTGGGTCAGTCTATTTTCAGTTGTTGGTATGGAAGTTCGATGACCCCATCTAAGAGTACTCCTCTTACAAAACCCTTCTAAAAGTCCCATAATTACCTGTTTTCTAAACTCCCTTTGATTGACTTTCTTTGTATAGTGGATATTGTAACAAATCCAGAAATTGACCAATGCAGTCTCAATCAGGAAATGCCAAATAGGATGATACCATTTTTGACATTTCCTGCTAAATGGATAGATGGAACAAAGTTGTTTCAACTTATCTACACCTCCCATGTTCTGGTTATATAGCACTTGGATGTTGGGTTTGTCAACCAACTTGTCACCTTTTTTTGATCTAATTTTGATTTTGGATGTACTGCAATCCCCAATTGTTGTCAATAGGTTTACCTTCCCAGTATTTTGCCAGGTACATGCAATCATACTGTTATCTTAATTTTTCCAAATTAATGGTAGTTCACCGCATTTTTGTTTTGTTGTTTTTATCCCAGCTAATAACCCTATCCTATTGGATCTAATTGTGCCACATGCTCCTATATTTTTCTGACTCAATGATTCAAATAGAGCAACACTTGAAAAAAAATTGTCAACAAAGAGGTAATGACCTTTATTTTTATAATAACTTTAGTGCCAAACCCTCCCTCTTTTATGTTTGAGGGTTCTTTGGCCATGTATACATTAAATTTTTATGAATAAGCAGTACGGTAATCGCACATGGACCATAACTTTATATATGCTAGGATCGTGGGTTCGAGTACCGCCTTGGTCATGGTTGTATGTGTCGTCTATTGTTATTGTTTCCACTGTAAAATGGCTGCCAGAGCTGTATGTGGAATTACGGAATAAATAAAAATTTAAAAAAATAAAATAAAAAATAAAGTCTCCCTTTAAATCTAAGCATTGTTTCATCTCTGTGGGGCTCATAAATTGTGGTATACAAATCTTTTACCATATTATTACTGGTCTTATTTTATACAACCTATCATTTACATCTTTCTCTGTATTTTTGGAAAAGTGTATGAATGAGCAAACCAATGTATACTGATCTCTAGTAAAAACAGTTGAAAACCCAGGAGTTTGAGTTAGCCAAAACTTATCAATAAAATAATTCTCCAGGTTTCCTTTATAAACTAACCCCATGCCTATTTCTACTCCTAAAAGGGCCTTTATATCATCAACTGATACACCTTCCCATTTACAAAACTTGGACCTAGGTGGTAACTCCCCCCTCTTTTCCAACATTTCCTTGGTATAGTTGTTAGTCTCTTTACAAATGTGTTCATAAACAGCCTTAGGAAAATGTTTTTTGAAACACTGGTATGGGTACAGTTATCAATATGTGTAACTATTGGAACACCTGTGTATTCAATCACACCCCTCACCTTGGTTGGATTTTCTCCTTGCAAGTCACAAACCTTTGATCACACATCCTGGTGCCCTTTGCTGGTTGATAGGGCTGGCTTGTTGTCATCATCTTCACAGGTCATTTCCTGTGATAACTCAGTATCAGAATACCCTTCATCCTCACAATCCATATCTCCTAGGCCATCCATTCCACACTTGTCGTCATCCTCAATCTGATGCTAAATTGATATCGTTTATCTCTTCTTCTGTAAATGATCTCTTCCTTTTGGTACTCATTGAAAATTGGAGAACTATAAGGCTAATTATAAAATTTAAATACAAACAGAGATAAGGAAAAAGATAAAATTAGTTATAGAACGACAGAGAAAATTTTAATGTGATAATATTTCAACATTTATCTCTTTAAATTTACATCTAAGTAAAACATTGGACAATACATTAATATATATTACTTATACATACATTATATATATATTAACTTAAGGAAAAGAAAAGGTAGTGATGAGGGTGGCAATAAGGTGTTGAGGGAAGCCCAGCGGACACTTACCAAGTTGAGGACCAAGCTGGCAGGCTGCTGGGGGCATTGGAGAGACACGTAAAACATACAAACACAAAAAAATATATGTATGTGTGTATATATATATATGTGTGTGTGTGTATATATGTATGTATATATATATATACACACACACACTCATACACAGGGTGTCCCAGGAGGAAAGGTCAATATTCTGGGAGGTGATAGTATCGGTCATTCTAAGAAAAAAGTTTGTATGGACAAGTGTCCTATTCCAAACAGCTTCCGAGATAGAGCTATTTGAATGTACAGTTGCAAAATTATTGATAAGAAAGAGATATTACGTTCTGTTGCTAATATTTATTGTTCAAGTGAAAAATTTGTTACAGCTTATAATAAATTTTCAAAAATTTCACCATCAACATTAATGCACTTTTCAACTCGTGTGAGAACATGGTGTGTTGCTTGCCTGAGTTCATCTTGACACTCCTTTATGCAGGCAATAGCACCCATTATGCGATCGAGCAGTTCGTCTTGTGTATCTACTTTTCTTGTGTACACTTCACTCTTCATCCAACCCCATAAACAAAAATCTAATGGGGTTAGGTCTGGAGATCTTGGTAAAGGAATGTCAAGATGAACTCATACGAGCAACATGCCATGTTCTCACACGAGTTGAAAAGTGCATTAATGTTGACGGTGAAATTTTCGAAAATTTATTATAAGCTGTAACAAATTTTTCACTTGAACAATAAATATTAGCAACAGAATGTAATATCTCTTTCTTATCAATAATTTTGCAACTGTACATTCAAATAGCTCTATCTTGGAAACTGTTTGGAATAGGACACTTGTCCATATGCACTTCTTTTCTTAGAATGACCGATACTATCACCTCCCAGAATATTGACCTTTCCTCCTGGGACACCCTGTATATGTAATAATAAACTAAACTTACCTAATTATTTGCAATAGATCGAAAAATGAAAGAATACATGATCACTATAAAATCCACAACTGGCATCAGCTGATAGTGTTCACTTTGTTTTATTTCACTTTATCATCACCAGGGAGATGAACATCTCAATTGAAACTGCAGAATGTAGTAAATGAGACTTCTGTTGATCACCCTGTAAAAATATAAAGTTTTTCGAAGTTGTGGAGAAAAGTTGATCAGCGCACTCAGGGACAACAAATGTAGATCGACTTCTGTCAACTATCACAGCAAAAGGGTTAACAAATACTTTTCATGAAATCTTTCTTCAGACAAAATCAAAGTCATATAAATTTCAAGTTTTGAGTAAAACATGAAGAAGCAGCTCAATAATAAGTAGCTTATATGATGATCAGGAACTGCAGAGGAAATACACAAAAAATTCTGTAAGTCTCACATGACGTGTATGACATCGAATGCAGTCAAATTCTGTTATACTGGCCTTGATCATAATGGATCTTCAGTTATAATGGATTTTTTCTTATTCTCTGACTGTTTTACTAGACTATGTCACTGTAACTATCTCAGTTACACTAGCCTCCGGTATAACAGATCTTCGGTTATAACGGATTTTTGCGGCACTCCCTAACAGTAAATTTTCCTTGGCTATAACGATTTTTGACAAAAAAATTCACACTTTACAACCAATAAGATGTGATTTCAGAGTTGATGATTGAAGTTTAAAAGATGTTTCACAAATTGAGAATTCAAGTTATTTAACCAGAAGTATCGCTTATGTTCCTTAATCCTCTTATCAAAACTCCTCCCCATTTGGCTGCTGTAGACCAATCTGTAATCCTCACAAGCAAGTTAATATATGTTACGGTAAAGGTACATAATCAGGAAATGTGTACATTTACCAGTAAATATGTACATTTACTAGTAAATGTGCACATTCACCACCAAGCTCGGTAAATGTAAGTTTGTTTCCAGAAATATGTATTATCCGTACATTTCCCAGTAAATGTGCACTTTTACCAATGTGCCTTGGTAAATGTGGAAATAAGTAAGAATGAGAAATGCTACACTTTAATAATTACATTAATTTATAACAAAAATCATGGAGGGTTCGACTCCATTGGTATATATTAAGATGAACGCTTCCCAACCTGAGGGAGGAACACAGTGAACATAAAGAGGAACCAAAAACACTTCGACTAACCTACCCATCCCGGTGGAGCAGAGTAATATTTACGAGGAAATTTACACATTTACCGGACAATGCACATTTACCATACTTCTAAACTGCAACAGACGTTTGCAACGCCGCCATGTTGTGGCCTGTGTTGTGACATTAATCTACATTTACCAGTGTCTCTAGGTAAATGTGTAAATTTCCCCAATCCAATCAGTAAAAGTATGTTATACTTACATTTACCAAAGTTGGCGGTAAATGTGCACATTTTCCGGGAAATCTACACATTTACCGTGACATATAAACCACTTCTTAAGGACAACTGTATCGGGTCTTTAGTATTAAGGAATAATTTAGAAAAGGTAACTGGGGAGAAGAAAGCAGGATTAAGTTTAACCCTTTTAAATTCCCTCCACCCTTCTATTTCTTTTACGGTTGAATCTGAAACCAATGGTTTGCTTATTTTTTTCTCACCTAAGGAATAATATAATTTTTTGAGATATTCATCTCAAGCAACCCAAGCATTTATTCTAAAAAAGCATGTTTTATGCATCATGTTAAAGCTAAGAAGCTAGGATAGCTGTAAAAATCACTTCCCCAATCTTAGCCTTTTAACACTTCCCCCACTTTATATTCTGGAGAGTGACATTTTTGTAAAAAAATGTCCAGACCTATTTGTGAAAAAACAAATCTTCACAGTCACAATACGAGAACAAAAGCCAATGTCCATTTCATATTTTCTATACAAAAAGAGCCCTAGGTATAGAATGTCCAAAATTTATAATCATCTACCAAGTGCTGTAAAATACATTGAAAATGTCAACTCCTTCAAAAATGTATTTTGTACGTAATTATCTTCTGAAAAAGAACTCTTATTTAACATAATAGCACGATTGTTGATTTCAGGATAAACATGCCATAATATATTGTTCGATTCACTAAATCTTTCTATTTTTTCTTTATGTTTTTGTGTCCTACTCTAATTGTATGTATTTATATTGTTTATATTGACATAATCCAAGTTTAGTAGTACTAAACTTTCAGAACCAATAAATTTCCATTCTATCTTATTTCTATTAGAATATGCATGAACTTTTTGGCTAACCCAATAAAATGCTCCTCTATTGATCACTTGTCTTTATGCTAAAAAAGAGAACAAAAAACTAAATCATAATTGCATCTCACACCACCCAAGGATAAAGGACCTTATGGGACACCCATACTGATGTTCTTCATTTTCATATATGATTGTGATGCAACTAAATCAACCATAAATATACCAGTAAATAAAACAATAGTACATCTAAAAATATATATATCAATAAATATAAATAGAAAATGTTTATTTTTATATTCGACCATTTTAGCTATCACTCTGTGGAACTCCATAATAACAATTTTCAGTTTTATTTCTAAATCTTAACACTTAATTGTAAGGGGACTTTTGGGATAACCTGCACAATCAGTCAGTCTATAAATGTTTCCAAATGATAGTCTCTTGTTTATATAGGCTAAACTATATGAAGCTATGAATGAAGTGTACAAAATAATGATTCCTATTGCTGAAGCTGAGAGAAACTATAAGAAACTGGCCAACATTCACAGGTATATTTACCATTTCTATAGCACCTACATTATAAAATGGAAATTCCTATGGTTGGTGATTATCATATTTTATGTTTTAGCAAACTCCATGATGCATTCAGTCTTATAGAGAAAAATCAAAAGAAGAGAGTTTTTGGAACATTTTATAGAGTAGCATTTTATGGAGACAAATTTGGAGACCTAAATGAATATGAATTCATTTACAAAGAACCCACTTTAACAAAACTGTCTGAAATTTTCAACCGACTACAGGTAATTATAAGGGTTATATCAGTCATCATGAACTGAAGTAATCTAAATGCAAGAATTTTTATCTTAAGAGCCTATGACCAATTTTAGTGATTTTTCTTTTCAGACTTTTTATCAAGAAAGATTTGGTGCTGGAAATGTGATTATCATTAAAGATTCCAATGTTGTCAACAAAAATGAATTACAGGCAGATAAACTATACATTCAAATTACTTATGTTGAACCATATTTTGATATCCATGAACTAAAATCTCGTGTTTCTATGTTTGAGAAAAACTTCACAATAAGTAATTGCTATTTTTCTTTGCAATACCAACATAAAAATGCATTATAAGAGTACAATGCTAATTACCTTTGTTTTTTTCCAAGGAAAATTTATGTATGCAACTCCTTTTACACCACATGGCCGTCCACACGGAAGCATAGCAGAACAATGGAAAAGGAAGACATTTCTTGCTACTTCTCATCATTTTCCTTATATAAAAAGAAGGATACCAGTTGTTGAGAAAGATGAGGTTAGAAATGCATGCTTTTTATGAAAATATCATGTTTTATCAACTTAAATTTGTTAATCATTTTTATTTAACATCAAACATACATCAAACTGAATTTCAGAGACTTTCAATCAAAAATATGATAATCAGCATTTCTGAAGTTCTGAATCTCAAGTCCTAAAATATAATACATATTGAATAAAAAGCATTGATTTTTATACAGATTTTTCTTACTTGATTTTAGATCGTGCTTACTCCTATTGAAGTGGCCATAGAGGATATTCAGAATAAAACTTTAGAGTTAGCAGCAACTGTTGCACAAGAGCCCCCAGATGCAAAAATGCTTCAGATGGTTCTTCAAGGATGTATAGGTACAGTTTTTGTTCATAAGTATTGAGAGTTGGGTATTAATGAACTTAATCACGAACTGTAAATTGAAAGTATTAAAAATTCCTGTGTGCATCAGTCGATAACATGGAAATGTCATATTTCACGATTACTTATGCAATGTACTTCAAAATATGTTGGCATGAATATAAAAAAATGCTGTTAATTTGGTTTTGAAAGCAGTTTCTTGTCTTTGCATCAAGTAGCATATGAAATTTATTAGTTATTGTTCCTGCAAACAATGAAATATATGACAATTAGATTGCCTAATTCAGTGAAAAATATTCACATGCAGCTTGGGACTTGATCATATAAAGTTAAATTTTAAACGCTTTCTTATATAAATAAATGGCACAATATGCATTGCAAAAACTTTCTCACTACACTTTGCCCCAAAATTAACTCTGTGTGCTTGGAAATTTACTGTCAATGATGTTAATAATGCATAGCAACAGGAACTAAAGCGACTGATACCATCACCTCTCACTAATAAGTGCATAGCGTTAACAGAAAGTATGGAATTTTAGACTAGAAAATCCATGGATTCCTCCTCCCCTCCTCGGCTGCATACGCTGAGCATCTTGTACAGAAATAATGCCACAGGACGATATATAGTAATTTTTTTGGATTATATGGCTTACAAAGTATTATTTGTGACATCAGGCTCTACAATTGGATTGATTTTAATCAAACTCCTTAGAGCCATGGTTGAGTAAATAAAATTTTTCTAAAAATCGCTAAGAATTAACTACCCTTTATTTTTGTGCAATATATAATTTTTATCAAAAAAGGGTCTGCAAAAAATGATATATTGCATAAGTACAAGATATAATTCGATTTTATGTAAGTGTTTGGGCCTTAGAACTGCGAACAGACTGACAGCATGGCAAAAACAACTTTTATGGACTTGGAGACGCCTAAAATGTGTACTTCCATCCAAATCTTGAAGCCAAATTTTTTTACGATTACAATACTTTCTCAATATATTTATTACATATATGAGAAAGTAAAAATCAGTTTAAAATGATTTTGAGCAAAATAATGTATTGCAAAATAATATATGTTCACTCACTGTTATCATAAAATTTTATCAAAATATTAATTATCTTTTGATTTAAACTGTTAAAAAAAACTGCCCATGCTATAAATTACACATCTCTAACATGAATAATAAAGAAACAAATGAAATATTATAACATTACATAAATTGCAGAAGCCCTTCAAATACATAATACAAAAATTATATTTTCATTAGAACAACCAGAATAGTGTTGATTTTTTAAACATCAATTATCTGAATCTCATTATCTTCATTCATATTTACTTCATTATACTACAGTGCATGTCAAAAATACAATAGTTACATATGTACATTTAATTAATTTATTATTCAATTCTATTATTGTTTGATTATGCGAACAAATCAACCATCCTACTAATACAGTAGTAATAAATAAAAAGAAATTTAAATAGTCAATGCTATGCTATATTTAATTGGTATTATCTTTTAATATATATTGTTAACTTGAAGTATAAAATTTTATTTTCCAGGTACTACTGTCAATCAGGGCCCAAAAGAAGTAGCTGTGGTTTTCCTATCAGACTTGTTGAATGAAAATGCAAAACCAACAAATTTTCAAAACAAATTACGCCTTTGCTTCAAAGAATTTGCCAAGCAATGTAATGATGGGCTAAGGAAAAATGAGAAGATAATACTAGCAGAGCAATTATGTTATCAACAGGAGTTAGAAAAAAACTTTTGGAGATTTGTTGATTATTTGGAGCCTTTAATCCACATAAAGAGTGTGCTTGCTCAGGAAAAGAGGTATGCAATTTTTAATTCATTACTGAAAAAGATTTGGGCACTGTTTCCATAGCCAGGTTGAAGGTAAACAAAGTGACGGTATCACTGTCGATGGCAAGAAAGTGATGAGAAATGGTACTAAAATATAAAATTTTACCAGTACATGGCATATGCCTACTTGGCCCCTTTGGCTGGGTAAGTTTGGTTAAGTGGTATTGTTCCTTCCCACGTTCACCCCATCGGGTTGGGTTGTGTTCATCTTGTGATATTACTCATCGTACTGTTTTCCATCTTATATTTACATATGATGTTTAACTTCTGCTTTTTACCTTTCCCCGTGGTAGTTCCATTTCTTGTTGCTTTCTCACCATTGACAGCATTACCGTCACTTTGTTTACCTTCCACCTGGTTATGAAAACAGTACCAGATATTGTACTTTGACTTTTGTGAGAAAATTTTGTAATTTCTCATACATTTTCTTAGCAGTGTCTACCTCAGACCAGACTCGGAAACTGAATGCTAAAAGGAACATCAGGTATATTTACTGATTTAAATTATAACTTATGTTAAAAGCTGCAGCTATATTTCAGAGGTTAAGAAACTTAGTCCTGAAGAAATGTGTATCAAGTATTATTGTTAATGGCATTTCACAATATTTATTATTTTACAGATTACTACTGGTTTTTAAGAGTATGTATTTTGTACTTCTTTTTTATTAAAGTTAATCAACTCTGTTATTTTGAATAAATGTATATACATATATCACTAAATATTTTATTATGACATTTGTTTTATTAATTTTAGTATGGTAAAATTGAAATACGGAATGTGCCAAAGTATACAGTGATAGTAAAAGTTATTAATATCCAAGTAGCAAAAAGTTCTCTCAAACCTCAGACACCCTTTCTTTTCTTGTGCAACAAAATTGATTGAACAAAGATGAAATATTTTTGTCTGGCAGACACCTAGAATATTATTCTTGATATTTTTCATAAAGGAATAAAATACCACTCATTGCTTGTATTTCTGCCTAACTATTATTTCATCCACAGATTTATTTGTAATTTAAATAAACTACCATTGTTAAATTTACATACCATTGAAAGATACCAAACAGCAAAACCAAATTTTGAATAACAGTCAAGATGTAAAGTGGACTTTTTTTCACTAAAATTTATATCGCAAGCATATTGCAGAAAAACTACACATTTTTTCCACTTTTCATGGGGATACATTCCTGGAAAATCACATGCACATCTCAACCACACAAAAATGGGACTAACAATATGGAAAAATAGATTTCCATTACTAACACCTGGTGTAAGGGGCATTGTTTTACACTGAGGTGCTTCTTCTTGTAGCTTGACAATGCAGAAGTTAGTCCTGCATTCCCAAACTCTTAATTCCACTCAAAATTTGGGTCCGAATCCACCACTTTAGAGAATTAGTTAGCGAGAACCTTCATGGTCACCTCGCACACTTCCCAATTAACCTCATCTTCCTCATGTGTAGTCTGCTCCACAGATAACTCCTCTTGATGGAACCAGAGAAGCTCAAGCAATGCAATGCAAGAATCTAACCTTAATGCTGTATAAAGATCATTTTAGAAAATTATTTCATGAAGAGTAAGGTACACAACTTCAACATAGAATGCAGTGTCATTGAAATTGGATTTACATGCAGCATGTTAATGGTTTTCTGAAATTTTTACAAAAATATTAATGGTTATATTTGGGTTACCTTAGAGCATTGGAACCATGAAGTCTTTCCAAAGCCATTAACTATGATACTATATTTTTCATGATGCTTGGTATGTTTTTATTTATGGGAATTAATCATATTCGTTTTCAGTAACTGCTGATATTAAAAAAATGGAAAATCAGCTACTTTTGACTTGGAAAGTTATATGAGAAAGTTGTTATTTTTCCTAATTAATCTAACAAATCTTTCTATTTCCCAGTATCTCAAGTAAGTAAGAATAAGTATGAATCAAACTTGCTTGTGGCATGATAGTAATAAACTACAGCAATTTATTGATTATCTGACCTCCAACTATCTAACTAGCCCAATTAATCATAGCAAGAGAATCCCAAGGTCAGATAGTCAGTTGATCGAATGATCAGACAAAATAGGCCTTAGTCCTATTTTCCTACTTATGATCTTCTTCAACAACTGTTATTACTTAGAAAGGGTATTAATTTGTGAAATAATTTTTTGCTTAAAATATCTTCCTCTCGCCTTAAAAGGATGAAACAGTGCTGCATAAAATCCTATCACTTAAAATTTATAAATTTTTTTGCGAATCAACCAGGACTGCTGCATTTTTCATTTTCTTGAAGATTAAGGATGCTTTAGGCTTCATATACAAAAGGGTATAATTTTATAAGGACAAGGAATAAAGTAGCAGAAAGAGAAATCTCTTTTTTACAACAGCAAATAAATCAGATGTCGTCATCCATTTAAAGAAGACCTTTTCTGAAAGCTAAGCTGGTTGGGCTTGTTTCTCATTCATTCTTGGGGGAAATATTCAGTTTAATTTCATCTGTCAAGATAGGGTGTAAGGTACATTGGTGCAGTGGTGATCAGTGAGATCACCATAGAAAATATATTTTATTTTAGTCTGAGTATTACTTCCCCAAGAAATCTTGAGCTGCGTGGCCTTCCTCTAACTGGACAAAAAATGGCAAAAGAAATAACATATTTTGTATCATAAAAATAGCTCATCCAATGTAAATGTCAAGTTGTATCCCCTGAAAGAGTAATTCTGAAAACATTGGGCAACCAGTTTAGTTTTCCATGTAATTTGGACTTGAACCTTTTATCTGACTGTTCTGCTATCTTACCTACCCGAGGTCTCGCCAGGGTTATATAATAAAGGCAAAAACGCTAACAGTGAAGGATGATGTTACTGTACAGAAATCACTTTTCTTAATCTGGTATCCTGCTTTTAAATAATAGTGCTAATCCCATATGACGGGCAGCCAACCAAGGGCTCACAGGAAGTATGCATTCCCTGAACAGGTTTTATGTAGCCTGTGATGCTATGATGGAAAAGTGATCCATAAAAGTTAATACACAAACTCATACTTTTACTATAATCTAATATATAAAAGGCAAAAATAAAAAAAAACCCCTTCTAACCAAAATATCTCCGGAAAAAACCAACCGATTTTAATTAATCTTTTTTTAGGTGACAGGGCAGGCCCCAAAGTAGGTTTGGATACCACTCTCAAACCCCTCCACTCTCACGCAATACAGCCCTGGTAAGAAATTCGTTTCTGTCTGTAACTATGTTCCCTTATAACTCAAGAAGGTTGAACTGATTTGCACCATTCTTTCCCTAATTTGTTCAGCATTAAAACGAACAGGTTTATGTAAAAAAATACAATATAATATACAATATTTAAGGCAAATAACGTTTTTACCTATAGTGTAAATACATTTCACATAAAAATTAACTGATGTGGGCAACACATGACTTTCTCCATATTTATATGGCATATTACATGTTGTTAGCTCTGGGATCATTGTCAATATTTACTTCCGGTTGACAATTAAGAAAAGAAAAAGAGCGTTACTAAGGCATAACTAAGTGTGAATTGTTAACAATAGTCTTTGGTAGGTGGCATGGTGGTGGTAGCTAAAAATATATGATATCTCTTAAACAATGCATTATATGGAAAAATGTATCAAACAAAGGCTGTAGAAAATAAAATTTCCTACAACTTTTATTCCAATACATTTTTACATTTATCAAATATTAAAGCAAATATTTCAAAATAACGGATAAGTGACAAGAGTAAACACCCACTTCCGGTGGACCGATTTTTACCAAAAACTAATCAGATCTTCTAAACTTTTATAAAAATGTTCTATTTAAAATTTTGCGTTGACCTGATTAATAGTTTTTGAGTTAGAGCACCCACAAAAATCTATCACATACAGACAGACATCATCGAGAAAATAGTCAAAAAGTACTCAGGGGACTTTAAAACATGTATTTCCGTTGAAATTTTCATGAAAACAATACTTTCTCTATACTTAGTATATGGAGAAAGTAAAAACATATGAATATACAGTCTGATCGAAAGTTATCACATTTTTTTCAAAAACCCTTTTACGGAACAAAATACTTCTCTGTAGGTAATTTTTAGAAGCAACACTTTGTATGTTGACTGCGCGGGCGGTGCGAGGGTATATAAGTTGCAGTGTCAGCCACGAGAGCATGTGCCAAGTGCGCAGGCGGTGCAAGGGTATATATTTGTGCAATCCCGAATTGCACCCGGGCAATGCTGTGTCACACAGCTAGTTATGATAATAAAACTTGATTTAAACACATTATTTATGTATAAGTTTCACTTATGTGATATCTAAGAATCTCAAGGTAACATCTGATGAAACTCTAAATCTGGCCTGCCAAAGCTTGACAACTTCTAATTTGGTCCGCCAAAGAATTCTCAACCACCAAAGCAGCCCACCAGGTAAAAAAGATTGCTCACCCCGGTATATACAGCAGATATCTCTTAATATGATCACATTGGACTCTATTTAATTGACAACATTAAGCAGCTGATAATAATAAATGGCAATCTTGCATTTTTAAACCATCTCAGTAGCACTTCTTCCACATCTGCACTTTCTTTTTCTATGCATTGATATTTTCATTTACACCTACTCAGAAAAAGTTTAAAAGTTTGCATAAAATAGGCTTTAATATACATAGTCTTATTGTTAGTGCCAATCTTTCAATGTTCTTGGAAAAAGCATCATAATCTCTTAAAGAGTTTTTGTTTTTCTTGTAAAATTGAATCTTTCTTATACAGTGACATTTTCTTATAAAAAATTGGGCTGTTGAGTGTACAAAATAATTTTCCATAAAACTGTCATTGGTGATTGGATACCTTCATCACAAAACTATTGCTGGGGACAGAACTGCTGCGTTAGTTGCATCTTTTCATGTGGTGTGTTTCCATCGCACAACGATCAAGAAAGAATTATCAAACCAACTTTACGGCTGAAATGAAACTGAAAAATTATTTCTCTAATAGCCATAAAAAGGTTTAGCTCAGTTTGAACTTGCTAGAGCTGAAAGCAATTACCTTCTAGAGCATAGCAGTGTTTTATGGCCTCTTGACAATCATTATACTCCTTCCATGGCCTCATTAAAGCCTTATCCATTAGCAGCAAATGCTTTATAAGTTTCATTTTGTCAACTCTTTCCCCTGCTACTACACAAGAGAAAACACTTTTGAATTCATTTGATGAATTTGTCAACTCTTCCTTTACAGCACTAATATCCATCAATCTGTGACATTTCTTGCAGGTAAATAATTCGCCACTATTTGGTAGTGGGTCCTGGTTTTGATTTTCTACCACTCTTTCTAATTGGCCATTTCTACAAATTTGACAGCGCAAATTTTGTTCGACATCTACTTCTTTTATCAATTGGTAACAACCGCAAGTGTGCTGTGCAGTTACAATCAAAGAAATATTGTGACTTGAGATTTTCATGCCTCAACTGAACTGAATGCACTGCATAATGATATCCATAATTGTCTAACACTTGTTCCCCTTTGTTTATAGGTCTAATGGCTCGTAATATTGCAGTACTTCCATCATAACTGTGTCTAACAACATTGGGGTCACATGAATGATTAATCAAACTAAGCATTGCATAAGCAGCTGCTCCTATCTCAACTCATGACGAAGACAGTTCATGCTGGTATTTCTCAGACATATCTGATGCAGGTTTTACCTTTTCAACAAAGAGCTCAGACACCTCATGTGCATTGCAAGGTAAATTCTGAAGGTGTCTCATAATCAATTCACCAACTAATACTTCAAGGCTTTCAGTATCAGAGGTCAACTCAGAATTGAATAAGGAAGTATTAACCCTTCCTGTGTCGAATACGATATATTCCGCACTTGCGTTTTTCCCTTGCATGTCGTTTGCGACATATTCCGCAAGCAGATGCCTGCTGTTCCGTGTCGTATACGATATATTCCGCATTCTGCCATTCACTAACATAGCTTTTATTCTACCTTCCGTAAGTGATACTAGATGGCAGGAGATGGTAGCTTTCGAAAGAGAATACTGGTAGTGACGTCAAAGCACCGAGTAAGTCAAAATAACCCATAAAATTTACATTTTCGAACTTGAATTTCCTTTTTGAGAACATAAACATCCGTCATGGCAGACTTTGAAGTATCGGTATCGGATTTGGTCCAATTATTAGCTGAAATAAGTGATGATGAAGAATATTTCCATAGTTTTGGTGATGAATCAGATAGTCTGATGAATAGTGAAAGGGAATTAGACGAAGATGAGGAGGAAATCGTGTTAAATGGTGAACCTATGCCAAGACTTACGACAGGTTGGTTGGACATTGTTTCTAATGACCCTGGTCCAAGTTTTCAACCTAATTTTAGTGAGGTTACACCGGGAATAATTCTTCCAAGTGATTTTAATATTCACAGCGAACCTATACAATATTTCCGACTTTTTTTGGAGATGAAATGATCAGTCTAATACGCGATGAAACCAATCTCTACGGCAAAAACAGAAAATTGGCCAAGCAGAATTCGCCTACATCACGTCTCGCTAATTGGAAGAGTAGTGAATCTTGTGATATCGATGCCTTCCTTGGCATAATTATAAACATGGGCCTAAATCCAAAGACTGAAATACAAGAATATTTCAATACAGAATGGATCAAGCAAATGCAATTTTTTGGCGATGTTTTTTCTTTAAATGAATTTCTCATGCTATTTTCCAATTGCATTGAGGACTATCACACAAAGAAAAATATTTGAGGAGTAGCGGAGTGCAAACAGATGTAAATATTCAATTAACTGTAAATAGTGTATATATTTAATAGTGTTAGTTGGAGACAGTATTCAGAGATGCACCACCAGTTTTTGAAAAATCACTGCTAAACAACATCATACTTGGAGAGTAATAACTACCTCATATCTATAATATTTATGTTATAAGTGCAGTTTTCATATATATGAATATGTAGTTGACTGATTTGGCTTTTAAAAAAAATACCCATTTAAAAAAAATTATATCTGAAAAAAATGAACAGGAATTTATAATCTCTGTATATTTTAGCGACATGGGAAGGGTTAACTTTTAAACAGCTCACAATACAGAAAGATATACATGCTCTTTTGAAGAGATCAGATACATATCGTTTATCACTGTAACCCTCTAGGTGGTATATAGGGGTATAGTCAGAGGAGTCATATTTTCCATTCACAGAAAAGCCTTTCTCTCTCAATGAATTGGAATAAGGGTTTAAATCAATAGCACTAAGAAATTTTTTTAAAGAAGTAAACTGAAGAGAAAGTACAATCCGTAAGGCTAAGAGTGACATCTTACCCATATCAAGTTTTAAAATGTAGTAAAGAATAGAACATTCTTTCTCATGGTACCCTATCCATGAACTTCTTCGACATTCTTCACTGAAAAACATAACCTGTGGATAGCAAGTAAAATGAAACAAATATTAGTCTGTTGACCCTAGTTAAACTAATTCATTTAATCTTTAATGGCCGAGCAGTCTCTAATGACTCAATTTACCACTGTTGGCCAAGCAGTCCTTTATGGGACCACAGTAACTCCCATTCATTGTAAACAACATCTTTATTTTAATGAAGAGGCATCATTTGCTACTGTGTAAACATACTTAAGAAGGCCTGTTACTTGAGAATTCTTGTTATGCACCCCATCTGGTGATTGTAATGTATACAGATCTCAAGAAGTTCGGAAAACAAACAAAAAATATAACTTGCTAATCAGAGGGAAATTTCCTAATAGAGGGATTTTTCCCTTTTTAATTTAACTCTACCCACTGCAGGTTACTGGGGCATTTAAGCACTATATGCTACAAGTTAAGGCAATTAATTATCAACTGATGGAAATTCTATTAGCTTGTGGTATGATGAATTAATCTGAACAACTGCATTATTATTAGGAAACTAACACTTAAATATTGTTATTTCTACAATTGATAGCACTCCAAAAAACACATTGAATGATAGTTATCTTCATCAGAAACAAATAGTTTAAGAAAAAAATGATCAAGTATGAAAGTCTCTGAAGAGACTTCATTGAATTAAAAGTAATGTAATCTACCAATTGTGTAACTGGAAGGCCTTTTCTTTCTCACAAGTTTCTTGGCGATACATCAGTGGATGAAAAAATGATACATAAGTTTTGAAAATCAGAATACCACTTAACACTTTCAATGTCTACCGTACATCTTGAGGTTTCATAATGAAAAGCCCCTGAGATTGCAGAGGCTTCTCCTAAAGCTGTGAAGTCCTGTCGAGATGCAAAATCTTTTATGCAAGGTATGAAGTCCCAAAAAAGGTCAATTCAGAAAAAATACTTGGTTAAATTCTACTATTTAATAAAAACTAAGAGCTGCTTTCTTTTGAGATTGAATCTAGTTTAACTAATTGTAAAAATCAATCTCTCAAAATAATCATAGTTATTTCCTCATCTTAATTTTTGTACTTTTCACAGCTATCTACATACTTTTTCTTTTAAAAAAGTATTTTAATAACGCTAATATGGTGACGATTTTTTGCTCCAATTAGTGTTGAATTTGAGGCTGAAAACTGAATTAATTCCTAGTAAACATACTTTTTAGTATCATTAAGGGAAGTTCACCATTTCCACACAGAATAAGATCAGCAGCTTTTTTGACTGATTCTCCACTGCAATTTTATGAGCATAGACCGTTAATTGGGGCTTCTGCTGCACAAGATAGAAATTGGTATTTGCCGTGTAAGTGCTACGAGATAAATTGGAATTAAACAAGTAAATATGATATGCTTTAACTTAAAAATTATATGAATTCCGTATTTGGCGGATGTCAATTCAACTTCAAAATTGAGCCCTTTTATAAAAATGACTTTTTCCACATACAAATTAAATTTTAAAATTTTCCAATTCTTAAAAAACTTAAATTACAACAACTATCACAGGGAATCAACGATCTGCATCTCTTTAAACAATTATAGCAATGAGTGATGTAGAATTCAGGTAAAAGTATGGTTGCGAATGGTTCTTCGATGATGATAACATCGCCTGAAAGAAAAACGTACACGGAAGCCAATAATAGAACTTTCTTAAGAACCAATAATGAATTAAGATCAGTAGTTGAGAGATTTGATTAGGAATGTATCTTTATGCAATACCCTAACTACCCAGGAATGATATTTTTGGTAGCCGCAACATGCCGACCGAAATCATCGGAGTAATGAATTTTTACAGTCAGATGCGCATAGTATCTCCTCATTTTTACAACTTATGGATGGATGGCATTCTAATTGATTTGTCACACTAGGCTTAAGATCTCCATGACTTATCACACAATCCTTCAATATAGATAAAAGATTCATTTCCACCTCTTTTTGCTTCTTCTCTGTCGCATTCTTCAGAAGTGTACGAGAATCTTCGTAGCTCTTCTTAGCTTCACTGTGCCATCCTAATTTACAGTAACTCTCTCCCTTTCTTTTCAATAGCTTATACTTAAGGTCATCTGGGTAATTTAATTAAAGTGCTCTATCTATATCCAAAACAGAATCTTTAAAACACCTAAGAGAATATAGTACAGCAGACCTGTTAGCATATGCCAAAGATAACTCAACCGAACTAGAGGCTACTAAGACACTTCTATTGTAAAGTTTCAAGGCCTTAGTTTCCCTTCCTTTAATAAATGCTTTGTTCCCTTCATTTCTCAAGCGAATGGACTCTGTTGAACATTTTACAGGGACTTCATCATCAAGGCACGAAGGCCGGAATACGTTCTCAAAGGCGAGTTTTCTAACGAAGAGAAAATGTTCATAGTCCGAGGTTAATTTGGAGAATTCACTTGATATTTTCTCCACTACACCTTGTTCTTTCAAACAAGTGCACATATTACTAAAGAAGTCAGAAAACCCATTGTCTTTTGTCATGCTGGACGATTTTTTGATAAAATCTTCAAAAAATAAGCGTCTAAATTTTCCAGATACAATTTAGACACGGAAAGCAATTAGTTTCACTTTTGATTGAGCTACAAACTACAGTAAAATTCAGTAACAGTCACTAAAAATATGAAATTCGACCTGATGAAACCCATATCTAAACAATGCTAAGGAATCAGGGACCATCAGTAGATATTTTTAGAACGGAAGATCGTGTGTTAAGTTGAACACGATATACCGCATACAATTTATCGATAATCGGAATAACAATGACACAGAGTAGGTATACATATACAGAGAGGACAGAACGGCCGTAATGCCTTTCACTTCTTGTAATGCTGATTGCGCACGGTGGCCATGTTCCCAGCAAGTTAAAGACGCGCTCATTCAAAACTTCCCCAACTGAATCTGGTAACAGACGTTATACTATAACACACGCTATTGTGATTACTAGGTTAATATTGCACAAATTGATGTATCATGGTAGATATGAATTTACTGGACTACATTTTGAAATAGTGAAGGGGATTTCTAGCTTAATCCTTCATACTTCACAAGCTGTTGTAATAAAATCCCTTTCTTGAATCTTCCGCGATAAAATTATAGGATTCATTATTGTATGCATAGCTATATACCCTACGGCCATATTGTATGCTCCTCCTAGTCATTTTAAGTCCAGCAGATTGCCACTTTAGTGGGCAAAAAGCAATCTCATAAATATTATTCGACATACGATCACCTTCCTTCTTATCTCCTAGTGCTTTCTCTAATCATTTTAAATTCAACAAATTGCCACTTCAGTGGGCAACAAACAATCTCATAAACAGGGTAGGATTTCAAGAAAATTCATGTGTCAGATTAAAATAAAGTTTTAATTCATGAACTTTGAGGCTAAACAATAATTTCCAAATCAACTGCAGAGAAACATACCATGTCACATCCAAAACAATAATGCTGATATTAGCATGAAGGGGATTATTGGAAAAAACGAACGATGTCGGTTTTGTGGCATTTAATAACGGCCAAAATCAACAAGAAAAAAAAACAAACGTAACAATTAACAAGTAGCACCGGCGGATGCCGACTGATGCAAACTTTGGCGTGGCAAGGTGGACAACTCTCTAGGCGACGGCTCGAACGGAAGTGTTCGTTTCTGCTTGCACACTTTCACTTCTCACAATGCCCCTGGCGGCATCGCCGAGAACCGTGAAGACAGTAGCGAATCACCATGCGCTGCCGGCCGTGAAGACAAGTTAGCGGCAAAAGCCGCTATAAGCATAACAACATACCACACCTAATTTACAATATAGTTTCAACAATTCAATTTTGACAACTTTTGATTCTTCCTTCCAACTTTTCTTACTAATCCCTTATTTATTCCCTTAAGGGAGTGATAGACTTTCATTCTTATGAACAATTTCATGCAATACATTTTTGGGACCTGTGGACAAGGCATCACAAAATCAATTATTTCAAACATTTTTAATAGACTGTATCCTAACCTTGACTTCCCAAGCATTTTATAAAATTCAGATTCAAAAATGGAATTCATTGCTGAAATGAAGTCCACATAGGTTTTATTTAGCATAGTTAATCCCCCAAATGAATCCATATCATAGGATTTGTTCAATGAAAATAGCTGGGAGGGATCCACCATCATGGAATTGTCGTGTGCATAAGCAAGGCAAACACCACATAAATGTTGCTGGAGGCACTTCTTCATCATGTAACCAGCTGCATACACTTCCACATTCTCTTGTAGTAGCTGATCACGATAATCCAGAGTGTGCACTTTGATACTGACTCTCTTGTTATAGTCAGCTTCAGCTTGTGAAGAAGCAATGGAAATATCACTGACACTGGTTATAAATGAATCAAAATCCATTACACAATTCCCATTTTCTTTCAAAAAGTTTACAGAAGTCAGCAGTCTCTTTTTAAAACCTGAATGAAACAAAACAGGTGTTTGGTGGTCACAGTTACCCCCTTGCTTACGAATGTCCCCAAAGAAATTCTCAAGGTAAGGGATTGGTTCATTTTCTTCAACCGGTGGATTTCAACCCTTTGCCTGTTGATAATTTTCTTCAATTTTTCTATTTTACGGCAATCCTTTTTCTCCCACAGGTGTAGACGTCTCAACTGATACACTTCCATGAAATTCTGTGTTATCATTCACTTCTCTCTGTTGTATTCCTAGAATAAAAAGCTGATAGGATAAATAACACACACATCACCTAACTTCGTCATATGATGCATTCTCTACTCATCAAAACATTCAAAGAATGAAATTTTGTGCAATAACTTATATATATGGCATCATTAATCCAAAATGGTTTCCTTTAAGGATAGTAACTGTTTGCTGTTCATGGCTTAAACAACACAGACATTATCATAGTTTGGCCATGATTTAAAGCAGAGAAATAACTTTTAAAAATAAACAACAGAAACGGCACAATTAATAGAAATAACTTAATTGGAACTTTGAAATCACATGTATCATCTGTTCCAACTTATCTCGATAATTTCGAAGCTAATCATAAAAGCCTTTAGGCATAACACATTTTCTACTGGATATTTTAAGTTCTTCTGAATCACTGATGAAAATATACTGTCACACCAAATTAGGAATACTCACCAAGAGCATTTTTATCCTCAGAATGATCTTTGCTGCTAGAAGTCCTCTCCTTTGGGTGCTTTCTCTGGCTTGAAATCATCAGAGGATTAGGTACATCAAATTTACTCGGTACCCGCGTTACCTTTTAATCTGTTTTTTCAAAAAGTTCAGAAACATAACATCCTCAAAATGCTCACTGCATAACTTGCAGTTTGCATACAGGTAGTGCAGTTTTTTATCCTCTAAACCCTTCCGATGAGTACGAATAACCCATTCCTTGCACCCGAGTTTAAAATTGCATCAACAAATAAGTATATTTAAATTGTTAAGTAATATTAAATTATCAGTGCTTAACAAACTTAGCATGTAGTAAGTCAGCCAAATTTCTAAACAGTTTCATTAACCAGATAACTTACCTGGCCAGGTCTTTCGGGAAACGAAAGAAGCTGAGTCTTCCCTTCAACATGCCGGAATTATTCTGACAGTTGATTGCTGAACACCAGGAAAATCCTCCTTTTTTAGTCCATGCCATATCATCTTCAGCCATCGTTAAAACGACACAAAAGTATGATATTACGCAAAACTTATCTCACGTAAATAATCCCAACTAACTCCTTCGACTTCATCCGATCCCAGTGGATTCTGCACAGGTTTAACTTGCTTTCAATATGGCGGATGCACGTCACGGGCATTACAGTCGAGGTGGCGTTTGTCCTCTCTGTATATACCTACTCTGTGACAATGACAGATATTAGGAGAAAGTGCAATATACACCCCCTCCTATAAAGAGCGCTACATGTGGCTACAACTGGAATTACTTGAGTCTAGCAAATCGCCATTTTTAGACAGCAACGGCAGTAATTTACAAAGCAGTCAAAAGTGAACCGCAGCTAAATAAGGAAAAGGGAACGAACCCAAACCCCAACCACTTTTCCTAATCCGGGGGAGGAAATGGAACGAAGCCAACCACTTAACGCAACCCGGGGGGAGAAAATAGAAAGAATCCAACCACTTAACCCAACCCAAGGAAATTATGGTGGATATTGAAGTCGTGCTGGGTCCAAGATGATTTGCCCAAACCCGTAAAGGTGGCAACTCTAAATACTGTTAATAATATACTCTTAGGACATGCTAACAAAATTGCTGATCTTGGTGTACTATTCACTTCAAATCTTAGTTTTAATGATATAATTGATATAATTTGCACCGAAGCCTTGACAAATATTAGGCTTTATATGTGGAAATACTAAATAATTTTGTGATATTCAAACATTAAAAGGTATTCATTGATTAATTTGTAGATCTATTCTTGAAAATTGTTCTATAGTTTGGTGTCATTTTTACAATTCCTCTGTATCCAGGATTGAAAAGTCAACACAAATTTCTTTGTTTAATTGCATATAAACTTGGATGTATGTATAGTCAATATTCCTAGGACTATATTTTCTCTCTCAAGGTTAAATACTCTTACGCTCCCTAGAGATAAATTACACTGGTTCCTTCCATAACCACCTATCTAACATACAGACACTATATGGACTACTCTTAGTCTAGTCCCTACTTATTGATCTAACTGGCATGCATGACTTTACCAGGTAATTAGTACTTAATTGTATTCTGTCGTCAAACCACTTACTATTCATCTTATTCTTTTAATCTTCAGAACCTTCGATTAAAAGGCAAAAATTAAACAAGTGTACCGAGATTCAGAATTTTATACAATAATGATATCAGGGAAATTTTACATGATACTCAAATGGTTTTTAATATAAAAAATTAATGTAGTTGTTGCTGCTATTCACTGCATATTATCAACTTCCTAAAGAAATTGTTGATAAAGTCAAAAGGATTTTCCACCATTTATGAAAATTGTTTTATAATAAATCACCAACAAATAATACAGTACCATATCATCGTTCATCTACGTTCAAACTCCTCATACCTTTGGTTAGCTGTCAGATTAGACAGTATGCTATTATTCAAATTCGAATAGTAGCTTAGTAGAAAAAGAACCTGACAAGCAAGGTGAATAGACTTAACCCTACACTAGTTCAAACTAAAGAGAATTTTACTTGCCAGCCTTGATCATCTGTGTGGTTCCTAAATGTACCACTAAGACTCTCTTTGTTTCCGAGTGACTTAGTTTCACTTCTAATGCAATAATAAGGAATAAATTTATATAGAGTACTCACAATGCTTGCATTCTCGTCAGAATATATACAGTGAAACTTCGATTTTAAGTCCTCTGATTTTACGTTTTCTTGGAATTTACACATTTTTCTTTTGGTCCCAGTGTGTTGTACATAAGAACAATGATAAATTTTAATGGATTTTACGTTTCCACGATTTTGCGCTTTCCTCGAATTTACAACAGGAATTTCACTTCCGGATAATGTGTAAATGCGATTTTACTTTTAAAGTATTCACAATTACAATTCAACTGAATTGTTTTCCATATTCTCTAATAAAAAAACTATATTGGTGTATTCCATATTCAAAAATCATTTAGACGAAAACAAAAACGGCTGAAGACCAATGCGCTATAGGGTGTGAGTTGACATTGTATACAGATTGTCTCCAAAGTTGGGTATATTTTGATAAACTATTTGGGGTATCAAAGTTCAAGTTTTTCTCAAGACTGCAGCTGGTCTTTTCATAACTAAATATGCACATAACTGAGTAATCGTAGTATGAACATATTGTTTTCTTAAAAGTTACTCTAAATCAATTACTAATAGGAAAGAAAAATTAGAACACTTGTTGATACGATTTTGTATTTATGTGAGAAATGTATGCCAATTGTATTTGATGTTTCAATTCATATTTTATTTTACATACTGTGTGTATTGGTGTATTTTATATTCAATATGATAAGCAAATTTCAGGTCAATAAATAAATGCTAATTTAAATTATTTTTTGTCTGATACGAAGTTCAAATAAATAAAATGGAGTAATTTTCTACTAAAACATTAAATCACTCCAATAAATTGATAAAAAATCCTAAAGCTAAAGGAAAATTACTTAAGAATCACCTGTTCATAAAAAAGTTGTAACGTTATTTTTATTTTATTCTTCCTTTTTATAATTTTCAAAAGATTTTATATCAACCATGGGTTTTTATTTTTCCTTTCTTTTTCATTGATTTTTAAATTGTTTATTGGAATCCCGGGATTTATAATTTTCAATCCTGGGATTGTGAAAGAACCGGGAAATGACAAGCACTAGTTAGGATTCAACTCTCCTGCCCTGGTGTACTTCTTTCAATTTTTTAAAATCTTCTAACCTTACATACTTACTGTGTTATCTGCAATGGCTCCTTTACCACATAACTATACATGTTCGTACTGGTATCATGACTCTATATGGCTGTTATATTTATGCCAACGAAATATTGGTAATTTTATAGTAAGGTCTGATGTGCATACCCATTGTACTAGATTGGGTACCAAACTGAATCTTCCACGAGTGAGACTGACTAAGTCATTATGTAGCTCCAATCTGATCATGCTCCAGTTATTCAACAGACTTCCTGACAGGGTGACAACTGTCAGCCTGAGCAGGTTTAAATCTGTTCTCTATAATTGGTTAATAGAGAAAGCTTACTATTCTATAGATGAATATAATGAGGACCATATTGACATTATGTTTTGAACTCGTGTTTTCAATGTGTCTGCTTTTAAATTAATTATGTTTGCTTGTGTTCTTTATTTCCTTATCCTTGTGCATTTTGTATATTGTGTTTTGTAGTGACAATGCCTATTTCAGATTGTATCTGGTTAATGGCCTGATAAAGTATTATTATTATCATTGTATAACCTATGATTTTTGGCATGCTACACATAGCTACAATCATGTCTTTCAGTTAATATCCGTAAGGTTGGAAAACATTATAGATGCTTCTTTTTTATCTCGATATCGCATACACTGCGATTGGATCGTATATCACACACATTTGCATATTAGGCTTTGTCAGATCAATCGCTCGTTCATTTCGGGGTCTCGGGCATGCTGGACAGTGCTGGCTGCTGTGGCATGCGGAGGTGGGAATATCGATTCATCTCACTGAATCGATTCAGTCGAGTCAGTTCACCTAAATGAACCGGTCAAAAGAATGGTTCAGTGGTTCACTGTGATTCACTGAGTCATCTTACGAAACCAATTCAGTTACCTAGATTATTCAGTGAGTAATTTCCGATTCTGTGATTCACTGCTGATTCTGAATCAAATGTATGATTAAAACTTTTGATTTGTTAAACTTACTTACCCTACAATTTTTGGCTGAAGGAGTTTTATACAACTGTTCAACTTGGAGCCAAAGTGTTTACGAGCTACCATCTACTTTGATTTGTTACTTTGGCTACTTTAAAATTCAGGCCATTAAATAAAATCAAATAAATTGATGGGTTTAAAAAGTAATTTAATTCAGTTCAAAATATAAACATCGGTAAAGGTCATGCAACTTGAAATCTAATAATATTAATATTTTTCATTCCATTGAATATATATTGTATATATATATATATATATAAATGTGTGTTAATTCCATACTTTTTATGTATAATTATGCAAAAACTAAGTTCTTATCTTAATTTGAAGTAATTATATATATATATATATATATATATATATATATACTCTCTGTAGCTGAAGAAGGAGTAGTTCCGAAAGCTTTACGTTTGTGATGTTTCTGTGTTTTTGTGTTATTTTACGTGTGTCGCTTCGACATCCCCGGGGCCTCGCCAACCTGAAGTCGTCTGATTGGTGAGTGCTCACTGGGTTTCCTCATCCCAACACCTTGTTGACATCCATATATTCATTTTACCTTTCCTTTTCCGTAAGTTGTTATATATATATATATATATATATATATATATATATATATATATATATATATATATATATATATCAGAGGCGTATATTCAGGGTGTGCTAGGTGTGCGGTGCACACCCACGGATTCGCAATGTCACAGATATTACATTTTTGCATTTATTCCTGTTAAAGACTCCTCTAATCGTTTTCTGGCTTCGCGTGATTCCTAAAATCAAATCCAATATACAATGGTTCATGAAGAGGAGAAGTTTCGGCGCGTAAACATTGTATCACATTCACGTTAATAGCCCGGGTGTGCGGTAAGAAATACGGATAGCTTTGAGCCCTTTAAACATACGTACAGATGGCGCAGCGGGTCAAATTCTTAGCCACCTTGTGGATTTAAACCGTCCAGAAGGCGTGGCAGGGTGTGCACTGAGACAACAGCACCCAGAAGTAGTTAGCGGTTGTGATTGGCTATTGTGTGAAGCAATCCAATTCAACGTTGTTACTTGTCATGAGATGCCGTTTTTGTTTTCTGAGTTTCGTCTGTTTTGCGTGCGTGGGGTAAAGTGTGAACCGACGTGTTTATGACACCGATTTAGACAAGTTTTTAACATATATTTATAATTTTTTAGATATAATTTATAACGTTTTGCTCATATTTACAATGGTAAACAGTGTTGACGATGTACTGAATGCCCCGTTTTCTGCCCGAGCTTTTGCGGATTGTATGAACATAGTCGAAGAAGGTAAGCCTCGTCCTCCTCTTCCAAATTTACTGTGCAAGCACAAAGATGCAAAAACTGAGTACATGAGACATTTCTCTGTTTCACAATACGATTCAGTAGAATGGTTAACTGGATGTGAAGTGCTGTCAAGACTTTTTTGTTGGCCTTGTTTATTATTCTCCAAAGAGAAAGGTGTTTGGAATAAGCACGGGTATTCCGATCTTAATAATTAGGCTGCAGCAATGCAAAAACATGAGCGCTCCCAGCCACATGTTCAGTCATTTTTAAATCTTAAGATGTTTGGAAAACAAAGAATTGACACTCTCATTGACAGACAAAGAAAAATTGAAATTAGTCGTCATAATGAACAAGTAAAGAAAAATAGAGACGTTTTAAAAAGATTAATTGATGCTGTATGTTATTTGGCTAAGCAAGAGCTTCCTATGAGAGGTCATGATGAGTCTGAAGATTCAGCCAACCGAAGTAATTATATAGAATTTTTAAAAGTTCTCCGTGAGTATGATCCTCCTTTAGACTGTCATTTAAAGGCATCGACTGTATTTCGAGGAACTTCTCCCATAGTACAAAATGATATCATTAACGCTATATCTGATGTAGTTAAAGATGCTATAAAGAAAGAAATTTCTTCCGCTACATTTGTGGCCATTCTTCTGGATGAAACTTCTGATGTAATGTCAAAATCGCAGCTATCAACTGTTTTCCGTTTTGTCCATAATGGGCAAACACACGAAAGGTTTATCGGATTTACAGACGTAAGTGATGATAGAACGTCTAGTGGTCTTTTTAAACAAGTTGTAAACAGAGTTGAGGAATTTAATATTAAGGACAAGTTGGTCAGCCAAACTTATGATGGTGCCTGTGCAATGAGTGGACATATTAATGGGTTGCAGAGTAAAGTTATCGAGGCCTATCCTTTAGCAATATTTACGCATTGCTACGCTCACGTTTTGAACTTAGTTCTGAAGCAAAGCCTCTTGAATATCAAGGAATGTAGATTGTTTTTCCAAACTATCAGTGGATTGGCAGCATATTTTTATAAATCATAGAAAAGAGTAAATGCTTTGCAAGATTTTGTTGCTAAAAAATTACCCTCCGTCGCACCAACCAGATGGAATTTTACTTCCCGTTTATCAAACACAGTAAAACGCCACAGAAGTCAACTTATTGCATTTTTGAACACATTGTGGAGAATTCTGGGGATTGGGACGTGGATGCTGTAATCAAAGCTCGTGGTTTTCAGAATTTCTTGCAAGATTTTCAAACAATTTTTTTGCTAGAAATTTTTTCTGTTCTGTTTGGCTATATTGATGTTTTGAATAATATATTGCAAACATCATCCTATGACATATTGTACTGTTGTAAAAAAGTGCATGATACTATGAAATAGCTTAGGAATGACAAGGAACATGGATTTGATGATATTTGGGTTTCTGCAAAGAAAAGGCATACGGTTGAGTCGTCAAAGCCTAAAAGACGAAAAGGATCTATAGAAGAGGAGAAGAGCGCGTGCCTTCGATTATACCAGAGAATAGTCGACTGCTTGTGCCTGGAGATGGAAGAAAGATACTCTTCACTTTCGAAACTTGAGTTTTTTCAACTCCTTTGTAGCGAAAAATATGATCAGTATGCGAAAACTTTTCCTGATGGTATTCTAGAAAAATTAAAGGATTTCTACGGACCAGTTTTTGACTACGTTCGCCTAAAAAATGAACTAAAAGTACTCTTTTCTTCTGATGAATTTGCGAGGAAACCAGTGCATCGCCTATTAAAATTCATGTAAGAAAATCAGCTTCAGGTTGCATTCAAGGAGATTTATAAATTAGCGGAACTTATCAGGACGATTCCGAGTTCTACTGCTACAGTCGAGCGTTCTTTTTCGGCTACGAAGAGAATACATACGTGTTATAGAGGAACACAAACGCAGGAAAGGTTATGCGGCCTAAGTTCACTCGCCATTGAAAAGACATTGCTGGCGGAACTGAAGAAAAGACCTTCATTTTATGATGATGTGCTAACAAAATTCCTAAGGCAAAACAGGAGATTGGAACTGGTGTATAAATAAGTAAGTAAAATGAGTTTTTTAAGCCTTTCTTTGATTCAATCCGGAAAATAATATTTTCCCAAGTGATTACTTTTTCAGATTTCTGTGCGTATTATATGGTTGTACATATTTAAAAATCGTAACAAAATACAGATAATTCGTACCTCACTCTAGTATCTTCTCACAACGAAGCGTTAACCATTCTCACATAAACGGCGCGCGTGATGCATAGCTCAAGTCTATTTGACGGAGAACCCTTGTGTTGTCCATAATTATGGATTGTATAGTTAAAATCATATCAGTTAGTAAATTAAAGTATTCAAAATTATTCTAAGATTAATTGCATTAGACCAATTAAGAAGAGCGCTGCTCCGCTATGCTCTCTTTAAACTTTCACACGTCGATAAAAATGCAATCGTACGTTCAAATTAACACGTGAATTTTGTAGCGCGGGTTGCATAACCCCCCCTCCCCAATAAAAGCACACCCAACCTAAATGGGCACGCGACGCCACTGATATATATATATATATAATTATACGTAGAAGAATGGAAATAACATTTTTTTAAACAGAATACGCATCCATGTTGAATTATCTTGAATATTTGCTTTTAACTACAAAGGAAGGTACTTTTTGATTTTATAACAATGGAAAGTTTTAACTACCATGACGATGAATCCAATACTTATGTCAGATATCTATAAAAGCCTACTTCTGTCCCCTTGAGGCTCCCTCTGTAGCCCTATAAAAATGCAAATAAATCGATAAAAGATCTACATATATTTTTTTAAATTTGGCAGGCGTACTAAATTCGCTTATTTCAAGATGTTGAGAAAAAATTTCGAAAAATATCCTGGATTCATCTCCAAGGTAAACCTTTCTATTTCCCATAAGATAACACGTAAAAAATCGTCTTTTCGACTTGCAGGCTTTTATTCTTTATGAAATCAAAATTAGAAAGAATTAACCTATGATCTTCGAATCTAAACAGTTTTAAAGAAAGAACTATAAAGTTTCTTATTCTGTTCCTCTTTTCCCTCCTACATTTCGAAATTTCTCATGTTAAACGTTTAATTCACATATTTTGGAGAAATCTTAGCATTTTAACAGGATGTTACTTTGCCAACCAATTACATTGTTGAACCTCGAAATCCTATTGTTATTTCAATCCTTACATGTGTAAGCATTCTTTAGTATGAAAGAGAGGAGAGAGAAATTATTTTCATAGCAACCAATGTAAACAACTTTTGTTGCATTATTTATGAGGAATACATTTTAATGTAGAACATTAATAATTTGCATATTAAAATTAGGTACTTAGAGTCAGTGTAGCAGTTTGAGACTTGAAGCAACGAATGTCTAAAAGAATGAAAGTTTGTTTTCCTGCCATCCAAAGAAAGTCAAGGTATATTATGTTAATTTTTTATTTCACAAAAAACTTTACCATTGAATTTCAACGGGCATCTCCCTAGTACATACATGCCATGCACTGGTGACCCGCTGTCATGGTGGAAAGCAAGGAGACTCCTCTACCCTAGGCTTTTTGGCATAATGTTCAGAAGGCTATGTGTAGTAGCAACTTCTGTTCCATGTGAAAGAATTTTTTCAAAGGGAGGAAAAATTGTTTCAGAAAGACGAAGCAGATTAACCCCTAAAAAAGTCTCTGAAGTCATGTTTTTAAATTATAACCTATAATTAATATTTTTTGTATTATTCATCTAACTTTACATATTTTTTGTATTTTTCCAAAATGTAAATATTTTATAATAAGAGGTTTCAGTAATTACAAATGAAAAATGTAAGTAGTACTCCTAATTGAAAATTATCATAAGACAATGCTTCAGAAAAGGGTATGTTTTTAAAACAGTTAATTTTTTGAATGCCCATTAACATTATATTCACCATGTATCTTAATATTTTTGCACTTGTAGTATTTTGCACTGTAAATCCATCAGTTAATTGTATTGCTCTGAAACCAGTTAATTTATTCTGATTGCCTTTGTAAGGCACATTGCTCCACATAGTATTTATTTTTATTGTATTATATTCCAAATGTAATTATCTAAATTTTATGCACATTATATCTTGATGTTTCTGCATTGATATTATTTCACTGTACAAATACATGAGGTATTTACTATTTCTGATTATCTATCTAAGGAACTATGTTCCAGAAAAGATTTAATTTTTATTCCACATATTTTTTTATTGTGAATGTAATTACCTAATGATTCATTCACATTGTATCTTGATGTCTCCACACTGATGTTATTTCACTCTATAATGTTCCAGAAAGAATTCAATTTTTATTACACTTTTTAAGGCACTATGTTTCAGGAAGGATTATATTTTTATGGTATATTATTTTTTATATTGTGAATGTTATAACTTACTTTTTATTCATATTGTATTATAATTTAATTTTCTCATGTTTTCTTGATGTATCTGAATGAGTAACATTGGAAACAAGAAATATTTTACATCTCTTTTATAAAGGGAACATGGGGCATCATCATATCCAGCTGAGTCTCTTCTAATTGTGTTGTCTGGGATTGCATCCACTTTTTTCTTGTCATAAGGATACAAGAAGATATACTTTTTGTGTGCATGAAGAAAGGCTTTAGAATGTATAGTTGGCTGTTTTTTTGGTAGGGAAATAAATTAGTTAAGAAAATTGTTAAAATAGTTAGCAATTGAAATTGGATCCGATACCAATGCATTGTCATTGCATATAATGTCAATAGAACAAGAGTGCCGTTTTGATGAAGTATAGATTTTTTTAATGTTTCCCAAACAATTTTACTCTTATTACTACATGTTAGTTGCATTAATATTCTGACACCTTTTGGACTCACTTATAATTTCAGTGTAATATTTCTTGGACTTTAAATAGGTAGGTACCATAAAAGTGAAAAAATTTTTATTTCATACTTAGTGCAATATGTATTTTGGAAAGTTTGCTGTACTGGGCTGTAAATATCACTACTAGTCAACATGTGGAGCAGGCTGAGTAGTTGCAATATTCTCGGTAGGCCACAGCACTATCAGGATTGAGTTAGCTTTTCATTGTCTTAGATTAAGAGTCTGCAATCTTTTGCCTGTTGGCAAAGCAGTGTTAGTGCTAAAAAACTGGTAAGTATCCAGATTGTTTCTTAATACAGTTGCAAGATGCTGTTAGTATGATATTATCATATGTTAATCCACATTGGATTTATTTCACTAAATGTTAAATAGCCTCTATTTTGGCATGGTTTTGGGGTAACTTGGCCTAAAAATATGTATTACGCTTAACATAACAGCGCAGCAGCATGAATTAGAGGTTTCTGAAACTACAATTCTGAAAGACATTTTGAAAGAAAGAGATTTTGTCATTGTTAAGTTGGATCCCATCTTTTTTCTTTTGTAATTACATAGTTTTCACTCAGATTCTCCACAAACATCTTTGGTTATAGACATAGAGTCTATCCTAAATGTTCGCATATTGTCCTAAATGATCAGGTATTATCCTAAATTATCACCTATTAGTGCATTACAGATATAACACAATAGACAAGTCTCACATATTTACACCACCCATCACCCCATTACAATGGAAAATTTGAAACTCCTCAAAACCGTCACTAACCACAACAAACTAGATGCATACGAAAGCATTTACATTCACAAGAACAAAAACAGCATATTGAATAACGACCCTGGTCCCATCTCTTACTCACCGTTATTTCACACAATCACCTTCCACTTTCCCCACCACTACCCTAACGGTCATCACTAGTAAAATACCCCTCACAACCAATGACATTTTTGTGTTGTGATTGAGGTTTGCTCACAGTAAGTTCAGTGGTGTATATAAATTCCACACTGCATTCTTGATTGATGCTGATTTAATATTAAAAGTTGGCTATATTTGTGTAAATCATTTCTTTTTTTTTAGATTTTCATTGAAAATGCCCTCTGAAAGTTTGCAAAAAAGAAAAAGAAAGCCATGGGCAGTACAAGAAAAGTTAGCTTCACTGAAGTAGTAAAACCATTTACATTCAAAAATTTACTTTAATAATGCTTAATTATATTTCCTTTGCTGATATAACACAACACTACAATTTTTGTGCCTAAAAATTTAAATTTTAAGAGTTCGGATTTTGTCCTTATTTTTTTGTTCTGTTGTCCGGGAAGTAACATTACAAACATGGTAATTCTATCTGGAGGAATAATTTATAGTTTTGTAGCGGTAAATAACAACTGCAATTTGTATCGTGGTAGATATTTCCTTTTATTATCGTTCTCAATACAGGTCGTACTCTCGGCGTGTCTCGTTTCGTACTCCCCCAGCCTCGCGCCGGTGCACTCCTTTTATCCCTGCTCCGGCTAGTTATTATTATACATGGGCAGCTAGCCCAATTATAAACAATATTGATTAACTACATGTTTAAACAAATGCAGGTACAGTAATTTATAAAAAGCAACATTTAGTACATTTATAACATTCTTATGCATACAATACATCAAAATACACAATAAAGTAATTTATAATAAATAACAATTAGTAAATTTATAACATTCTTATCGAATTCTTAAACCTAAAAAAAGAATAGCAAAAAATATCAATTTCAATTGGTAGTTTGTTAGCCTTGCGCAACATTCTTGCAATGGGACAGTTATACAAGTAATTGTTCCTGTAGAAGTCTTTATAAAATAGTTCCCTTGATCTGGTGTGAGCAGAAGGCACACGGAACTGAATTTTTCCAAGAATATGTGAGCAATCAAGCTGATTATTAACAATTGTATACAGAAATATCAGTTCAGATTGCTCACGTCTTGTTGATAGCAAGGACAAACCTAGACTCTGATACAGCATATCAAAGGGTATATGATCCTGAGTGTAGCCTAACTTTAGTCCAATCCTTTTAATTAATTTTCTTTGAATTGCTTCCAATCTGTTTATAAGTACATCATAAGATGAGGACCATATTAATGAACAGTATTCCAGTGCTGGCCGCACTAAGGAGCAGAATAAAATTTTGATGACTGCTATATCAGAAAAATCTCTTGTAAACCTAAAAATAAATCCTAACATCTTTTGCCCTTTTTTAATTACTGAATTAATATGATATTCAAAATTTAGTCCAGGATCCATAATAATACCCAAATCATTAACAGTTTCCTATCTACTAAGAATATTATCACCAATTTTATAACTATATTTTATCGGATTTTTATTTTTTTGAGAAGTAATAATACTACACTTCTTAAAATTAAGCATCATTGAATTATTTACACACCACAAGTCCAATTCATATAGACAGCCTTGAAGTATTTTGCAGTCATTTAAAGAATGAATTCTTAAAAATAATTTAAGATCATCTGCATATAATAAAAAATTACCGTCTTAGTGAAATCACAGTATCATTGATAAAGATATTGAAAAGAAAGGGACCTAAATGGGAACCCTGAGGAACACCTGATAATACATCAAATTGAGCTGATAGTGTTCTTTTCACTTTAACTGCTTGTTTTCTGCCAGTTAAGTAGCTATGAAGCCACTGAAGGAGTGTACCTGATATTCCATAAGTATGTAATTTGGCAAGAAGATGACTATGGCTGACCCTATCAAATGCTTTGCTAAAGTCAGTATACACAACATCTACCTGAAATCCATCTCTAAAAGCTTCCAGGATATAAGTTTGCTTAGTTAGCAAGTTTGTAGTTGATGATCTACCTTTATAAAAGCCATGTTGCTCTGGCACAATAATATTTTTAAACAAAGGGCTAATTTTATCCAGTACAATGCATTCAAAAACTTTGGCAACACTTGATTGAATAGTGATTGGCCTGTAGTTTTTTATATCAAATTTGTTTCCAGATTTAAAAATTGGAACAACATTGCTTAGTTTTAAATTTGCAGGAAACACTCCAGAGGACAAAGATAGATTGAAGAGAATTGTTAGTGGAAAGGCTAAAGCAGAGTTACAATGTTTAAGTACACAAGAAGGTATTCCATCTGGCCCAGGCCCTTTATTGACATCTAGTGATTTTAGTTTGTTGGCCACATCTGTGACTGTAATTAAACATGATGAAATATGAGTAGTTTTTCCAAAAGAGTAATGCGGAATATTTTCTACTTTAGAACTATAAACACTAGAAAAATAATTTGCAAACAGGTTAGATATATCTATAATATTATTAGAAGTTTGATTGTCAAGAAACATGAACTCAGGTAAACTATTTTCCTTTCCCGAAACTTCGCCGCTTCTCTGGAATATAGCGGAATTGGAGAGGAAAAGGGGAATATTCAGTTAATTTGCCAAATGTATACAAATTAAAACTTGTTATACACTAAATTGTATTACTTACTTTAGTTTCAGTTTATTTGATTCCATTTCTTTCATTACGTGTTCACATTTCATAAGAACATAATTTATTAATTTTTAAATAATTTTACCTAAAGGAATTTACAATATACTTTTACTAATTTTCGAAATAATGAAGCTCTATTGATTTTCACAAGATTCATCATCATTAAAACAAAAAAGGTTAGCGGCTGAATAAATTTAACAATAATATAACACACTCGAGAACTAAATGGCACTCCCAGACTTGAGCGATAAGATCAGAGAGAAGTTTCCTCTTTTTGTGTGTACCGTGCTAATGGTTCGGAATCGCTGAGAATCAGTGGTTCAGCTGATTCAGTTGGTTCTAGAGGTGGGAATATCGATTCATTTCACTGAATCGATTCAGTTCACCTAAATGAATCGACCAAAAGAACGATTTAGTGAATCGGTTGTTTCAGTGAATCTGTTGATTCAGTGAATCAGTTGATGCAGTGGTTCATTGTGATTCACTGATTCATCTTAGGAAACCGATTCAGTTGCCTAGATGATTCAGTTAGTCAATAACATATAGGAGGATACTAATGTTTAGGCACTTCCAGATGAGCTGGATATTCGAAATTTTTTCCTTAGGTGGGACTATGTGCAAAGTCGACTAGAAAAATCGAAAATCTAAAAAAGTGCAACAATGCTACCGCTAAAAATTTTCAATTGTTTAAACAAATCATCATTGTTTATGTATTTCACAATGTGCTACGGAGCTGAAATTTTTTCTAGAGGTAGGATTTCTAAAAAAAACGAAATAGGGATTATAGAAATTTTGATATTTTAATTTGTTTTGCCGTTAAAAATTCTTAAAGTTTAAACAAATAGATAACTAAAGGTGAAATACTCCTTTAGCCAAACAATTTGAGGGTTACAAAACCCAATGCATTTCGCCCACAAGGTGGGCATCGTCAGGGGTAAAACCTGTTTCAACAGTTCACTGTTGAAACAGGTTTTACCCTGACGATGCCCACCTTGTGGGCGAAATGCATTGGGTTTTGTAACCCTCTAATTGTTTGGCTAAAGGAGTATTTCACCTTTATTAATCTCAGCCAAAGTTATTGAGCTACTATCAATTAAATAGATAACTGTTTAGTTACTAAGAAATGAGCTAGGATGCTGAAATTTTCAAGTTATTTAAAGATCAATCCATTTGCACAAACAAACTTTTTAATCTCTCCATAAATTTATTGCGGCGGCCGTTAAAAATGTTTAAAATTTAAACAAATTGATAAATGTTGAGAGACTTGAGGGGCCAGCTAGGAACCTGAAATTTTCATGTTATTTAGATCATAGTGCATATGCACATATAAACATTTGCCAGTCTCCAGGATGTTATTGCAGTCGTTAAAAATATTTAAATTTTAAACAATTAGAAAAAAGCTTCACTTCTAGATGTGATTTAACTTTAAAATTTGGCAGATGTGTGTGGAGTTAGTAACCCACAGTGGATAAGTAATGTTCTTTAAGGTGAAACAAAATACTTGCAGAATGCAAGCACCAAACTACTTGTGTGTGTGTGTGTGTGTGTATATATATATATATATATATATATATATATATATATATATATATATATAGAGAGAGAGAGAGAGAGAGCTTTTTTGGTGAAACAAGAGCACTAGCACTATTAAAGGATCACAACAGAAGCAACACCTGATAGCAGTGAAGGTAAAACATGGAAAGTATTTTAATGTTGTGTTTTCAAATGCGTGCTAAAGGCATGGATGATAAATAAAATAGGTGAAAATTAATAATGAAATACAAAAACTACAGCAATGTTTTCACGTTAAGGTATGGGAAAGTGGGCCAAAGGACCCTCAGTTTACAGTAGTGCTTTTTTCAATGTCAGATTAATAAAGTTGTGCTATATTGAGAAATTGTCTTAACTGATGAGACAGAGAAACAATTTCAGGAGTTATCCAATAAGTCGTTATTTTGTCTTTCTGCATAAAATATTTTTATAGGAAAGCTATGATCAAGGTATGAAAAATTCAAATTTGTATTCAAATGATTCAGAATTGAAAATTGTATCCCAGCTCTTACATTGGAGAAGAGAAATGAAATTTGTATGAGAAGTATAAAAAAA
This sequence comes from Tanypteryx hageni, assembly GCA_028673005.1. NCBI lineage: Eukaryota > Metazoa > Arthropoda > Insecta > Odonata > Petaluridae > Tanypteryx > Tanypteryx hageni. The sequence continues at coordinate 153,535,960 of CM054120.1, forward strand.
AGCATTTTTTAAAACATTTATTATGATGAATTTCAAGCGTGGCAGGAAAAGGGAATTCTGAAATTTGGGCTGTATGATCAGTGAGACAATTATTGAGTACATAGCTATTATTAGCATTTACAATATAAAATATTTTTAATAGTCATGGGAGAAGTAGGTATTAGTAATTTCTCTGTATTGATGTATAGATTACCTATCAGTGGCGGCTCGTAGCTAAAATTAGTGGGGGTGCTGCTCCAGAAAATTTTTAGCCTTTGTTTTAAAATTGTGTAAAAAGAAAAAAACATGTATAAAAAGAAAATTTATTCAGGAACTTGATAAAATCTTAACAAAATAAACCAGACATTTTTTACTTACTTTAACTTAAATTGTTACAGTTCAAGCTTGATCTATTCATTTAAAAATGAAATCCATTCTTCTTGTTTTAATTTGCGCAAAAAGTTCGATAATTTTCTCCTTGATCTCTGGATGACAATTGAGGAAATTTTTCTCCATTGAAAGTACTGCAAGCGCATTTAGTCTTTCCGAATTCATAGTGCTTCTTAAAAAAGTTTTTATTCTTTTCAATGTTGAAAAGCAGCACTCTGCCTCTGATGTAGTCATGGGAATTGTCAAGAGGATTTTTATCAGTTTTGTAATTTCACTAAAAACATCATCTAGATTATTTTCCAAGATAAATTTCAGCAGCTCAATTAATTTGCTATATTCATGAATATCAGTCCTACAATAGAATACTTTTAGTTCAGTTTCAAGCTTTTCTTTGTCAATCATGGGATAAGCTTCAGTGGTCAGTACTATCTCTTTTGTGGGATGTTCATTCTTAAATCTAGTGAAGCATTTCTTGTTGAACAATTTAGCAGCTACTAAGTGTTTAGTGGAAGAATATCTGTCCATTATATCAACACATATATAGTCACACACTTCCTTAGCTTCTGCCATGAGTGTCTTTGAAGGATTCTCACAGTACTTTGAGTTTCTCAATTCTAAAATAGCAGTTTTGAAATTTGTTATATATTCATTAACTTTAAACACACTAATTTCTCGAGATTGCATTTGGTTGTAAATTATTTCAACATGAGGCATAATCTAATGAAAAAGCTCTAACCAAAACTTGAAATTATCATCATTCAGGTATTTTAAAATTCCTATTGCTTCTGCAATGGTTTGATCTGCATTTGATGTTGACTGAATTTCAGTAAGGCAGTTTTTTAAAGGTTGCAAATTTTCATGAACTCTGTTTATGGTCCGTATGTTGAAATTCCACCTTGTAGAGGATGGACGTGGAATGCTGACGTCCATATGTTTCTTGAGAATGGACACACGTTGTGGTGATCTTGAGAAGAATGTTGGAATAGCCAGAATGTTAGAGGAAAATATTCTTGCGTTTCGTGTAATACTTGCTGCATTTCTCATTATTAAATTAAGTTGATGTGCATAACAGTGAATGAAATGTGCATTACTATAAACTGCTTTTATTTTTGCTTGAACTCCTGCTTTTTTGCCTTTTATGACATTTGCACCATCAAATGTCTGAGCTATCAGTTTTTGTCCATTTCCTTGAAGGATTATGTCCAATTGTTCTAAAATACGTTTTGATATGCCATCTGCAGTTTGATTTTCTGGAATAAAGAATCCCCAAAAACGCTCAAATATTTCTTCATTCAATACGTACCGTAGAACAAGGACCATTTGAGTGTGTTCCGAAACATCTGTTGTGTCATCAGCCATGACAGCTACAAAGGAAGCTTTTCTAATTTCCGTCCTTATCTCCTCATGGTATATTTGTAGCAGGCAGTCAAGTATCTCATTCTGAATGGTCTTAGAAACACCTTTGAAGACTGCACTGGTTTCTAAGTGATTCTTCAAATCTGAATCTAATTTAGATGCAAAATTTACTAATCCTCTAAATACCCCTGGATTTACTGAATCGTCTTTTTCATCATGTCCACGTAAGGGAGTTTCAAAGTTTCAACAAAAGTAAATGCAGTCTATTATTTTGGACAAAATTTCACGGTTCTTTTTAACTTTTATATTATGCTCATTGATTGAAAGTCTGTATGCCTCACTAAGTTTCTCCTTAATACTTACGGTTCCTAAAAGTGACAGTGAAACAACATTATCAACGTGCTTCTTTGACTTCTCATGCTTTTCAGTTTTTTTTTTTTCATTTTGTTTATATTTCTAAAACCATCTTTTGTCCACGGTACATCACCTCCAAACAGCAAACACGGGAAGCAAAACAGTGCATTTTTTACTTCACAGCCACAAAGCCAACTTTTCCATTGGTACCATTCAGAATTAAAGCTACGAATATATTTCTTGTTGTTGCTTTTGCCTGGCTGAGATATTAAAATATCAGGTGTTGAACGACCTCTTTTCTTAACTGTAACTTTCTCATGGAGAGATAGCTGTGAAAACTTAAGCTGTTGAAGTTCACTTACAGTCACAGAACTTATTTCTTGGGGATGCAAGGCCACGGTTAAAGTTTTCTGTTAAATAAAAGAACCGAAAAAAAATGAATCAAATAGAATAGCTGGAAGCAGAATAATAATCTAATTCTACACTCTTCTACACTTTATCACATTCAAGAATATGGTACACGGTTTTTAAGCACAACACACGCTGAGTAAAAAAAAACTTCCTTCCACCATCACACCAGAGCCGGCACTGTGAGAGCAACAGTGCTCTCTCTACCTGGCAGTCCCGCCTTCCTCCCCACCCCCCTCCTATGTGCGCATGCGCACAACAGTTAAACATCACGTCGCTGGCACTGTGAAGCGCACAGTTCCATACAAAGATTTTTGTATCTTTTTCATAAACTGGGGGATGGCTACTGAAGTACTGACATTAAGCTTAAGGAATATATATTGTACTACAAAAATAAAGAAAGAATTAAAGAAAAAAGGACTCGTTATATTAAATGTTATCGATAATATCAAGTGGAAATAGGGGGTGCTGCAGTTCCGCAGTGCCTATACACGAGCCGCCACTGTTACCTATATACCCTAGGAATTATCTATATTATACACTAGGAAAATATCCAAAAGTGGTGATTGCATATACCTGACTTTTGGTACTAAAATCAACATTAAAATGCCATTCTATTTATTCTTATCAAATTTATAAATAATATCTAAGAAAATTATATTTAGATGGACTTCTGAGAATGAAGAACTCTTGCTTTGTTTATTTAGTTAGGGATGATTTTCTCTCAACCTCTGGAGGTAGGATTACCAGATGTCCAGTTTTTCGCAGGCATGTCCTGCCCGGGGAAATCCGGGAGAAATTTTAACACTTGTCCTGAACTTCATTATTTCCTTCTATTGCACGTTTTGTTTTACTTATGTTAATTTTTAGAAATATGTTTAGAATTAGTAGTTACATTCAAGAGTTCATCTGCACAATTTGGGTCGGTATTGCAGTTGCAATTTTAACATTTTATTCCTAATGATATCGTTTATAATTTATAATCATATTAACGCATGACATTTTAGGTATTATTCCGTTATATTTTTATGCGTAAATGTTGAAGTAATAACATCATTTACATTCGAATTTTTACTTGAATAATATTTAAATATATTTCTTTCACTGATATAACACCACACTACAATTTTTGTGCTTAAAAAGGTAAATTTTAAAAGACCGGGTTTTGTCGTTTTTGTGTTTTGTCCGCAAAAATTAAAAATAAGGTAATCCTATCTGGAGGAATAATTTATAGTTTGTTTCTTATATTTTCAGTTAATTTTCCAAATGTATACAAATTAAAACTTGCTATACTAAATTGTAATACTTTAGTTACAGTTTATTTGATTCCATATCCTTCAATGCGTATTCACATTCACATTTCATAAGACCATCATAATTTAATAATTTTGTTTAAAGGAATTTACAATATACTTATACTATTTTTCGAAATAATTATGCCCTACTAATTTTCACAACATTCATGATCATTAAAACAAGGTAGGTTAGCGGCTGAATAAATTTAACAATCATATAACACTCTCTAGAACTAAACATGGCGCACCATACTTTGGCGATAAGATTCCTCTTTTTGTGTGAAACACCGATTCAGTTTGTTCACCGATTCAGTGAATCGGTTGATTCTTCGATTCAGTGAATCGGTTGATTCTTAACGATTCAGTAAATCACTTGATTCACCGATTCATGAATCGGTGAACCAGTGAATCGTTTCCTTGGTCAGAGGTGAATCGATTCACTCGATTCAGTCATTCAGTACACTGAACGATTCATTTAGATCGATTCATTCATGAACTACTCATCTCTACTAGAGAGAGAGAAATAGAAGGAGAAAAATAGAGGGAGAAAATGAGAGAGAGAGAGAGAGAAAGAACTGACTGCGACTGCAGCGCCTATCGCGGACCCCTTAGCATAGTGAACTACGCATAAAAGCTGGGAATCTATTCTCCCATAAGAGTTTCATACCCCTGGTAGGCAACTAGCTCTTCAGGTGTCAACTCTAGCCGGCTTGACTATAGCATCGCACGTGCGTGCTTCGTGCTCGTGTTCGTTAAACGTGCTTTTCTACATGTGCTTGTTACAAAAACACGGGAATTTCTTTCGAAACGTGTACTGAATCGAGATTTGTCAATTCGGTAGTATTAGTGCTCAATGGCCATACGTCGAGAAAAGTTGTATTTTTCCATCTTGTGGATATGAAGAAAAACGAATATTCTTACAAAAATAACAATCTTAAATATAAATCATCGCATAATAAACCACACTCAAAGACAAGATAGTTGTATCAAAAAACAACATAAATATTATGTTAATAACATTTGTGAAAAAACTCAAAATTTTTAATTTTTTGTGGCACATCATTTTCATTTTCTGATGTGCCCGACTCAGTAAATATCATTTTGAAGTACTCTTGGCACTTTCTCTTTGAATCATTTTCATTACCCCTTCTTTTTTGCCTATTGAGTCACAATAAAAGTTTTCTTTGAATTCCAATCCATGACACTTTGCATATTAAAATGCACACAAATATTTTTCAGCTACACCTAAAAACAACGTTTCTTTCTGGCCATTTTTGTTGACTATTTTCCCCAGCATGTAAATTTGATCAATATTTGTACTATCAACTGAACCAACAATTCTCAGTGACAAACCTAAGGTGCTGTCAATCATTTCCTTCAATATTGCAATATTATATTCTACAATACAGTTAGTATTTGTAAATGTGAAGATGGAGTGATGTATTGTAAATTGAAATTAGGTGACTGAGGGGTAGCATTAAATTGATACAAATTTTCAGCTTCAGCTCATACAATACACGGTGGACAGCTCCATGCAGACATTATTTATCCTCCAATTCTGTTAGCAAGTTGTTCATTCATGCAACCTTTGTGGTATTGAGTGTTAAAATGCTGAGGTGAAGAGTTCCCGGGTTTCCAGCCAGGTGAATATGTTGTCTACCGACGTTTCGGCACCTTCCTCAAGTGCCATCTTCAGGTGTCTCCTGAGTGCCGTACCATTTTTCGTCCATGTATATATACTACTCGGGTTGTGGAGGCTCGTTCCCATTGGCTGTTGGGTCGGTCTATGGCGTTCCGTGATTTTGGGGAGTAAGAGATTCCACACCTTGCTGAGTGGGAATCCCGTGTCCCTGTTAATGTTGTTTTTCTCAATTCTTATTTCAATGGCTTCTTTCACTAGCCTGTATTTCCTCATGTCTTGCTATCCTATTTTTGCTATACTCAGCTCCAGATAATTGTTTTCTTTTACCATCAGTCATCTAAAACAAGGGTTAATTTTTAACGATACATAAGAAAAAGTAACTCTTCCAATAATAACAAAAATCTGATGAGGCCACCACATATAATACATAATTTATTCACCACATTTCAAACATACATAAATCTCAAAGTTCAAGAGACATTGAGAAATGGTTTGCATTGCTTGAAAGTACAACTCAAAAAGTTTCATGGTAATTGATTGTGCGGCCGATAGTGGCACTGCTGAACGAACACAGCTGACGAATGGAAAATGACATCACAACAGCAAAAAGCAATGTGTTGTGGTACTGGAAATCCAAATCAGTAATTCAAGTATAAAGATGTTACTGAACAAGCACCTGAAGGACAATCCATCAAGCGATGGTTGGAACAGTTTAAAGAGGCAGGCAATGCCCTGCATAAGAAGGGCACAGGTAGGCCTTAAGTAGATGCTGACACAGTAGAGAGGGTTCGTGAAGCTTTTCAGTGCAGCCCAGAGAAATCCACTCTTCGCACTAGCAGAGAACTGCGAATTCTCTGTTCGACTGTGCATAAGATTCTCCACAGTCGGTTAAAGCTGCATGCATATAAAACTCAGATTGTGCAAGCACTGCGACTGGAGGATGGGCCTTGTCGGAAGGAATTTGCTGTGGACATGCTGGGCCGCATTGACAACGACAACGGCTTCCTGGACAGTCATTTTTAGTGATGAATCAACCTTTCACCTTTGTGGTGTGGTAAACCAACATAATCAGAGAACCCACATGCAGTTTGCGAGTACCAACGGGATAACCCCAAGTTGAATGTGTGGTGCACCCTTGCACATCATGAGGTGATTGGACCCTTCTTCTTTCAAGAACAGACTGAACAGTAAAAATTACCTGGATATGCTTCAGTTATTTGCAGTCCTGCAGATGGGACATCTTCAACCAAACGTTTTCTTTCAACAGGATGGCATTCCACCACCCTGGGGCTGGATGGTGAGAGAGTTTCTCTTGGCCCCCTTGCTCCCCTGATATAATCCCATTGGATTTTTTCCTCTGGGGTTATGTAAAGGACCACGTATTCAGTACAAAAGTTGATAGTGTGATTGAACTTTGACCGCGAATCAGATATGCAGTTGCTTCTGTGACATCCCAGATGCTGGCAAAACACATGGCGTGAAATAGAGTATCGTTTGAACATTCTGCGGGCTAACAAATAGTGCCCACATTGAGTTGTATTAAAAATTTTTGAGGCGGTCTTTCAAGCAATGCAAATCATTTCTTTAATGTCTCTTGAACTTTGTGCTTTATGTATATTTGAAATGTGGTGAATAAATTATGGCCTGTATTTCTAAAATTTCCAAACAGGTTAAATGATAATAAATATTTTAAGGAACTTGGAGAAAATTTAAAGACTTTACAAAGAACAGATATAAACAAAAATCGTAGCAAATATACCCAGTGTTGCGTGAGTTTTTAAATTAAAGCAAATATCAAAATAACACGAATAAGTGACACGAGTAACCATCCACCTTCGGTTGACCGATTTTACCAAAAACTAATAAGCACGTCTTCCTTTAACCAATATGTAAAATGTCAAATTTCACTCTGTTGGGAGTAATAGTTTTTGAGTTATGAAACAAAAAATATCCCGGTCACAGCCACACAAACACGTACAAGCACCCACAGACATCATCCATGAAATAGTCAAATCGTGTTCAGGGAACCTTAAAACAAGTTTTTATGTTTAGATCTTGAATTCGACTTTTTTCTTGGTAACAATACTTTCTTAATGCATGTGGAGAATGTAATAACTTCGACAAATACCATGTCTGACAGAAAGAAAAACGTAAAATACATTCGTAATTTCTTATAACACGGCTCCTACAGATATTTTTCTACCGCAAGAAATATTCATTTTTTAACAACTTCCATAGCACGAGTCATAGAGAAATTATGTAGAAACTTCAATCGATATCTTCTATTAAAAAAGCCGATTCGATAAAGACATATGTCCTTTTTCTCTCATTGGTTAAGGAAATTACCTTAAATACCAAATTACCTCAAAATGTTAAAAATGAGTTAAGACTACGGCAAAGATTATATTAAGAACGGAAACAACTTCCATGCCGTAATATAATTATTATTATTTACTTCATAAGAAAAGGTCCATCGGTAATGTGCTTTATACTTTTCTAAAAACAGACGAACAAACATCCTTAACTCACCTTTCCTGTTTTTGTAAAATTTCACATTTGACAACATAAACGCGACTTCTTTGATAAACAGAGCCTGAAAAAAGTAATTGGATCAAGAATAAGCACCTAAGTATTAGAAATTGGAAATAATAAATAAGTACTTGCCATAGGCATGTACGAAAGGCGTAACAAGCTCATGAAGAAATATAATGTGGCCACCACATTATTTTCCTCATGCTTGTTATTTTACTAAGCAAGCAAATTTGGTCAAGATCATAAATATTTTAAGGAACCGTTAAAAAAATTTAAAGACTTAATAAAGAACAGAAATTAATTCAAACTGTAGCCTTATGATATTGGATATAGCCCCGAATCTTCAATAATTAAGAAAATAAAAAGGAACGTAATGTGCTTACAATAGTCGCCGGTACGTGGTGTGCTGGTTGCTAAAAATTTACTTTTTCAATGGCTATTACATTATATCGGAAAATGTTTCGAACAAACATTGTAGAAAATTCAATTTCCTACAAAATTCATTACACCACGTTTTCACATTTGTTGAATATTTAAAAAATATCAAAATGAAACGGATAAGTGACAAGAGTAAACACCCACCTTCGGTTGACCGATTTTTACCAAAAACTAATTTGCACGTGTTCCTTTAACCAATATGTAAAATGTCAAATTTCACTCTGATGGGAGTTATAGTTTTTGAGTTATGGAACAAAAAATATCACTGTCAGAGACACACACACACGTTCAAGCACCCACAGACATCATCCATAAAATAGTCAAATCGTGTTCAGGGAACCTTAAAACAAGTTTTTAGTTAAGATCTTGAATTCGACTTTTTTCTTGGTAACAATACTTTCTCAATGTATGTGGAGAATGTAATAACTTCGACAAATACCATGTCTGACAGAAAGAAAAACGTAAAATACATTCGAAATTTCCTATAATACGGCTCCTACAGATATTTTTCTACCGCGGGATATATTCATTTTTTAACAACTTCCATAGCACGAGTCATAGAGTAATTATGTAGAAACTTCAATCGATATCTTTTATTAAAAAAGCCGATTCGATAAAGACATATGTCCTTTTTCTCTCATTGGTTAAGGAAATTACCTTAAATACCAAATTACCTCAAAATGTTAAAAATGAGTTAAGACTACGGCAAAGATTATATTAAGAACGGAAACAACTTCCATGTCGTAATATAATTATTATTATTTACTTCATAAGAAAAGGTCCATCGGTAATGTGCTTTATACTTTTCTAAAAACAGACGAACAAACATCCTTAACTCACCTTTCCTGTTTTTGTAAAATTTCACATTTGACAACATAAACGCGACTTCTTTGATAAACAGAGCCTGAAAAAAGTAATTGGATCAAGAATAAGCACCTAAGTATTAGAAATTGGAAATAATAAATAAGTACTTGCCATAGGCATGTACGAAAGGCGTAACAAGCTCATGAAGAAATATAATGTGGCCACCACATTATTTTCCTCATGCTTGTTATTTTACTAAGCACGCAAATTGGGTAAAGATCATAAATATTTTAAGGAACCGTTAAAAAAATTTAAAGACTTAATAAAGAACAGAAATTAATTCAAACTGTAGCCTTATGATACTGGATATAGCCCCGAATCTTCAATAATTAAGAAAATAAAAAGGAACGTAATGTGCTTCCAATAGTCGCCGGTACGTGGAGTGCTGGTTGCTAAAAATTTACTTTTTCAATGGCTATTACATTATATCGGAAAATGTTTCGAACAAACATTGTAGAAAATTCAATTTCCTACAAAATTCATTACACCACGTTTTCACATTTGTTCAATATTTAAAAAATATCAAAATGAAACGGATATGTGACAAGAGTAAACACCCACCTTCGGTTGACCGATTTTTACCAAAAACTAATTAGCACGTCTTCCTTTAACCAATATGTAAAATCTCAAATTTCACTCTGATGGGAGTTATAGTTTTTGAGTTATGGAACAAAAAATATCACTGTCAGAGACACACACACGAAAAAACACCCATAGACATCATCCATAAAATAGTCAAATCGTGTTCAGGGAACCTTAAAACAAGTTTTTATGTTTAGATCTTGAATTCGACTTTTTTCTTGGTAACAATACTTTCTTAATGCATGTGGAGAATGTAATAACTTCGACAAATACCATGTCTGACAGAAAGAAAAACGTAAAATACATTCGTAATTTCTTATAACACGGCTCCTACAGATATTTTTCTACCGCAAGAAATATTCATTTTTTAACAACTTCCATAGCACTAGTCATAGAGAAATTATGTAGAAACTTCAATCGATATCTTCTATTAAAAAAGCCGATTCGATAAAGACATATGTCCTTTTTCTCTCATTGGTTAAGGAAATTACCTTAAATACCAAATTACCTCAAAATGTTAAAAATGAGTCAAGACTACGGCAAAGATTATATTAAGAACGGAAACAACTTCCATGCCGTAATATAATTATTATTATTTACTTCATAAGAAAAGGTCCATCGGTAATGTGCTTTATACTTTTCTAAAAACAGACGAACAAACATCCTTAACTCACCTTTCCTGTTTTTGTAAAATTTCACATTTGACAACATAAACGCGACTTCTTTGATAAACAGAGCCTGAAAAAAGTAATTGGATCAAGAATAAGCACCTAAGTATTAGAAATTGGAAATAATAAATAAGTACTTGCCATAGGCATGTACGAAAGGCGTAACAAGCTCATGAAGAAATATAATGTGGCCACCACATTATTTTCCTCATGCTTGTTATTTTACTAAGCAAGCAAATTGGGTCAAGATCATAAATATTTTAAGGAACCGTTAAAAAAATTTAAAGACTTAATAAAGAACAGAAATTAATTCAAACTGTAGCCTTATGATATTGGATATAGCCCCGAATCTTCAATAATTAAGAAAATAAAAAGGAACGTAATGTGCTTACAATAGTCGCCGGTACGTGGTGTGCTGGTTGCTAAAAATTTACTTTTTCAATGGCTATTACATTATATCGGAAAATGTTTCGAACAAACATTGTAGAAAATTCAATTTCCTACAAAATTCATTACACCACGTTTTCACATTTGTTGAATATTTAAAAAATATCAAAATGAAACGGATATGTGACAAGAGTAAACACCCACCTTCGGTTGACCGATTTTTACCAAAAAATAATTTGCACGTCTTCCTTTAACCAATATGTAAAATGTCAAATTTCACTCTGATGGGAGTTATAGTTTTTGAGTTATGGAAGAAAAAATATCACTGTCACAGACACACACACACGTTCAAGCACCCACAGACATCATCCATAAAATAGTCAAATCGTGTTCAGGGAACCTTAAAACAAGTTTTTAGATAAGATCTTGAATTCGACTTTTTTCTTGGTAACAATACTTTCTCAATGTATGTGGAGAATGTAATAACTTCGACAAATACCATGTCTGACAGAAAGAAAAACGTAAAATACATTCGTAATTTCTTATAACACGGCTCCTACAGATATTTTTCTACCGCGGGATATATTCATTTTTTAACAACTTCCATAGCACGGGTCATAGAGAAATTATGTAGAAACTTCAATCGATATCTTTTATTAAAAAAGCCGATTCGATAAAGACATATGTCCTTTTTCTCTCATTGGTTAAGGAAATTACCTTAAATACCAAATTACCTCAAAATGTTAAAAATTAGTTAAGACTACGGCAAAGATTATATTAAGAACGGAAACAACTTCCATGTCGTAATATAATTATTATTATTTACTTCATAAGAAAAGGTCCATCGGTAATGTGCCTTATACTTTTCTAAAAACAGACGAACAAACATCCTTAACTCACCTTTCCTGTTTTTGTAAAATTTCACATTTGACAACATAAACGCGACTTCTTTGATAAACAGAGCCTGAAAAAAGTAATTGGATCAAGAATAAGCACCTAAGTATTAGAAATTGGAAATAATAAATAAGTACTTGCCATAGGCATGTACGAAAGGCGTAACAAACTCATGAAGAAATATAATGTGGCCACCACATTATTTTCCTCATGCTTGTTATTTTACTAAGCACGCAAATTGGGTAAAGATCATAAATATTTTAAGGAACCGTTAAAAAAATTTAGAGACTTAATAAAGAACAGAAATTAATTCAAACTGTAGCCTTATGATATTGGATATAGCCCCGAATCTTCAATAATTAAGAAAATAAAAAGGAACGTAATGTGCTTACAATAGTCGCCGGTACGTGGTGTGCTGGTTGCTAAAAATTTACTTTTTCAATGGCTATTACATTATATCGGAAAATGTTTCGAACAAACATTGTAGAAAATTCAATTTCCTACAAAATTCATTACACCACGTTTTGACATTTGTTCAATATTTAAAAAATATCAAAATGAAACGGATAAGTGACAAGAGTAAACACCCACCTTCGGTTGACCGATTTTTACCAAAAACTAATTAGCACGTCTTCCTTTAACCAATATGTAAAATGTCAAATTTCACTCTGATGGGAGTTATAGTTTTTGAGTTATGGAACAAAAAATATCACTGTCAGAGACACACACACACGTTCAAGCACCCACAGACATCATCCATAAAATAGTCAAATCGTGTTCAGGGAACCTTAAAACAAGTAGTTATGTTTAAATATTGAATTCGACTTTTTTCTTGGTAACAATACTTTCTCAATGCATGTGGAGAATGTAATAACTTCGACAAATACCATGTCTGACAGAAAGAAAAACGTAAAATACATTCGTAATTTCTTATAACACGGCTCCTACAGATATTTTTCTACCGCGGGATATATTCATTTTTTAACAACTTAAATAGCACGAGTCATAGAGAAATTATGTAGAAACTTCAATCGATATCTTCTATTAAAAAAGCCGATTCGATAAAGACATATGTCCTTTTTCTCTCATTGGTTAAGGAAATTACCTTAAATACCAAATTACCTCAAAATGTTAAAAATGAGTTAAGACTACGGCAAAGATTATATTAAGAACGGAAACAACTTCCATGCCGTAATATAATTATTATTATTTACTTCATAAGAAAAGGTCCATCGGTAATGTGCCTTATACTTTTCTAAAAACAGACGAACAAACATCCTTAACTCACCTTTCCTGTTTTTGTAAAATTTCACATTTGACAACATAAACGCGACTTCTTTGATAAACAGAGCCTGAAAAAAGTAATTGGATCAAGAATAAGCACCTAAGTATTAGAAATTGGAAATAATAAATAAGTACCTGCCAAAGGCATGTACGAAAGGCGTAACAAGCTCATGAAGAAATATAATGTGGCCACCACATTATTTTCCTCATGCTTGTTATTTTACTAAGCACGCAAATTGGGTAAAGATCATAAATATTTTAAGGAACCGTTAAAAAATTTAAAGACTTAATAAAGAACAGAAATTAATTCAAACTGTAGCCTTATGATATTGGATATAGCCCCGAATCTTCAATAATTAAGAAAATAAAAAGGAACGTAATGTGCTTACAATAGTCGCCGGTACGTGGTGTGCTGGTTGCTAAAAATTTACTTTTTCAATGGCTATTACATTATATCGGAAAATGTTTCGAACAAACATTGTAGAAAATTCAATTTCCTACAAAATTCATTACACCACGTTTTCACATTTGTTGAATATTTAAAAAATATCAAAATGAAACGGATAAGTGACAAGAGTAAACACCCACCTTCGGTTGACCGATTTTTACCAAAAACTAATTTGCACGTCTTCCTTTAACCAATATGTAAAATGTCAAATTTCACTCTGATGGGAGTTATAGTTTTTGAGTTATGGAAGAAAAAATATCACTGTCACAGACACACACACACGTTCAAGCACCCACAGACATCATCCATAAAATAGTCAAATCGTGTTCAGGGAACCTTAAAACAAGTTTTTAGTTAAGATCTTGAATTCGACTTTTTTCTTGGTAACAATACTTTCTTAATGCATGTGGAGAATGTAATAACTTCGACAAATACCATGTCTGACAGAAAGAAAAACGTAAAATACATTCGTAATTTCTTATAACACGGCTCCTACAGATATTTTTCTACCGCAAGAAATATTCATTTTTTAACAACTTCCATAGCACGAGTCATAGAGAAATTATGTAGAAACTTCAATCGATATTTTCTATTAAAAAAGCCGATTCGATAAAGACATATGTCCTTTTTCTCTCATTGGTTAAGGAAATTACCTTAAATACCAAATTACCTCAAAATGTTAAAAATGAGTTAAGACTACGGCAAAGATTATATTAAGAACGGAAACAACTTCCATGTCGTAATATAATTATTATTATTTACTTCATAAGAAAAGGTCCATCGGTAATGTGCCTTATACTTTTCTAAAAACAGACGAACAAACATCCTTAACTCACCTTTCCTGTTTTTGTAAAATTTCACATTTGACAACATAAACGCGACTTCTTTGATAAACAGAGCCTGAAAAAAGTAATTGGATCAAGAATAAGCACCTAAGTATTAGAAATTGGAAATAATAAATAAGTACTTGCCATAGGCATGTACGAAAGGCGTAACAAACTCATGAAGAAATATAATGTGGCCACCACATTATTTTCCTCATGCTTGTTATTTTACTAAGCACGCAAATTGGGTAAAGATCATAAATATTTTAAGGAACCGTTAAAAAAATTTAAAGACTTAATAAAGAACAGAAATTAATTCAAACTGTAGCCTTATGATATTGGATATAGCCCCGAATCTTCAATAATTAAGAAAATAAAAAGGAACGTAATGTGCTTACAATAGTCGCCGGTACGTGGTGTGCTGGTTGCTAAAAATTTACTTTTTCAATGGCTATTACATTATATCGGAAAATGTTTCGAACAAACATTGTAGAAAATTCAATTTCCTACAAAATTCATTACACCACGTTTTGACATTTGTTCAATATTTAAAAAATATCAAAATGAAACGGATAAGTGACAAGAGTAAACACCCACCTTCGGTTGACCGATTTTTACCAAAAACTAATTAGCACGTCTTCCTTTAACCAATATGTAAAATGTCAAATTTCACTCTGATGGGAGTTATAGTTTTTGAGTTATGGAACAAAAAATATCACTGTCAGAGACACACACACACGTTCAAGCACCCACAGACATCATCCATAAAATAGTCAAATCGTGTTCAGGGAACCTTAAAACAAGTAGTTATGTTTAAATATTGAATTCGACTTTTTTCTTGGTAACAATACTTTCTCAATGCATGTGGAGAATGTAATAACTTCGACAAATACCATGTCTGACAGAAAGAAAAACGTAAAATACATTCGTAATTTCTTATAACACGGCTCCTACAGATATTTTTCTACCGCGGGATATATTCATCTTTTAACAACTTAAATAGCACGAGTCATAGAGAAATTATGTAGAAACTTCAATCGATATCTTCTATTAAAAAAGCCGATTCGATAAAGACATATGTCCTTTTTCTCTCATTGGTTAAGGAAATTACCTTAAATACCAAATTACCTCAAAATGTTAAAAATGAGTTAAGACTACGGCAAAGATTATATTAAGAACGGAAACAACTTCCATGCCGTAATATAATTATTATTATTTACTTCATAAGAAAAGGTCCATCGGTAATGTGCCTTATACTTTTCTAAAAACAGACGAACAAACATCCTTAACTCACCTTTCCTGTTTTAGTAAAATTTCACATTTGACAACATAAACGCGACTTCTTTGATAAACAGAGCCTGAAAAAAGTAATTGGATCAAGAATAAGCACCTAAGTATTAGAAATTGGAAATAATAAATAAGTACCTGCCAAAGGCATGTACGAAAGGCGTAACAAGCTCATGAAGAAATATAATGCGGCCACCACATTATTTTCCTCATGCTTGTTATTTTACTAAGCACGCAAATTGGGTAAAGATCATAAATATTTTAAGGAACCGTTAAAAAATTTAAAGACTTAATAAAGAACAGAAATTAATTCAAACTGTAGCCTTATGATATTGGATATAGCCCCGAATCTTCAATAATTAAGAAAATAAAAAGGAACGTAATGTGCTTACAATAGTCGCCGGTACGTGGTGTGCTGGTTGCTAAAAATTTACTTTTTCAATGGCTATTACATTATATCGGAAAATGTTTCGAACAAACATTGTAGAAAATTCAATTTCCTACAAAATTCATTACACCACGTTTTCACATTTGTTGAATATTTAAAAAATATCAAAATGAAACGGATAAGTGACAAGAGTAAACACCCACCTTCGGTTGACCGATTTTTACCAAAAACTAATTTGCACGTCTTCCTTTAACCAATATGTAAAATGTCAAATTTCACTCTGATGGGAGTTATAGTTTTTGAGTTATGGAACAAAAAATATCACTGTCACAGACACACACACACGTTCAAGCACCCACAGACATCATCCATAAAATAGTCAAATCGTGTTCAGGGAACCTTAAAACAAGTTTTTAGTTAAGATCTTGAATTCGACTTTTTTCTTGGTAACAATACTTTCTTAATGCATGTGGAGAATGTAATAACTTCGACAAATACCATGTCTGACAGAAAGAAAAACGTAAAATACATTCGTAATTTCTTATAACACGGCTCCTACAGATATTTTTCTACCGCAAGAAATATTCATTTTTTAACAACTTCCATAGCACGAGTCATAGAGAAATTATGTAGAAACTTCAATCGATATTTTCTATTAAAAAAGCCGATTCGATAAAGACATATGTCCTTTTTCTCTCATTGGTTAAGGAAATTACCTTAAATACCAAATTACCTCAAAATGTTAAAAATGAGTTAAGACTACGGCAAAGATTATATTAAGAACGGAAACAACTTCCATGCCGTAATATAATTATTATTATTTACTTCATAAGAAAAGGTCCATCGGTAATGTGCTTTATACTTTTCTAAAAACAGACGAACAAACATCCTTAACTCACCTTTCCTGTTTTTGTAAAATTTCACATTTGACAACATAAACGCGACTTCTTTGATAAACAGAGCCTGAAAAAAGTAATTGGATCAAGAATAAGCACCTAAGTATTAGAAATTGGAAATAATAAATAAGTACTTGCCATAGGCATGTACGAAAGGCGTAACAAGCTCATGAAGAAATATAATGTGGCCACCACATTATTTTCCTCATGCTTGTTATTTTACTAAGCAAGCAAATTTGGTCAAGATCATAAATATTTTAAGGAACCGTTAAAAAAATTTAAAGACTTAATAAAGAACAGATATTAATTCAAACTGTAGCCTTATGATATTGGATATAGCCCCGAATCTTCAATAATTAAGAAAATAAAAAGGAACGTAATGTGCTTACAATAGTCGCCGGTACGTGGTGTGCTGGTTGCTAAAAATTTACTTTTTCAATGGCTATTACATTATATCGGAAAATGTTTCGAACAAACATTGTAGAAAATTCAATTTCCTACAAAATTCATTACACCACGTTTTGACATTTGTTCAATATTTAAAAAATATCAAAATGAAACGGATAAGTGACAAGAGTAAACACCCACCTTCGGTTGACCGATTTTTACCAAAAACTAATTTGCACGTCTTCCTTTAACCAATATGTAAAATGTCAAATTTCACTCTGATGGGAGTTATAGTTTTTGAGTTATGGAACAAAAAATATCACTGTCACAGACACACACACACGTTCAAGCACCCACAGACATCATCCATAAAATAGTCAAATCGTGTTCAGGGAACCTTAAAACAAGTTTTTATGTTTAGATCTTGAATTCGACTTTTTTCTTGGTAACAATACTTTCTCAATGTATGTGGAGAATGTAATAACTTCGACAAATACCATGTCTGACAGAAAGAAAAACGTAAAATACATTCGAAATTTTCTATAATACGGCTCCTACAGATATTTTTCTACCGCGGGATATATTCATTTTTTAACAACTTCCATAGCACGAGTGATAGAGTAATTATGTAGAAACTTCAATCGATATCTTTTATTAAAAAAGCCGATTCGATAATGACATATGTCCTTTTTCTCTCATTGGTTAAGGAAATTACCTTAAATACCAAATTACCTCAAAATGTTAAAAATTAGTTAAGACTACGGCAAAGATTATATTAAGAACGGAAACAACTTCCATGTCGTAATATAATTATTATTATTTACTTCATAAGAAAAGGTCCATCGGTAATGTGCTTTATACTTTTCTAAAAACAGACGAACAAACATCCTTAACTCACCTTTCCTGTTTTTGTAAAATTTCACATTTGACAACATAAACGCGACTTCTTTGATAAACAGAGCCTGAAAAAAGTAATTGGATCAAGAATAAGCACCTAAGTATTAGAAATTGGAAATAATAAATAAGTACTTGCCATAGGCATGTACGAAAGGCGTAACAAGCTCATGAAGAAATATAATGTGGCCACCACATTATTTTCCTCATGCTTGTTATTTTACTAAGCACGCAAATTGGGTAAAGATCATAAATATTTTAAGGAACCGTTAAAAAAATTTAAAGACTTAATAAAGAACAGAAATTAATTCAAACTGTAGCCTTATGATACTGGATATAGCCCCGAATCTTCAATAATTAAGAAAATAAAAAGGAACGTAATGTGCTTCCAATAGTCGCCGGTACGTGGAGTGCTGGTTGCTAAAAATTTACTTTTTCAATGGCTATTACATTATATCGGAAAATGTTTCGAACAAACATTGTAGAAAATTCAATTTCCTACAAAATTCATTACACCACGTTTTGACATTTGTTCAATATTTAAAAAATATCAAAATGAAACGGATATGTGACAAGAGTAAACACCCACCTTCGGTTGACCGATTTTTACCAAAAACTAATTAGCACGTCTTCCTTTAACCAATATGTAAAATCTCAAATTTCACTCTGATGGGAGTTATAGTTTTTGAGTTATGGAACAAAAAATATCACTGTCAGAGACACACACACACGTTCAAGCACCCACAGACATCATCCATAAAATAGTCAAATCGTGTTCAGGGAACCTTAAAACAAGTAGTTATGTTTAAATATTGAATTCGACTTTTTTCTTGGTAACAATACTTTCTCAATGTATGTGGAGAATGTAATAACTTCGACAAATACCATGTCTGACAGAAAGAAAAACGTAAAATACATTCGAAATTTCCTATAATACGGCTCCTACAGATATTTTTCTACCGCGGGATATATTCATTTTTTAACAACTTCCATAGCACGGGTCATAGAGAAATTATGTAGAAACTTCAATCGATATCTTTTATTAAAAAAGCCGATTCGATAAAGACATATGTCCTTTTTCTCTCATTGGTTAAGGAAATTACCTTAAATACCAAATTACCTCAAAATGTTAAAAATTAGTTAAGACTACGGCAAAGATTATATTAAGAACGGAAACAACTTCCATGTCGTAATATAATTATTATTATTTACTTCATAAGAAAAGGTCCATCGGTAATGTGCTTTATACTTTTCTAAAAACAGACGAACAAACATCCTTAACTCACCTTTCCTGTTTTTGTAAAATTTCACATTTGACAACATAAACGCGACTTCTTTGATAAACAGAGCCTGAAAAAAGTAATTGGATCAAGAATAAGCACCTAAGTATTAGAAATTGGAAATAATAAATAAGTACTTGCCATAGGCATGTACGAAAGGCGTAACAAGCTCATGAAGAAATATAATGTGGCCACCACATTATTTTCCTCATGCTTGTTATTTTACTAAGCACGCAAATTGGGTAAAGATCATAAATATTTTAAGGAACCGTTAAAAAAATTTAAAGACTTAATAAAGAACAGAAATTAATTCAAACTGTAGCCTTATGATACTGGATATAGCCCCGAATCTTCAATAATTAAGAAAATAAAAAGGAACGTAATGTGCTTCCAATAGTCGCCGGTACGTGGAGTGCTGGTTGCTAAAAATTTACTTTTTCAATGGCTATTACATTATATCGGAAAATGTTTCGAACAAACATTGTAGAAAATTCAATTTCCTACAAAATTCATTACACCACGTTTTCACATTTGTTCAATATTTAAAAAATATCAAAATGAAACGGATATGTGACAAGAGTAAACACCCACCTTCGGTTGACCGATTTTTACCAAAAACTAATTAGCACGTCTTCCTTTAACCAATATGTAAAATCTCAAATTTCACTCTGATGGGAGTTATAGTTTTTGAGTTATGGAACAAAAAATATCACTGTCAGAGACACACACACGAAAAAACACCCATAGACATCATCCATAAAATAGTCAAATCGTGTTCAGGGAACCTTAAAACAAGTTTTTATGTTTAGATCTTGAATTCGACTTTTTTCTTGGTAACAATACTTTCTTAATGCATGTGGAGAATGTAATAACTTCGACAAATACCATGTCTGACAGAAAGAAAAACGTAAAATACATTCGTAATTTCTTATAACACGGCTCCTACAGATATTTTTCTACCGCGGGATATATTCATTTTTTAACAACTTCCATAGCACGGGTCATAGAGAAATTATGTAGAAACTTCAATCGATATCTTTTATTAAAAAAGCCGATTCGATAAAGACATATGTCCTTTTTCTCTCATTGGTTAAGGAAATTACCTTAAATACCAAATTACCTCAAAATGTTAAAAATTAGTTAAGACTACGGCAAAGATTATATTAAGAACGGAAACAACTTCCATGTCGTAATATAATTATTATTATTTACTTCATAAGAAAAGGTCCATCGGTAATGTGCTTTATACTTTTCTAAAAACAGACGAACAAACATCCTTAACTCACCTTTCCTGTTTTTGTAAAATTTCACATTTGACAACATAAACGCGACTTCTTTGATAAACAGAGCCTGAAAAAAGTAATTGGATCAAGAATAAGCACCTAAGTATTAGAAATTGGAAATAATAAATAAGTACTTGCCATAGGCATGTACGAAAGGCGTAACAAGCTCATGAAGAAATATAATGTGGCCACCACATTATTTTCCTCATGCTTGTTATTTTACTAAGCACGCAAATTGGGTCAAGATCATAAATATTTTAAGGAACCGTTAAAAAAATTTAAAGACTTAATAAAGAACAGAAATTAATTCAAACTGTAGCCTTATGATACTGGATATAGCCCCGAATCTTCAATAATTAAGAAAATAAAAAGGAACGTAATGTGCTTCCAATAGTCGCCGGTACGTGGAGTGCTGGTTGCTAAAAATTTACTTTTTCAATGGCTATTACATTATATCGGAAAATGTTTCGAACAAACATTGTAGAAAATTCAATTTCCTACAAAATTCATTACACCACGTTTTCACATTTGTTCAATATTTAAAAAATATCAAAATGAAACGGATATGTGACAAGAGTAAACACCCACCTTCGGTTGACCGATTTTTACCAAAAACTAATTAGCACGTCTTCCTTTAACCAATATGTAAAATCTCAAATTTCACTCTGATGGGAGTTATAGTTTTTGAGTTATGGAACAAAAAATATCACTGTCAGAGACACACACACGAAAAAACACCCATAGACATCATCCATAAAATAGTCAAATCGTGTTCAGGGAACCTTAAAACAAGTTTTTATGTTTAGATCTTGAATTCGACTTTTTTCTTGGTAACAATACTTTCTTAATGCATGTGGAGAATGTAATAACTTCGACAAATACCATGTCTGACAGAAAGAAAAACGTAAAATACATTCGTAATTTCTTATAACACGGCTCCTACAGATATTTTTCTACCGCAAGAAATATTCATTTTTTAACAACTTCCATAGCACTAGTCATAGAGAAATTATGTAGAAACTTCAATCGATATCTTCTATTAAAAAAGCCGATTCGATAAAGACATATGTCCTTTTTCTCTCATTGGTTAAGGAAATTACCTTAAATACCAAATTACCTCAAAATGTTAAAAATGAGTCAAGACTACGGCAAAGATTATATTAAGAACGGAAACAACTTCCATGCCGTAATATAATTATTATTATTTACTTCATAAGAAAAGGTCCATCGGTAATGTGCTTTATACTTTTCTAAAAACAGACGAACAAACATCCTTAACTCACCTTTCCTGTTTTTGTAAAATTTCACATTTGACAACATAAACGCGACTTCTTTGATAAACAGAGCCTGAAAAAAGTAATTGGATCAAGAATAAGCACCTAAGTATTAGAAATTGGAAATAATAAATAAGTACTTGCCATAGGCATGTACGAAAGGCGTAACAAGCTCATGAAGAAATATAATGTGGCCACCACATTATTTTCCTCATGCTTGTTATTTTACTAAGCAAGCAAATTGGGTCAAGATCATAAATATTTTAAGGAACCGTTAAAAAAATTTAAAGACTTAATAAAGAACAGAAATTAATTCAAACTGTAGCCTTATGATATTGGATATAGCCCCGAATCTTCAATAATTAAGAAAATAAAAAGGAACGTAATGTGCTTACAATAGTCGCCGGTACGTGGTGTGCTGGTTGCTAAAAATTTACTTTTTCAATGGCTATTACATTATATCGGAAAATGTTTCGAACAAACATTGTAGAAAATTCAATTTCCTACAAAATTCATTACACCACGTTTTCACATTTGTTGAATATTTAAAAAATATCAAAATGAAACGGATATGTGACAAGAGTAAACACCCACCTTCGGTTGACCGATTTTTACCAAAAAATAATTTGCACGTCTTCCTTTAACCAATATGTAAAATGTCAAATTTCACTCTGATGGGAGTTATAGTTTTTGAGTTATGGAACAAAAAATATCACTGTCAGAGACACACACACACGTTCAAGCACCCACAGACATCATCCATAAAATAGTCAAATCGTGTTCAGGGAACCTTAAAACAAGTTTTTAGATAAGATCTTGAATTCGACTTTTTTCTTGGTAACAATACTTTCTCAATGTATGTGGAGAATGTAATAACTTCGACAAATACCATGTCTGACAGAAAGAAAAACGTAAAATACATTCGTAATTTCTTATAACACGGCTCCTACAGATATTTTTCTACCGCGGGATATATTCATTTTTTAACAACTTCCATAGCACGGGTCATAGAGAAATTATGTAGAAACTTCAATCGATATCTTTTATTAAAAAAGCCGATTCGATAAAGACATATGTCCTTTTTCTCTCATTGGTTAAGGAAATTACCTTAAATACCAAATTACCTCAAAATGTTAAAAATTAGTTAAGACTACGGCAAAGATTATATTAAGAACGGAAACAACTTCCATGTCGTAATATAATTATTATTATTTACTTCATAAGAAAAGGTCCATCGGTAATGTGCCTTATACTTTTCTAAAAACAGACGAACAAACATCCTTAACTCACCTTTCCTGTTTTTGTAAAATTTCACATTTGACAACATAAACGCGACTTCTTTGATAAACAGAGCCTGAAAAAAGTAATTGGATCAAGAATAAGCACCTAAGTATTAGAAATTGGAAATAATAAATAAGTACTTGCCATAGGCATGTACGAAAGGCGTAACAAACTCATGAAGAAATATAATGTGGCCACCACATTATTTTCCTCATGCTTGTTATTTTACTAAGCACGCAAATTGGGTAAAGATCATAAATATTTTAAGGAACCGTTAAAAAAATTTAAAGACTTAATAAAGAACAGAAATTAATTCAAACTGTAGCCTTATGATATTGGATATAGCCCCGAATCTTCAATAATTAAGAAAATAAAAAGGAACGTAATGTGCTTACAATAGTCGCCGGTACGTGGTGTGCTGGTTGCTAAAAATTTACTTTTTCAATGGCTATTACATTATATCGGAAAATGTTTCGAACAAACATTGTAGAAAATTCAATTTCCTACAAAATTCATTACACCACGTTTTGACATTTGTTCAATATTTAAAAAATATCAAAATGAAACGGATAAGTGACAAGAGTAAACACCCACCTTCGGTTGACCGATTTTTACCAAAAACTAATTAGCACGTCTTCCTTTAACCAATATGTAAAATGTCAAATTTCACTCTGATGGGAGTTATAGTTTTTGAGTTATGGAACAAAAAATATCACTGTCAGAGACACACACACACGTTCAAGCACCCACAGACATCATCCATAAAATAGTCAAATCGTGTTCAGGGAACCTTAAAACAAGTTTTTAGTTAAGATCTTGAATTCGACTTTTTTCTTGGTAACAATACTTTCTTAATGCATGTGGAGAATGTAATAACTTCGACAAATACCATGTCTGACAGAAAGAAAAACGAAAAATACATTCGTAATTTCTTATAACACGGCTCCTACAGATATTTTTCTACCGCGGGATATATTCATTTTTTAACAACTTCCATAGCACGAGTCATAGAGTAATTATGTAGAAACTTCAATCGATATCTTTTATTAAAAAAGCCGATTCGATAAAGACATATGTCCTTTTTCTCTCATTGGTTAAGGAAATTACCTTAAATACCAAATTACCTCAAAATGTTAAAAATTAGTTAAGACTACGGCAAAGATTATATTAAGAACGGAAACAACTTCCATGTCGTAATATAATTATTATTATTTACTTCATAAGAAAAGGTCCATCGGTAATGTGCTTTATACTTTTCTAAAAACAGACGAACAAACATCCTTAACTCACCTTTCCTGTTTTTGTAAAATTTCACATTTGACAACATAAACGCGACTTCTTTGATAAACAGAGCCTGAAAAAAGTAATTGGATCAAGAATAAGCACCTAAGTATTAGAAATTGGAAATAATAAATAAGTACTTGCCATAGGCATGTACGAAAGGCGTAACAAGCTCATGAAGAAATATAATGTGGCCACCACATTATTTTCCTCATGCTTGTTATTTTACTAAGCACGCAAATTGGGTAAAGATCATAAATATTTTAAGGAACCGTTAAAAAAATTTAAAGACTTAATAAAGAACAGAAATTAATTCAAACTGTAGCCTTATGATACTGGATATAGCCCCGAATCTTCAATAATTAAGAAAATAAAAAGGAACGTAATGTGCTTCCAATAGTCGCCGGTACGTGGAGTGCTGGTTGCTAAAAATTTACTTTTTCAATGGCTATTACATTATATCGGAAAATGTTTCGAACAAACATTGTAGAAAATTCAATTTCCTACAAAATTCATTACACCACGTTTTGACATTTGTTCAATATTTAAAAAATATCAAAATGAAACGGATATGTGACAAGAGTAAACACCCACCTTCGGTTGACCGATTTTTACCAAAAACTAATTAGCACGTCTTTTTTTTAACCAATATGTAAAATCTCATATTTCACTCTGATGGGAGTTATAGTTTTTGAGTTATGGAACAAAAAATATCACTGTCAGAGACACACACACGAAAAAACACCCATAGACATCATCCATAAAATAGTCAAATCGTGTTCAGGGAACCTTAAAACAAGTTTTTATGTTTAGATCTTGAATTCGACTTTTTTCTTGGTAACAATACTTTCTTAATGCATGTGGAGAATGTAATAACTTCGACAAATACCATGTCTGACAGAAAGAAAAACGTAAAATACATTCGTAATTTCTTATAACACGGCTCCTACAGATATTTTTCTACCGCGGGATATATTCATTTTTTAACAACTTAAATAGCACGAGTCATAGAGAAATTATGTAGAAACTTCAATCGATATCTTCTATTAAAAAAACCGATTCGATAAAGACATATGTCCTTTTTCTCTCATTGGTTAAGGAAATTACCTTAAATACCAAATTACCTCAAAATGTTAAAAATGAGTTAAGACTACGGCAAAGATTATATTAAGAACGGAAACAACTTCCATGCCGTAATATAATTATTATTATTTACTTCATAAGAAAAGGTCCATCGGTAATGTGCCTTATACTTTTCTAAAAACAGACGAACAAACATCCTTAACTCACCTTTCCTGTTTTTGTAAAATTTCACATTTGACAACATAAACGCGACTTCTTTGATAAACAGAGCCTGAAAAAAGTAATTGGATCAAGAATAAGCACCTAGGTATTAGAAATTGGAAATAATAAATAAGTACTTGCCATAGGCATGTACGAAAGGCGTAACAAGCTCATGAAGAAATATAATGTGGCCACCACATTATTTTCCTCATGCTTGTTATTTTACTAAGCAAGCAAATTGGGTCAAGATCATAAATATTTTAAGGAACCGTTAAAAAAATTTAAAGACTTAATAAAGAACAGAAATTAATTCAAACTGTAGCCTTATGATATTGGATATAGCCCCGAATCTTCAATAATTAAGAAAATAAAAAGGAACGTAATGTGCTTACAATAGTCGCCGGTACGTGGTGTGCTGGTTGCTAAAAATTTACTTTTTCAATGGCTATTACATTATATCGGAAAATGTTTCGAACAAACATTGTAGAAAATTCAATTTCCTACAAAATTCATTACACCACGTTTTCACATTTGTTGAATATTTAAAAAATATCAAAATGAAACGGATAAGTGACAAGAGTAAACACCCACCTTCGGTTGACCGATTTTTACCAAAAAATAATTTGCACGTCTTCCTTTAACCAATATGTAAAATGTCAAATTTCACTCTGATGGGAGTTATAGTTTTTGAGTTATGGAACAAAAAATATCACTGTCAGAGACACACACACACGTTCAAGCACCCACAGACATCATCCATAAAATAGTCAAATCGTGTTCAGGGAACCTTAAAACAAGTAGTTATGTTTAAATATTGAATTCGACTTTTTTCTTGGTAACAATACTTTCTCAATGCATGTGGAGAATGTAATAACTTCGACAAATACCATGTCTGACAGAAAGAAAAACGTAAAATACATTCGTAATTTCTTATAACACGGCTCCTACAGATATTTTTCTACCGCGGGATATATTCATTTTTTAACAACTTCCATAGCACGGGTCATAGAGAAATTATGTAGAAACTTCAATCGATATCTTTTATTAAAAAAGCCGATTCGATAAAGACATATGTCCTTTTTCTCTCATTGGTTAAGGAAATTACCTTAAATACCAAATTACCTCAAAATGTTAAAAATTAGTTAAGACTACGGCAAAGATTATATTAAGAACGGAAACAACTTCCATGTCGTAATATAATTATTATTATTTACTTCATAAGAAAAGGTCCATCGGTAATGTGCCTTATACTTTTCTAAAAACAGACGAACAAACATCCTTAACTCACCTTTCCTGTTTTTGTAAAATTTCACATTTGACAACATAAACGCGACTTCTTTGATAAACAGAGCCTGAAAAAAGTAATTGGATCAAGAATAAGCACCTAAGTATTAGAAATTGGAAATAATAAATAAGTACTTGCCATAGGCATGTACGAAAGGCGTAACAAACTCATGAAGAAATATAATGTGGCCACCACATTATTTTCCTCATGCTTGTTATTTTACTAAGCACGCAAATTGGGTAAAGATCATAAATATTTTAAGGAACCGTTAAAAAAATTTAAAGACTTAATAAAGAACAGAAATTAATTCAAACTGTAGTCTTATGATATTGGATATAGCCCCGAATCTTCAATAATTAAGAAAATAAAAAGGAACGTAATGTGCTTACAATAGTCGCCGGTACGTGGTGTGCTGGTTGCTAAAAATTTACTTTTTCAATGGCTATTACATTATATCGGAAAATGTTTCGAACAAACATTGTAGAAAATTCAATTTCCTACAAAATTCATTACACCACGTTTTGACATTTGTTCAATATTTAAAAAATATCAAAATGAAACGGATAAGTGACAAGAGTAAACACCCACCTTCGGTTGACCGATTTTTACCAAAAACTAATTTGCACGTCTTCCTTTAACTAATATGTAAAATGTCAAATTTCACTCTGATGGGAGTTATAGTTTTTGAGTTATGGAACAAAAAATATCACTGTCAGAGACACACACACACGTTCAAGCACCCACAGACATCATCCATAAAATAGTCAAATCGTGTTCAGGGAACCTTAAAACAAGTAGTTATGTTTAAATATTGAATTCGACTTTTTTCTTGGTAACAATACTTTCTCAATGCATGTGGAGAATGTAATAACTTCGACAAATACCATGTCTGACAGAAAGAAAAACGTAAAATACATTCGTAATTTCTTATAACACGGCTCCTACAGATATTTTTCTACCGCGGGATATATTCATTTTTTAACAACTTCCATAGCACGGGTCATAGAGAAATTATGTAGAAACTTCAATCGATATCTTTTATTAAAAAAGCCGATTCGATAAAGACATATGTCCTTTTTCTCTCATTGGTTAAGGAAATTACCTTAAATACCAAATTACCTCAAAATGTTAAAAATTAGTTAAGACTACGGCAAAGATTATATTAAGAACGGAAACAACTTCCATGTCGTAATATAATTATTATTATTTACTTCATAAGAAAAGGTCCATCGGTAATGTGCCTTATACTTTTCTAAAAACAGACGAACAAACATCCTTAACTCACCTTTCCTGTTTTTGTAAAATTTCACATTTGACAACATAAACGCGACTTCTTTGATAAACAGAGCCTGAAAAAAGTAATTGGATCAAGAATAAGCACCTAAGTATTAGAAATTGGAAATAATAAATAAGTACTTGCCATAGGCATGTACGAAAGGCGTAACAAACTCATGAAGAAATATAATGTGGCCACCACATTATTTTCCTCATGCTTGTTATTTTACTAAGCACGCAAATTGGGTAAAGATCATAAATATTTTAAGGAACCGTTAAAAAAATTTAAAGACTTAATAAAGAACAGAAATTAATTCAAACTGTAGCCTTATGATATTGGATATAGCCCCGAATCTTCAATAATTAAGAAAATAAAAAGGAACGTAATGTGCTTACAATAGTCGCCGGTACGTGGTGTGCTGGTTGCTAAAAATTTACTTTTTCAATGGCTATTACATTATATCGGAAAATGTTTCGAACAAACATTGTAGAAAATTCAATTTCCTACAAAATTCATTACACCACGTTTTGACATTTGTTCAATATTTAAAAAATATCAAAATGAAACGGATAAGTGACAAGAGTAAACACCCACCTTCGGTTGACCGATTTTTACCAAAAACTAATTAGCACGTCTTCCTTTAACCAATATGTAAAATGTCAAATTTCACTCTGATGGGAGTTATAGTTTTTGAGTTATGGAACAAAAAATATCACTGTCAGAGACACACACACACGTTCAAGCACCCACAGACATCATCCATAAAATAGTCAAATCGTGTTCAGGGAACCTTAAAACAAGTAGTTATGTTTAAATATTGAATTCGACTTTTTTCTTGGTAACAATACTTTCTCAATGCATGTGGAGAATGTAATAACTTCGACAAATACCATGTCTGACAGAAAGAAAAACGTAAAATACATTCGTAATTTCTTATAACACGGCTCCTACAGATATTTTTCTACCGCGGGATATATTCATTTTTTAACAACTTAAATAGCACGAGTCATAGAGAAATTATGTAGAAACTTCAATCGATATCTTCTATTAAAAAAGCCGATTCGATAAAGACATATGTCCTTTTTCTCTCATTGGTTAAGGAAATTACCTTAAATACCAAATTACCTCAAAATGTTAAAAATGAGTTAAGACTACGGCAAAGATTATATTAAGAACGGAAACAACTTCCATGCCGTAATATAATTATTATTATTTACTTCATAAGAAAAGGTCCATCGGTAATGTGCCTTATACTTTTCTAAAAACAGACGAACAAACATCCTTAACTCACCTTTCCTGTTTTTGTAAAATTTCACATTTGACAACATAAACGCGACTTCTTTGATAAACAGAGCCTGAAAAAAGTAATTGGATCAAGAATAAGCACCTAGGTATTAGAAATTGGAAATAATAAATAAGTACTTGCCATAGGCATGTACGAAAGGCGTAACAAGCTCATGAAGAAATATAATGTGGCCACCACATTATTTTCCTCATGCTTGTTATTTTACTAAGCAAGCAAATTGGGTCAAGATCATAAATATTTTAAGGAACCGTTAAAAAAATTTAAAGACTTAATAAAGAACAGAAATTAATTCAAACTGTAGCCTTATGATATTGGATATAGCCCCGAATCTTCAATAATTAAGAAAATAAAAAGGAACGTAATGTGCTTACAATAGTCGCCGGTACGTGGTGTGCTGGTTGCTAAAAATTTACTTTTTCAATGGCTATTACATTATATCGGAAAATGTTTCGAACAAACATTGTAGAAAATTCAATTTCCTACAAAATTCATTACACCACGTTTTCACATTTGTTGAATATTTAAAAAATATCAAAATGAAACGGATAAGTGACAAGAGTAAACACCCACCTTCGGTTGACCGATTTTTACCAAAAAATAATTTGCACGTCTTCCTTTAACCAATATGTAAAATGTCAAATTTCACTCTGATGGGAGTTATAGTTTTTGAGTTATGGAACAAAAAATATCACTGTCAGAGACACACACACACGTTCAAGCACCCACAGACATCATCCATAAAATAGTCAAATCGTGTTCAGGGAACCTTAAAACAAGTAGTTATGTTTAAATATTGAATTCGACTTTTTTCTTGGTAACAATACTTTCTCAATGCATGTGGAGAATGTAATAACTTCGACAAATACCATGTCTGACAGAAAGAAAAACGTAAAATACATTCGTAATTTCTTATAACACGGCTCCTACAGATATTTTTCTACCGCGGGATATATTCATTTTTTAACAACTTCCATAGCACGGGTCATAGAGAAATTATGTAGAAACTTCAATCGATATCTTTTATTAAAAAAGCCGATTCGATAAAGACATATGTCCTTTTTCTCTCATTGGTTAAGGAAATTACCTTAAATACCAAATTACCTCAAAATGTTAAAAATTAGTTAAGACTACGGCAAAGATTATATTAAGAACGGAAACAACTTCCATGTCGTAATATAATTATTATTATTTACTTCATAAGAAAAGGTCCATCGGTAATGTGCCTTATACTTTTCTAAAAACAGACGAACAAACATCCTTAACTCACCTTTCCTGTTTTTGTAAAATTTCACATTTGACAACATAAACGCGACTTCTTTGATAAACAGAGCCTGAAAAAAGTAATTGGATCAAGAATAAGCACCTAAGTATTAGAAATTGGAAATAATAAATAAGTACTTGCCATAGGCATGTACGAAAGGCGTAACAAACTCATGAAGAAATATAATGTGGCCACCACATTATTTTCCTCATGCTTGTTATTTTACTAAGCACGCAAATTGGGTAAAGATCATAAATATTTTAAGGAACCGTTAAAAAAATTTAAAGACTTAATAAAGAACAGAAATTAATTCAAACTGTAGCCTTATGATATTGGATATAGCCCCGAATCTTCAATAATTAAGAAAATAAAAAGGAACGTAATGTGCTTACAATAGTCGCCGGTACGTGGTGTGCTGGTTGCTAAAAATTTACTTTTTCAATGGCTATTACATTATATCGGAAAATGTTTCGAACAAACATTGTAGAAAATTCAATTTCCTACAAAATTCATTACACCACGTTTTGACATTTGTTCAATATTTAAAAAATATCAAAATGAAACGGATAAGTGACAAGAGTAAACACCCACCTTCGGTTGACCGATTTTTACCAAAAACTAATTAGCACGTCTTCCTTTAACTAATATGTAAAATGTCAAATTTCACTCTGATGGGAGTTATAGTTTTTGAGTTATGGAACAAAAAATATCACTGTCAGAGACACACACACACGTTCAAGCACCCACAGACATCATCCATAAAATAGTCAAATCGTGTTCAGGGAACCTTAAAACAAGTAGTTATGTTTAAATATTGAATTCGACTTTTTTCTTGGTAACAATACTTTCTCAATGCATGTGGAGAATGTAATAACTTCGACAAATACCATGTCTGACAGAAAGAAAAACGTAAAATACATTCGTAATTTCTTATAACACGGCTCCTACAGATATTTTTCTACCGCGGGATATATTCATTTTTTAACAACTTCCATAGCACGGGTCATAGAGAAATTATGTAGAAACTTCAATCGATATCTTTTATTAAAAAAGCCGATTCGATAAAGACATATGTCCTTTTTCTCTCATTGGTTAAGGAAATTACCTTAAATACCAAATTACCTCAAAATGTTAAAAATTAGTTAAGACTACGGCAAAGATTATATTAAGAACGGAAACAACTTCCATGTCGTAATATAATTATTATTATTTACTTCATAAGAAAAGGTCCATCGGTAATGTGCCTTATACTTTTCTAAAAACAGACGAACAAACATCCTTAACTCACCTTTCCTGTTTTTGTAAAATTTCACATTTGACAACATAAACGCGACTTCTTTGATAAACAGAGCCTGAAAAAAGTAATTGGATCAAGAATAAGCACCTAAGTATTAGAAATTGGAAATAATAAATAAGTACTTGCCATAGGCATGTACGAAAGGCGTAACAAACTCATGAAGAAATATAATGTGGCCACCACATTATTTTCCTCATGCTTGTTATTTTACTAAGCACGCAAATTGGGTAAAGATCATAAATATTTTAAGGAACCGTTAAAAAAATTTAAAGACTTAATAAAGAACAGAAATTAATTCAAACTGTAGTCTTATGATATTGGATATAGCCCCGAATCTTCAATAATTAAGAAAATAAAAAGGAACGTAATGTGCTTACAATAGTCGCCGGTACGTGGTGTGCTGGTTGCTAAAAATTTACTTTTTCAATGGCTATTACATTATATCGGAAAATGTTTCGAACAAACATTGTAGAAAATTCAATTTCCTACAAAATTCATTACACCACGTTTTGACATTTGTTCAATATTTAAAAAATATCAAAATGAAACGGATAAGTGACAAGAGTAAACACCCACCTTCGGTTGACCGATTTTTACCAAAAACTAATTTGCACGTCTTCCTTTAACTAATATGTAAAATGTCAAATTTCACTCTGATGGGAGTTATAGTTTTTGAGTTATGGAACAAAAAATATCACTGTCAGAGACACACACACACGTTCAAGCACCCACAGACATCATCCATAAAATAGTCAAATCGTGTTCAGGGAACCTTAAAACAAGTAGTTATGTTTAAATATTGAATTCGACTTTTTTCTTGGTAACAATACTTTCTCAATGCATGTGGAGAATGTAATAACTTCGACAAATACCATGTCTGACAGAAAGAAAAACGTAAAATACATTCGTAATTTCTTATAACACGGCTCCTACAGATATTTTTCTACCGCGGGATATATTCATTTTTTAACAACTTCCATAGCACGGGTCATAGAGAAATTATGTAGAAACTTCAATCGATATCTTTTATTAAAAAAGCCGATTCGATAAAGACATATGTCCTTTTTCTCTCATTGGTTAAGGAAATTACCTTAAATACCAAATTACCTCAAAATGTTAAAAATTAGTTAAGACTACGGCAAAGATTATATTAAGAACGGAAACAACTTCCATGTCGTAATATAATTATTATTATTTACTTCATAAGAAAAGGTCCATCGGTAATGTGCCTTATACTTTTCTAAAAACAGACGAACAAACATCCTTAACTCACCTTTCCTGTTTTTGTAAAATTTCACATTTGACAACATAAACGCGACTTCTTTGATAAACAGAGCCTGAAAAAAGTAATTGGATCAAGAATAAGCACCTAAGTATTAGAAATTGGAAATAATAAATAAGTACTTGCCATAGGCATGTACGAAAGGCGTAACAAACTCATGAAGAAATATAATGTGGCCACCACATTATTTTCCTCATGCTTGTTATTTTACTAAGCACGCAAATTGGGTAAAGATCATAAATATTTTAAGGAACCGTTAAAAAAATTTAAAGACTTAATAAAGAACAGAAATTAATTCAAACTGTAGCCTTATGATATTGGATATAGCCCCGAATCTTCAATAATTAAGAAAATAAAAAGGAACGTAATGTGCTTACAATAGTCGCCGGTACGTGGTGTGCTGGTTGCTAAAAATTTACTTTTTCAATGGCTATTACATTATATCGGAAAATGTTTCGAACAAACATTGTAGAAAATTCAATTTCCTACAAAATTCATTACACCACGTTTTGACATTTGTTCAATATTTAAAAAATATCAAAATGAAACGGATAAGTGACAAGAGTAAACACCCACCTTCGGTTGACCGATTTTTACCAAAAACTAATTAGCACGTCTTCCTTTAACCAATATGTAAAATGTCAAATTTCACTCTGATGGGAGTTATAGTTTTTGAGTTATGGAACAAAAAATATCACTGTCAGAGACACACACACACGTTCAAGCACCCACAGACATCATCCATAAAATAGTCAAATCGTGTTCAGGGAACCTTAAAACAAGTAGTTATGTTTAAATATTGAATTCGACTTTTTTCTTGGTAACAATACTTTCTCAATGCATGTGGAGAATGTAATAACTTCGACAAATACCATGTCTGACAGAAAGAAAAACGTAAAATACATTCGTAATTTCTTATAACACGGCTCCTACAGATATTTTTCTACCGCGGGATATATTCATTTTTTAACAACTTAAATAGCACGAGTCATAGAGAAATTATGTAGAAACTTCAATCGATATCTTCTATTAAAAAAGCCGATTCGATAAAGACATATGTCCTTTTTCTCTCATTGGTTAAGGAAATTACCTTAAATACCAAATTACCTCAAAATGTTAAAAATGAGTTAAGACTACGGCAAAGATTATATTAAGAACGGAAACAACTTCCATGCCGTAATATAATTATTATTATTTACTTCATAAGAAAAGGTCCATCGGTAATGTGCCTTATACTTTTCTAAAAACAGACGAACAAACATCCTTAACTCACCTTTCCTGTTTTTGTAAAATTTCACATTTGACAACATAAACGCGACTTCTTTGATAAACAGAGCCTGAAAAAAGTAATTGGATCAAGAATAAGCACCTAGGTATTAGAAATTGGAAATAATAAATAAGTACTTGCCATAGGCATGTACGAAAGGCGTAACAAGCTCATGAAGAAATATAATGTGGCCACCACATTATTTTCCTCATGCTTGTTATTTTACTAAGCAAGCAAATTGGGTCAAGATCATAAATATTTTAAGGAACCGTTAAAAAAATTTAAAGACTTAATAAAGAACAGAAATTAATTCAAACTGTAGCCTTATGATATTGGATATAGCCCCGAATCTTCAATAATTAAGAAAATAAAAAGGAACGTAATGTGCTTACAATAGTCGCCGGTACGTGGTGTGCTGGTTGCTAAAAATTTACTTTTTCAATGGCTATTACATTATATCGGAAAATGTTTCGAACAAACATTGTAGAAAATTCAATTTCCTACAAAATTCATTACACCACGTTTTCACATTTGTTGAATATTTAAAAAATATCAAAATGAAACGGATAAGTGACAAGAGTAAACACCCACCTTCGGTTGACCGATTTTTACCAAAAAATAATTTGCACGTCTTCCTTTAACCAATATGTAAAATGTCAAATTTCACTCTGATGGGAGTTATAGTTTTTGAGTTATGGAACAAAAAATATCACTGTCAGAGACACACACACACGTTCAAGCACCCACAGACATCATCCATAAAATAGTCAAATCGTGTTCAGGGAACCTTAAAACAAGTAGTTATGTTTAAATATTGAATTCGACTTTTTTCTTGGTAACAATACTTTCTCAATGCATGTGGAGAATGTAATAACTTCGACAAATACCATGTCTGACAGAAAGAAAAACGTAAAATACATTCGTAATTTCTTATAACACGGCTCCTACAGATATTTTTCTACCGCGGGATATATTCATTTTTTAACAACTTCCATAGCACGGGTCATAGAGAAATTATGTAGAAACTTCAATCGATATCTTTTATTAAAAAAGCCGATTCGATAAAGACATATGTCCTTTTTCTCTCATTGGTTAAGGAAATTACCTTAAATACCAAATTACCTCAAAATGTTAAAAATTAGTTAAGACTACGGCAAAGATTATATTAAGAACGGAAACAACTTCCATGTCGTAATATAATTATTATTATTTACTTCATAAGAAAAGGTCCATCGGTAATGTGCCTTATACTTTTCTAAAAACAGACGAACAAACATCCTTAACTCACCTTTCCTGTTTTTGTAAAATTTCACATTTGACAACATAAACGCGACTTCTTTGATAAACAGAGCCTGAAAAAAGTAATTGGATCAAGAATAAGCACCTAAGTATTAGAAATTGGAAATAATAAATAAGTACTTGCCATAGGCATGTACGAAAGGCGTAACAAACTCATGAAGAAATATAATGTGGCCACCACATTATTTTCCTCATGCTTGTTATTTTACTAAGCACGCAAATTGGGTAAAGATCATAAATATTTTAAGGAACCGTTAAAAAAATTTAAAGACTTAATAAAGAACAGAAATTAATTCAAACTGTAGCCTTATGATATTGGATATAGCCCCGAATCTTCAATAATTAAGAAAATAAAAAGGAACGTAATGTGCTTACAATAGTCGCCGGTACGTGGTGTGCTGGTTGCTAAAAATTTACTTTTTCAATGGCTATTACATTATATCGGAAAATGTTTCGAACAAACATTGTAGAAAATTCAATTTCCTACAAAATTCATTACACCACGTTTTGACATTTGTTCAATATTTAAAAAATATCAAAATGAAACGGATAAGTGACAAGAGTAAACACCCACCTTCGGTTGACCGATTTTTACCAAAAACTAATTAGCACGTCTTCCTTTAACTAATATGTAAAATGTCAAATTTCACTCTGATGGGAGTTATAGTTTTTGAGTTATGGAACAAAAAATATCACTGTCAGAGACACACACACACGTTCAAGCACCCACAGACATCATCCATAAAATAGTCAAATCGTGTTCAGGGAACCTTAAAACAAGTAGTTATGTTTAAATATTGAATTCGACTTTTTTCTTGGTAACAATACTTTCTCAATGCATGTGGAGAATGTAATAACTTCGACAAATACCATGTCTGACAGAAAGAAAAACGTAAAATACATTCGTAATTTCTTATAACACGGCTCCTACAGATATTTTTCTACCGCGGGATATATTCATTTTTTAACAACTTCCATAGCACGGGTCATAGAGAAATTATGTAGAAACTTCAATCGATATCTTTTATTAAAAAAGCCGATTCGATAAAGACATATGTCCTTTTTCTCTCATTGGTTAAGGAAATTACCTTAAATACCAAATTACCTCAAAATGTTAAAAATTAGTTAAGACTACGGCAAAGATTATATTAAGAACGGAAACAACTTCCATGTCGTAATATAATTATTATTATTTACTTCATAAGAAAAGGTCCATCGGTAATGTGCCTTATACTTTTCTAAAAACAGACGAACAAACATCCTTAACTCACCTTTCCTGTTTTTGTAAAATTTCACATTTGACAACATAAACGCGACTTCTTTGATAAACAGAGCCTGAAAAAAGTAATTGGATCAAGAATAAGCACCTAAGTATTAGAAATTGGAAATAATAAATAAGTACTTGCCATAGGCATGTACGAAAGGCGTAACAAACTCATGAAGAAATATAATGTGGCCACCACATTATTTTCCTCATGCTTGTTATTTTACTAAGCACGCAAATTGGGTAAAGATCATAAATATTTTAAGGAACCGTTAAAAAAATTTAAAGACTTAATAAAGAACAGAAATTAATTCAAACTGTAGCCTTATGATATTGGATATAGCCCCGAATCTTCAATAATTAAGAAAATAAAAAGGAACGTAATGTGCTTACAATAGTCGCCGGTACGTGGTGTGCTGGTTGCTAAAAATTTACTTTTTCAATGGCTATTACATTATATCGGAAAATGTTTCGAACAAACATTGTAGAAAATTCAATTTCCTACAAAATTCATTACACCACGTTTTGACATTTGTTCAATATTTAAAAAATATCAAAATGAAACGGATAAGTGACAAGAGTAAACACCCACCTTCGGTTGACCGATTTTTACCAAAAACTAATTAGCACGTCTTCCTTTAACCAATATGTAAAATGTCAAATTTCACTCTGATGGGAGTTATAGTTTTTGAGTTATGGAACAAAAAATATCACTGTCAGAGACACACACACACGTTCAAGCACCCACAGACATCATCCATAAAATAGTCAAATCGTGTTCAGGGAACCTTAAAACAAGTAGTTATGTTTAAATATTGAATTCGACTTTTTTCTTGGTAACAATACTTTCTCAATGCATGTGGAGAATGTAATAACTTCGACAAATACCATGTCTGACAGAAAGAAAAACGTAAAATACATTCGTAATTTCTTATAACACGGCTCCTACAGATATTTTTCTACCGCGGGATATATTCATTTTTTAACAACTTAAATAGCACGAGTCATAGAGAAATTATGTAGAAACTTCAATCGATATCTTCTATTAAAAAAGCCGATTCGATAAAGACATATGTCCTTTTTCTCTCATTGGTTAAGGAAATTACCTTAAATACCAAATTACCTCAAAATGTTAAAAATGAGTTAAGACTACGGCAAAGATTATATTAAGAACGGAAACAACTTCCATGCCGTAATATAATTATTATTATTTACTTCATAAGAAAAGGTCCATCGGTAATGTGCCTTATACTTTTCTAAAAACAGACGAACAAACATCCTTAACTCACCTTTCCTGTTTTTGTAAAATTTCACATTTGACAACATAAACGCGACTTCTTTGATAAACAGAGCCTGAAAAAAGTAATTGGATCAAGAATAAGCACCTAAGTATTAGAAATTGGAAATAATAAATAAGTACCTGCCAAAGGCATGTACGAAAGGCGTAACAAGCTCATGAAGAAATATAATGTGGCCACCACATTATTTTCCTCATGCTTGTTATTTTACTAAGCAAGCAAATTGGGTCAAGATCATAAATATTTTAAGGAACCGTTAAAAAAATTTAAAGACTTAATAAAGAACAGAAATTAATTCAAACTGTAGCCTTATGATATTGGATATAGCCCCGAATCTTCAATAATTAAGAAAATAAAAAGGAACGTAATGTGCTTACAATAGTCGCCGGTACGTGGTGTGCTGGTTGCTAAAAATTTACTTTTTCAATGGCTATTACATTATATCGGAAAATGTTTCGAACAAACATTGTAGAAAATTCAATTTCCTACAAAATTCATTACACCACGTTTTGACATTTGTTCAATATTTAAAAAATATCAAAATGAAACGGATAAGTGACAAGAGTAAACACCCACCTTCGGTTGACCGATTTTTACCAAAAACTAATTAGCACGTCTTCCTTTAACCAATATGTAAAATGTCAAATTTCACTCTGATGGGAGTTATAGTTTTTGAGTTATGGAACAAAAAATATCACTGTCAGAGACACACACACACGTTCAAGCACCCACAGACATCATCCATAAAATAGTCAAATCGTGTTCAGGGAACCTTAAAACAAGTAGTTATGTTTAAATATTGAATTCGACTTTTTTCTTGGTAACAATACTTTCTCAATGCATGTGGAGAATGTAATAACTTCGACAAATACCATGTCTGACAGAAAGAAAAACGTAAAATACATTCGTAATTTCTTATAACACGGCTCCTACAGATATTTTTCTACCGCGGGATATATTCATTTTTTAACAACTTAAATAGCACGAGTCATAGAGAAATTATGTAGAAACTTCAATCGATATCTTCTATTAAAAAAGCCGATTCGATAAAGACATATGTCCTTTTTCTCTCATTGGTTAAGGAAATTACCTTAAATACCAAATTACCTCAAAATGTTAAAAATGAGTTAAGACTACGGCAAAGATTATATTAAGAACGGAAACAACTTCCATGCCGTAATATAATTATTATTATTTACTTCATAAGAAAAGGTCCATCGGTAATGTGCCTTATACTTTTCTAAAAACAGACGAACAAACATCCTTAACTCACCTTTCCTGTTTTTGTAAAATTTCACATTTGACAACATAAACGCGACTTCTTTGATAAACAGAGCCTGAAAAAAGTAATTGGATCAAGAATAAGCACCTAAGTATTAGAAATTGGAAATAATAAATAAGTACCTGCCAAAGGCATGTACGAAAGGCGTAACAAGCTCATGAAGAAATATAATGTGGCCACCACATTATTTTCCTCATGCTTGTTATTTTACTAAGCACGCAAATTGGGTAAAGATCATAAATATTTTACGGAACCGTTAAAAAATTTAAAGACTTAATAAAGAACAGAAATTAATTCAAACTGTAGCCTTATGATATTGGATATAGCCCCGAATCTTCAATAATTAAGAAAATAAAAAGGAACGTAATGTGCTTACAATAGTCGCCGGTACGTGGTGTGCTGGTTGCTAAAAATTTACTTTTTCAATGGCTATTACATTATATCGGAAAATGTTTCGAACAAACATTGTAGAAAATTCAATTTCCTACAAAATTCATTACACCACGTTTTGACATTTGTTCAATATTTAAAAAATATCAAAATGAAACGGATATGTGACAAGAGTAAACACCCACCTTCGGTTGACCGATTTTTACCAAAAACTAATTAGCACGTCTTCCTTTAACCAATATGTAAAATCTCAAATTTCACTCTGATGGGAGTTATAGTTTTTGAGTTATGGAACAAAAAATATCACTGTCAGAGACACACACACGAAAAAACACCCATAGACATCATCCATAAAATAGTCAAATCGTGTTCAGGGAACCTTAAAACAAGTTTTTATGTTTAGATCTTGAATTCGACTTTTTTCTTGGTAACAATACTTTCTTAATGCATGTGGAGAATGTAATAACTTCGACAAATACCATGTCTGACAGAAAGAAAAACGTAAAATACATTCGTAATTTCTTATAACACGGCTCCTACAGATATTTTTCTACCGCAAGAAATATTCATTTTTTAACAACTTCCATAGCACTAGTCATAGAGAAATTATGTAGAAACTTCAATCGATATCTTCTATTAAAAAAGCCGATTCGATAAAGACATATGTCCTTTTTCTCTCATTGGTTAAGGAAATTACCTTAAATACCAAATTACCTCAAAATGTTAAAAATGAGTTAAGACTACGGCAAAGATTATATTAAGAACGGAAACAACTTCCATGCCGTAATATAATTATTATTATTTACTTCATAAGAAAAGGTCCATCGGTAATGTGCTTTATACTTTTCTAAAAACAGACGAACAAACATCCTTAACTCACCTTTCCTGTTTTTGTAAAATTTCACATTTGACAACATAAACGCGACTTCTTTGATAAACAGAGCCTGAAAAAAGTAATTGGATCAAGAATAAGCACCTAAGTATTAGAAATTGGAAATAATAAATAAGTACTTGCCATAGGCATGTACGAAAGGCGTAACAAGCTCATGAAGAAATATAATGTGGCCACCACATTATTTTCCTCATGCTTGTTATTTTACTAAGCAAGCAAATTGGGTCAAGATCATAAATATTTTAAGGAACCGTTAAAAAAATTTAAAGACTTAATAAAGAACAGAAATTAATTCAAACTGTAGCCTTATGATATTGGATATAGCCCCGAATCTTCAATAATTAAGAAAATAAAAAGGAACGTAATGTGCTTACAATAGTCGCCGGTACGTGGTGTGCTGGTTGCTAAAAATTTACTTTTTCAATGGCTATTACATTATATCGGAAAATGTTTCGAACAAACATTGTAGAAAATTCAATTTCCTACAAAATTCATTACACCACGTTTTCACATTTGTTGAATATTTAAAAAATATCAAAATGAAACGGATAAGTGACAAGAGTAAACACCCACCTTCGGTTGACCGATTTTTACCAAAAAATATTTTGCACGTCTTCCTTTAACCAATATGTAAAATGTCAAATTTCACTCTGATGGGAGTTATAGTTTTTGAGTTATGGAACAAAAAATATCACTGTCAGAGACACACACACACGTTCAAGCACCCACAGACATCATCCATAAAATAGTCAAATCGTGTTCAGGGAACCTTAAAACAAGTAGTTATGTTTAAATATTGAATTCGACTTTTTTCTTGGTAACAATACTTTCTCAATGCATGTGGAGAATGTAATAACTTCGACAAATACCATGTCTGACAGAAAGAAAAACGTAAAATACATTCGTAATTTCTTATAACACGGCTCCTACAGATATTTTTCTACCGCGGGATATATTCATTTTTTAACAACTTCCATAGCACGGGTCATAGAGAAATTATGTAGAAACTTCAATCGATATCTTTTATTAAAAAAGCCGATTCGATAAAGACATATGTCCTTTTTCTCTCATTGGTTAAGGAAATTACCTTAAATACCAAATTACCTCAAAATGTTA
Organism: Tanypteryx hageni; assembly: GCA_028673005.1. NCBI lineage: Eukaryota > Metazoa > Arthropoda > Insecta > Odonata > Petaluridae > Tanypteryx > Tanypteryx hageni. The sequence goes on from CM054120.1 coordinate 153,578,355, forward strand.
AAAATTAGTTAAGACTACGGCAAAGATTATATTAAGAACGGAAACAACTTCCATGTCGTAATATAATTATTATTATTTACTTCATAAGAAAAGGTCCATCGGTAATGTGCCTTATACTTTTCTAAAAACAGACGAACAAACATCCTTAACTCACCTTTCCTGTTTTTGTAAAATTTCACATTTGACAACATAAACGCGACTTCTTTGATAAACAGAGCCTGAAAAAAGTAATTGGATCAAGAATAAGCACCTAAGTATTAGAAATTGGAAATAATAAATAAGTACTTGCCATAGGCATGTACGAAAGGCGTAACAAACTCATGAAGAAATATAATGTGGCCACCACATTATTTTCCTCATGCTTGTTATTTTACTAAGCACGCAAATTGGGTAAAGATCATAAATATTTTAAGGAACCGTTAAAAAAATTTAAAGACTTAATAAAGAACAGAAATTAATTCAAACTGTAGCCTTATGATATTGGATATAGCCCCGAATCTTCAATAATTAAGAAAATAAAAAGGAACGTAATGTGCTTACAATAGTCGCCGGTACGTGGTGTGCTGGTTGCTAAAAATTTACTTTTTCAATGGCTATTACATTATATCGGAAAATGTTTCGAACAAACATTGTAGAAAATTCAATTTCCTACAAAATTCATTACACCACGTTTTGACATTTGTTCAATATTTAAAAAATATCAAAATGAAACGGATAAGTGACAAGAGTAAACACCCACCTTCGGTTGACCGATTTTTACCAAAAACTAATTAGCACGTCTTCCTTTAACCAATATGTAAAATGTCAAATTTCACTCTGATGGGAGTTATAGTTTTTGAGTTATGGAACAAAAAATATCACTGTCAGAGACACACACACACGTTCAAGCACCCACAGACATCATCCATAAAATAGTCAAATCGTGTTCAGGGAACCTTAAAACAAGTAGTTATGTTTAAATATTGAATTCGACTTTTTTCTTGGTAACAATACTTTCTCAATGCATGTGGAGAATGTAATAACTTCGACAAATACCATGTCTGACAGAAAGAAAAACGTAAAATACATTCGTAATTTCTTATAACACGGCTCCTACAGATATTTTTCTACCGCGGGATATATTCATTTTTTAACAACTTAAATAGCACGAGTCATAGAGAAATTATGTAGAAACTTCAATCGATATCTTCTATTAAAAAAGCCGATTCGATAAAGACATATGTCCTTTTTCTCTCATTGGTTAAGGAAATTACCTTAAATACCAAATTACCTCAAAATGTTAAAAATGAGTTAAGACTACGGCAAAGATTATATTAAGAACGGAAACAACTTCCATGCCGTAATATAATTATTATTATTTACTTCATAAGAAAAGGTCCATCGGTAATGTGCCTTATACTTTTCTAAAAACAGACGAACAAACATCCTTAACTCACCTTTCCTGTTTTTGTAAAATTTCACATTTGACAACATAAACGCGACTTCTTTGATAAACAGAGCCTGAAAAAAGTAATTGGATCAAGAATAAGCACCTAAGTATTAGAAATTGGAAATAATAAATAAGTACTTGCCAAAGGCATGTACGAAAGGCGTAACAAGCTCATGAAGAAATATAATGTGGCCACCACATTATTTTCCTCATGCTTGTTATTTTACTAAGCACGCAAATTGGGTAAAGATCATAAATATTTTAAGGAACCGTTAAAAAATTTAAAGACTTAATAAAGAACAGAAATTAATTCAAACTGTAGCCTTATGATATTGGATATAGCCCCGAATCTTCAATAATTAAGAAAATAAAAAGGAACGTAATGTGCTTACAATAGTCGCCGGTACGTGGTGTGCTGGTTGCTAAAAATTTACTTTTTCAATGGCTATTACATTATATCGGAAAATGTTTCGAACAAACATTGTAGAAAATTCAATTTCCTACAAAATTCATTACACCACGTTTTCACATTTGTTGAATATTTAAAAAATATCAAAATGAAACGGATAAGTGACAAGAGTAAACACCCACCTTCGGTTGACCGATTTTTACCAAAAACTAATTTGCACGTCTTCCTTTAACCAATATGTAAAATGTCAAATTTCACTCTGATGGGAGTTATAGTTTTTGAGTTATGGAACAAAAAATATCACTGTCACAGACACACACACACGTTCAAGCACCCACAGACATCATCCATAAAATAGTCAAATCGTGTTCAGGGAACCTTAAAACAAGTTTTTAGTTAAGATCTTGAATTCGACTTTTTTCTTGGTAACAATACTTTCTTAATGCATGTGGAGAATGTAATAACTTCGACAAATACCATGTCTGACAGAAAGAAAAACGTAAAATACATTCGTAATTTCTTATAACACGGCTCCTACAGATATTTTTCTACCGCAAGAAATATTCATTTTTTAACAACTTCCATAGCACGAGTCATAGAGAAATTATGTAGAAACTTCAATCGATATTTTCTATTAAAAAAGCCGATTCGATAAAGACATATGTCCTTTTTCTCTCATTGGTTAAGGAAATTACCTTAAATACCAAATTACCTCAAAATGTTAAAAATGAGTTAAGACTACGGCAAAGATTATATTAAGAACGGAAACAACTTCCATGCCGTAATATAATTATTATTATTTACTTCATAAGAAAAGGTCCATCGGTAATGTGCTTTATACTTTTCTAAAAACAGACGAACAAACATCCTTAACTCACCTTTCCTGTTTTTGTAAAATTTCACATTTGACAACATAAACGCGACTTCTTTGATAAACAGAGCCTGAAAAAAGTAATTGGATCAAGAATAAGCACCTAAGTATTAGAAATTGGAAATAATAAATAAGTACTTGCCATAGGCATGTACGAAAGGCGTAACAAGCTCATGAAGAAATATAATGTGGCCACCACATTATTTTCCTCATGCTTGTTATTTTACTAAGCAAGCAAATTTGGTCAAGATCATAAATATTTTAAGGAACCGTTAAAAAAATTTAAAGACTTAATAAAGAACAGATATTAATTCAAACTGTAGCCTTATGATATTGGATATAGCCCCGAATTTTCAATAATTAAGAAAATAAAAAGGAACGTAATGTGCTTACAATAGTCGCCGGTACGTGGTGTGCTGGTTGCTAAAAATTTACTTTTTCAATGGCTATTACATTATATCGGAAAATGTTTCGAACAAACATTGTAGAAAATTCAATTTCCTACAAAATTCATTACACCACGTTTTCACATTTGTTGAATATTTAAAAAATATCAAAATGAAACGGATAAGTGACAAGAGTAAACACCCACCTTCGGTTGACCGATTTTTACCAAAAACTAATTTGCACGTCTTCCTTTAACCAATATGTAAAATATCAAATTTCACTCTGATGGGAGTTATAGTTTTTGAGTTATGGAACAAAAAATATCACTGTCACAGACACACACACACGTTCAAATACCCACAGACATCATCCATAAAATAGTCAAATCGTGTTCAGGGAACCTTAAAACAAGTTTTTAGTTAAGATCTTGAATTCGACTTTTTTCTTGGTAACAATACTTTCTCAATGTATGTGGAGAATGTAATAACTTCGACAAATACCATGTCTGACAGAAAGAAAAACGTAAAATACATTCGAAATTTTCTATAATACGGCTCCTACAGATATTTTTCTACCGCGGGATATATTCATTTTTTAACAACTTCCATAGCACGAGTCATAGAGTAATTATGTAGAAACTTCAATCGATATCTTTTATTAAAAAAGCCGATTCGATAAAGACATATGTCCTTTTTCTCTCATTGGTTAAGGAAATTACCTTAAATACCAAATTACCTCAAAATGTTAAAAATTAGTTAAGACTACGGCAAAGATTATATTAAGAACGGAAACAACTTCCATGTCGTAATATAATTATTATTATTTACTTCATAAGAAAAGGTCCATCGGTAATGTGCCTTATACTTTTCTAAAAACAGACGAACAAACATCCTTAACTCACCTTTCCTGTTTTTGTAAAACTTCACATTTGACAACATAAACGCGACTTCTTTGATAAACAGAGCCTGAAAAAAGTAATTGGATCAAGAATAAGCACCTAAGTATTAGAAATTGGAAATAATAAATAAGTACTTGCCATAGGCATGTACGAAAGGCGTAACAAGCTCATGAAGAAATATAATGTGGCCACCACATTATTTTCCTCATGCTTGTTATTTTACTAAGCACGCAAATTGGGTAAAGATCATAAATATTTTAAGGAACCGTTAAAAAATTTAAAGACTTAATAAAGAACAGAAATTAATTCAAACTGTAGCCTTATGATATTGGATATAGCCCCGAATCTTCAATAATTAAGAAAATAAAAAGGAACGTAATGTGCTTACAATAGTCGCCGGTACGTGGTGTGCTGGTTGCTAAAAATTTACTTTTTCAATGGCTATTACATTATATCGGAAAATGTTTCGAACAAACATTGTAGAAAATTCAATTTCCTACAAAATTCATTACACCACGTTTTGACATTTGTTCAATATTTAAAAAATATCAAAATGAAACGGATAAGTGACAAGAGTAAACACCCACCTTCGGTTGACCGATTTTTACCAAAAACTAATTAGCACGTCTTCCTTTAACCAATATGTAAAATGTCAAATTTCACTCTGATGGGAGTTATAGTTTTTGAGTTATGGAACAAAAAATATCACTGTCAGAGACACACACACACGTTCAAGCACCCACAGACATCATCCATAAAATAGTCAAATCGTGTTCAGGGAACCTTAAAACAAGTAGTTATGTTTAAATATTGAATTCGACTTTTTTCTTGGTAACAATACTTTCTCAATGCATGTAGAGAATGTAATAACTTCGACAAATACCATGTCTGACAGAAAGAAAAACGTAAAATACATTCGTAATTTCTTATAACACGGCTCCTACAGATATTTTTCTACCGCGGGATATATTCATTTTTTAACAACTTAAATAGCACGAGTCATAGAGAAATTATGTAGAAACTTCAATCGATATCTTCTATTAAAAAAGCCGATTCGATAAAGACATATGTCCTTTTTCTCTCATTGGTTAAGGAAATTTCCTTAAAGACCAAATTACCTCAAAATGTTAAAAATGAGTTAAGACTACGGCAAAGATTATATTAAGAACGGAAACAACTTCCATGTCGTAATATAATTATTATTATTTACTTCATAAGAAAAGGTCCATCGGTAATGTGCCTTATACTTTTCTAAAAACAGACGAACAAACATCCTTAACTCACCTTTCCTGTTTTTGTAAAATTTCACATTTGACAACATAAACGCGACTTCTTTGATAAACAGAGCCTGAAAAAAGTAATTGGATCAAGAATAAGCACCTAAGTATTAGAAATTGGAAATAATAAATAAGTACTTGCCAAAGGCATGTACGAAAGGCGTAACAAGCTCATGAAGAAATATAATGTGGCCACCACATTATTTTCCTCATGCTTGTTATTTTACTAAGCAAGCAAATTGGGTCAAGATCATAAATATTTTAAGGAACCGTTAAAAAAATTTAAAGACTTAATAAAGAACAGAAATTAATTCAAACTGTAGCCTTATGATATTGGATATAGCCCCGAATCTTCAATAATTAAGAAAATAAAAAGGAACGTAATGTGCTTACAATAGTCGCCGGTACGTGGTGTGCTGGTTGCTAAAAATTTACTTTTTCAATAGCTACTACATTATATCGGAAAATGTTTCGAACAAACAATGTAGAAAATTCAATTTCCTACAAAATTCATTACACCACGTTTTGACATTTGTTCAATATTTAAAAAATATCAAAATGAAACGGATAAGTGACAAGATTAAACACCCACCTTCGGTTGACCGATTTTTACCAAAAACTAATTAGCACATCTTCCTTTAACCAATATGTAAAATCTCAAATTTCACTCTGAATGGAGTTATAGTTTTTGAGTTATGGAACAAAATATATCACTGTCACAGACACACACACACGTACAAGCACCCACAGACATCATCCATAAAATAGTCAAATCGTGTTCAGGGAACCTTAAAACAAGTAGTTATGTTTAAATCTTGAATTCGACTTTTTTCTTGGTAACAATACTTTCTCAATGTACGTGGAGAATGTAATAACTTCTAAAAATACCATGTCTGATAGAAAGAAAAACGTAAATTACATTCGAAATTTCCTATAACACGGCTCCTACAGATATTTTTTTACCGCAAGAAATATTCATTTTTTAACAACTTCCATAGCACGAGTCATAGGGAAATTATGTAGAAACTTCAATCGATATCTTCTATTCAAAAAGACGATTCGATAAAGACATATGTCCTTTTTCTCTCATTTGTTAAGGAAATTACCTTAAATACCAAATAACCTCAAAATGTTAAAAATGAGTTAAGACTACGGCAAAGATTATATTAAGAACGGAAACAACTCCTATGCCGTAATATAATTATTATTATTTACTTCATAAGAAAAGGTCCATCGGTTATGTGCCTTATACTTTTCTAAAAACAGACGAACAAACATCCTTAACTCACCTTTCCTGTTTTTGTAAAATTTCACATTTGACAACATAAACGCGACTTTTTTGAATAAACAGAGCCTGAAAAATATAACTGGATCAAGAATAGGCACCTAAGTATTTGAAATTGGAAATAATAAATAAGTACTTGCCATTGGCATGTACGAAAGCGTAACAAACTCATGAAGAAATATAATGTGGCCACCACATTATTTTCCTCATGCTTGTTATTTTACTAAGAACGCAAATTGGGTAAAGATCATAAATATTTTAAGGAACCGTTAAAAAAATTTAAAGACTTAATAAACAACAGAAATTAATTCAAACTGTAGCCTTATGATATTGGATATAGCCCCGAATCTTCAATAATTAAGAAAATAAAAAGGAACGTAATGTGCTTACAATAGTCGCCGGTACGTGGTGTGCTGGTTGCTAAAAATTTACTTTTTCAATAGCTATTACATTATATCGGAAAATGTTTCGAACAAACATTGTAGAAAATTCAATTTCCTACAAACTTTATTACACCACGTTTTGACATTTGTTCAATATTTAAAAAATATCAAAATGAAACGGATAAGTGACAAGAGTAAACACCCACCTTCGGTTGACCGATTTTTACCAAAAACTAATTAGCACGTCTTCCTTTAACCAATATGTAAAATGTCAAATTTCACTCTGAATGGAGTTATAGTTTTTGAGTTATGGAACAAAAAATATCATGTCACAGACACACACACACGTACAAGCACCCACAGACATCATCCATAATATAGTCAAATCGTGTTCAGGGAAACTTAAAACAAGTAGTTATGTTTAAATCTTGAATTCGACTTTTTTCTTGGTAACAATACTTTCTCAATGTACGTGGAGAATGTAATAACTTCTAAAAACACCATGTCTGATAGAAAGAAAAACGTAAAATACATTCCAAATTTCCTATAACACGGCTCCTACAGATATTTTTCTACCGCAAGAAATATTCAATTTTTAACAACTTCCATAGCACGAGTCATAGAGTAATTATGTAGAAACTTCAATCGATATCTTCTATTAAAAAAGCCGATTCGATAAAGACATATGTCCTTTTTCTCTCATTGGTTAAGGAAATTACCTTAAATACGAAATTCCCTCAAAAGGTTAAAAATGAGTTAAGACTACGGCAAAGATTATATTAAGAACGGAAACAACTCCTATGCCGTAATATAATTATTATTATTTACTTCATAAGAAAAGGTCCATCGGTTATGTGCCTTATACTTTTCTAAAAACAGACGAACAAACATCCTAAACTCACCTTTCCTGTTTTTGTAAAATTTCACATTTGACAACATAAACGCGACTTTTTTAAATAAACAGAGCCTGAAAAATATAACTGGATCAAGAATAGGCACCTAAGTATTTGAAATTGGAAATAATAAATAAGTACTTGCCATAGGTATGTACGAAAGCGTAACAAACTCATGAAGAAATATAATGTGGCCACCACATTATTTTCCTCATGCTTGTTATTTTACTAAGAACGCAAATTGGGTAAAGATCATAAATATTTTAAGGAACCGTTAAAAAAATTTAAAGACTTAATAAACAACAGAAATTAATTCAAACTGTAGCCTTATGATATTGGATATAGCCCCGAATCTTCAATAATTAAGAAAATAAAAAGGAACGTAATGTGCTTACAATAGTCGCCGGTACGTGGTGTGCTGGTTGCTAAAAATTTACTTTTTCAATAGCTATTACATTATATCGGAAAATGTTTCGAACAAACATTGTAGAAAATTCAATTTCCTACAAACTTTATTACACCACGTTTTGACATTTGTTCAATATTTAAAAAATATCAAAATGAAACGGATAAGTGACAAGAGTAAACACCCACCTTCGGTTGACCGATTTTTACCAAAAACTAATTAGCACGTCTTCCTTTAACCAATATGTAAAATGTCAAATTTCACTCTGAATGGAGTTTTTGAGTTATGGAACAAAAAATATCATGTCACAGACACACACACACGTACAAGCACCCACAGACATCATCCATAATATAGTCAAATCGTGTTCAGGGAAACTTAAAACAAGTAGTTATGTTTAAATCTTGAATTCGACTTTTTTCTTGGTAACAATACTTTCTCAATGTACGTGGAGAATGTAATAACTTCTAAAAACACCATGTCTGATAGAAAGAAAAACGTAAAATACATTCCAAATTTCCTATAACACGGCTCCTACAGATATTTTTCTACCGCAAGAAATATTCATTTTTTAACAACTTCCATAGCACGAGTCATAGAGTAATTATGTAGAAACTTCAATCGATATCTTCTATTAAAAAAGCCGATTCGATAAAGACATATGTCCTTTTTCTCTCATTGGTTAAGGAAATTACCTTAAATACCAAATTCCCTCAAAAGGTTAAAAATGAGTTAAGACTACGGCAAAGATTATATTAAGAACGGAAACAACTCCTATGCCGTAATATAATTATTATTATTTACTTCATAAGAAAAGGTCCATCGGTTATGTGCCTTATACGTTTCAAAAAACAGACGAACAAACATCCTTAACTCACCTTTCCTGTTTTTGTAAAATTTCACATTTGACAACATAAACGCGACTTCTTTGAATAAACAGAGCCTGAAAAAAGTAATTGGATCAAGAATAAGCACCTAAGTATTAGAAATTGGAAATAATAAATAAGTACTTGCCATAGGCATGTACGAAAGGCGTAACAAGCTCATGAAGAAATATAATGTGGCCACCACATTATTTTCCTCATGCTTGTTATTTTACTAAGCACGCAAATTGGGTAAAGATCATAAATATTTTAAGGAACCGTTAAAAAAATTTAAAGACTTAATAAAGAACAGAAATTAATTCAAACTGTAGCCTTATGATATTGGATATAGCCCCGAATCTTCAATAATTAAGAAAATAAAAAGGAACGTAATGTGCTTACAATAGTCGCCGGTACGTGGTGTGCTGGTTGCTAAAAATTTACTTTTTCAATGGCTATTACATTATATCGGAAAATGTTTCGAACAAACATTGTAGAAAATTCAATTTCCTACAAACATTATTACACCAAGTTTTGACATTTGTTAATATTAAAGAAATATCAAAATTAAACGTATAAGTGACAAGAGTAAACACCCACCTTCAGTTGACCGATTTTTACCAAAAACTAATTAGCACGTCTTCCTTTAACCAGTATGTAAAATCTCAAATTTCACTCTGATGGGAGTTATAGTTTTTGAGTTATGGAACAAAAAATATCACTGTCACAGACACACACACACACGTACAAGCATCGACAGACATCATCCATAAAATAGTCAAATCGTGTTCAGGGAACCTTAAAACAAGTAGTTATGTTTAAATCTTGAATTCGACTTTTTTCTTGGTAACAATACTTTCTCAGTGTATGTGGAAAATGTAATAACTTCGACAAATACCATGTCTGACAGAAAGAAAAACGTAAAATACATTCGAAATTTCCTATAACACGGCTCCTACAGATATTTTTCTACCGCAAGAAATATTCATTTTTTAACAACTTCCATAGCACGAGTCATAGAGTAATTATGTAGAAACTTCAATCGATATCTTCTATTAAAAAAGCCGATTCGATAAAGACATATGTCCTTTTTCTCTCATTGGTTAAGGAAATTACCTTAAATACCAAATTCCCTCAAAAGGTTAAAAATGAGTTAAGACTACGGCAAAGATTATATTAAGAACGGAAACAACTCCTATGCCGTAATATAATTATTATTATTTACTTCATAAGAAAAGGACCATCGGTTATGTGCCTTATACTTTTCTAAAAACAGACGAACAAACATCCTTAACTCACCTTTCCTGTTTTTGTAAAATTTCACATTTGACAACATAAACGCGACTTTTTTGAATAAAAAGAGCCTGAAAAATATAATTGGATCAAGAATAAGCACCTAAGTATTTGAAATTGGAAATAATAAATAAGTACTTGCCATAGGCATGTACGAAAGGCGTAACAAACTCAAGAAGAAATATAATGTGGCCACCACATTATTTTCCTCATGCTTGTTATTTTACTAAGAACGCAAATTGGGTCAAGATCATAAATATTTTAAGGAACCGTTAAAAAAATTTAAAGACTTAATAAAGAACAGAAATTAATTCAAACTGTAGCCTTATGATATTGGATATAGCCCCGAATCTTCAATAATTAAGAAAATAAAAAGGAACGTAATGTGCTTACAATAGTCGCCGGTACGTGGTGTGCCGGTTGCTAAAAATTTACTTTTTCAATAGCTATTACATTATATCAGAAATTGATTCGAACAAACATTGTAGAAAATTCAATTTCCTACAAACTTAATTACACAACGTTTTGACATTTGTTAAATATTTAAAAAATATCAAAATGAAACCGATAGGTGACAAGAGTAAACACCCACCTTCGGTTGACCGATTTTTACCAAAAACTAATTAGCACATCTTCCACTAACCAATATGTAAAATGTCAAATTTCACTCTGAATGGAGTTATAGTTTTTGAGTTATGGAACAAAATATATCACTGTCACAGACACACACACACGTACAAACACCCACAGACATCATCCATAAAATAGTCAAATCGTGTTCAGTGAACCTTAAAACAAGTAGTTATGTTTAAATCTTGAATTCGACTTTTTTCCTGGCAACAATACTTTATCAATGTACGTGGAGAATGTAATAACTTCTAAAAATGCCATGTCTGATAGAAAGAAAAACGTAAAATACATTCCAAATTTCCTATAACACGGCTCCTACAGATAATTTTCTACCGCAAGAAATATTCATTTTTTAACAACTTCCATAGCACGAGTCATAGAGAAATTATGTAGAAACTTCAATCGATATCTTCTATTAAAAAAGCCGATTCGATAAAGACATATGTCCTTTTTCTCTCATTGGTTAAGGAAATTACCTTAAATACCAAATTCCCTCAAAAGGTTAAAAATGAGTTAAGACTACGGCAAAGATTATATTAAGAACGGAAACAACTCCTATGCCGTAATATAATTATTATTATTTACTTCATAAGAAAAGGTCCATCGGTTATATGCCTTATACGTTTCTAAAAACAGACGAACAAACATCCTTAACTCACCTTTCCTGTTTTTGTAAAATTTCACATTTGACAACATAAACGCGACTTCTTTGATAAACAGAGCCTGAAAAAAGTAATTGGATCAAGAATAAGCACCTAAGTATTAGAAATTGGAAATAATAAATAAGTACTTGCCAAAGGCATGTACGAAAGGCGTAACAAGCTCATGAAGAAATATAATGTGGCCACCACATTATTTTCCTCATGCTTGTTATTTTACTAAGCAAGCAAATTGGGTCAAGATCATAAATATTTTAAGGAACCGTTAAAAAAATTTAAAGACTTAATAAAGAACAGAAATTAATTCAAACTGTAGCCTTATGATATTGGATATAGCCCCGAATCTTCAATAATTAAGAAAATAAAAAGGAACGTAATGTGCTTACAATAGTCGCCGGTACGTGGTGTGCTGGTTGCTAAAAATTTACTTTTTCAATAGCTACTACATTATATCGGAAAATGTTTCGAACAAACAATGTAGAAAATTCAATTTCCTACAAAATTCATTACACCACGTTTTGACATTTGTTCAATATTTAAAAAATATCAAAATGAAACGGATAAGTGACAAGATTAAACACCCACCTTCGGTTGACCGATTTTTACCAAAAACTAATTAGCACATCTTCCTTTAACCAATATGTAAAATCTCAAATTTCACTCTGAATGGAGTTATAGTTTTTGAGTTATGGAACAAAATATATCACTGTCACAGACACACACACACGTACAAGCACCCACAGACATCATCCATAAAATAGTCAAATCGTGTTCAGGGAACCTTAAAACAAGTAGTTATGTTTAAATCTTGAATTCGACTTTTTTCTTGGTAACAATACTTTCTCAATGTACGTGGAGAATGTAATAACTTCTAAAAATACCATGTCTGATAGAAAGAAAAACGTAAATTACATTCGAAATTTCCTATAACACGGCTCCTACAGATATTTTTTTACCGCAAGAAATATTCATTTTTTAACAACTTCCATAGCACGAGTCATAGGGAAATTATGTAGAAACTTCAATCGATATCTTCTATTCAAAAAGACGATTCGATAAAGACATATGTCCTTTTTCTCTCATTTGTTAAGGAAATTACCTTAAATACCAAATAACCTCAAAATGTTAAAAATGAGTTAAGACTACGGCAAAGATTATATTAAGAACGGAAACAACTCCTATGCCGTAATATAATTATTATTATTTACTTCATAAGAAAAGGTCCATCGGTTATGTGCCTTATACTTTTCTAAAAACAGACGAACAAACATCCTTAACTCACCTTTCCTGTTTTTGTAAAATTTCACATTTGACAACATAAACGCGACTTTTTTGAATAAACAGAGCCTGAAAAATATAACTGGATCAAGAATAGGCACCTAAGTATTTGAAATTGGAAATAATAAATAAGTACTTGCCATTGGCATGTACGAAAGCGTAACAAACTCATGAAGAAATATAATGTGGCCACCACATTATTTTCCTCATGCTTGTTATTTTACTAAGAACGCAAATTGGGTAAAGATCATAAATATTTTAAGGAACCGTTAAAAAAATTTAAAGACTTAATAAACAACAGAAATTAATTCAAACTGTAGCCTTATGATATTGGATATAGCCCCGAATCTTCAATAATTAAGAAAATAAAAAGGAACGTAATGTGCTTACAATAGTCGCCGGTACGTGGTGTGCTGGTTGCTAAAAATTTACTTTTTCAATAGCTATTACATTATATCGGAAAATGTTTCGAACAAACATTGTAGAAAATTCAATTTCCTACAAACTTTATTACACCACGTTTTGACATTTGTTCAATATTTAAAAAATATCAAAATGAAACGGATAAGTGACAAGAGTAAACACCCACCTTCGGTTGACCGATTTTTACCAAAAACTAATTAGCACGTCTTCCTTTAACCAATATGTAAAATGTCAAATTTCACTCTGAATGGAGTTATAGTTTTTGAGTTATGGAACAAAAAATATCATGTCACAGACACACACACACGTACAAGCACCCACAGACATCATCCATAATATAGTCAAATCGTGTTCAGGGAAACTTAAAACAAGTAGTTATGTTTAAATCTTGAATTCGACTTTTTTCTTGGTAACAATACTTTCTCAATGTACGTGGAGAATGTAATAACTTCTAAAAACACCATGTCTGATAGAAAGAAAAACGTAAAATACATTCCAAATTTCCTATAACACGGCTCCTACAGATATTTTTCTACCGCAAGAAATATTCAATTTTTAACAACTTCCATAGCACGAGTCATAGAGTAATTATGTAGAAACTTCAATCGATATCTTCTATTAAAAAAGCCGATTCGATAAAGACATATGTCCTTTTTCTCTCATTGGTTAAGGAAATTACCTTAAATACGAAATTCCCTCAAAAGGTTAAAAATGAGTTAAGACTACGGCAAAGATTATATTAAGAACGGAAACAACTCCTATGCCGTAATATAATTATTATTATTTACTTCATAAGAAAAGGTCCATCGGTTATGTGCCTTATACTTTTCTAAAAACAGACGAACAAACATCCTAAACTCACCTTTCCTGTTTTTGTAAAATTTCACATTTGACAACATAAACGCGACTTTTTTAAATAAACAGAGCCTGAAAAATATAACTGGATCAAGAATAGGCACCTAAGTATTTGAAATTGGAAATAATAAATAAGTACTTGCCATAGGTATGTACGAAAGCGTAACAAACTCATGAAGAAATATAATGTGGCCACCACATTATTTTCCTCATGCTTGTTATTTTACTAAGAACGCAAATTGGGTAAAGATCATAAATATTTTAAGGAACCGTTAAAAAAATTTAAAGACTTAATAAACAACAGAAATTAATTCAAACTGTAGCCTTATGATATTGGATATAGCCCCGAATCTTCAATAATTAAGAAAATAAAAAGGAACGTAATGTGCTTACAATAGTCGCCGGTACGTGGTGTGCTGGTTGCTAAAAATTTACTTTTTCAATAGCTATTACATTATATCGGAAAATGTTTCGAACAAACATTGTAGAAAATTCAATTTCCTACAAACTTTATTACACCACGTTTTGACATTTGTTCAATATTTAAAAAATATCAAAATGAAACGGATAAGTGACAAGAGTAAACACCCACCTTCGGTTGACCGATTTTTACCAAAAACTAATTAGCACGTCTTCCTTTAACCAATATGTAAAATGTCAAATTTCACTCTGAATGGAGTTTTTGAGTTATGGAACAAAAAATATCATGTCACAGACACACACACACGTACAAGCACCCACAGACATCATCCATAATATAGTCAAATCGTGTTCAGGGAAACTTAAAACAAGTAGTTATGTTTAAATCTTGAATTCGACTTTTTTCTTGGTAACAATACTTTCTCAATGTACGTGGAGAATGTAATAACTTCTAAAAACACCATGTCTGATAGAAAGAAAAACGTAAAATACATTCCAAATTTCCTATAACACGGCTCCTACAGATATTTTTCTACCGCAAGAAATATTCATTTTTTAACAACTTCCATAGCACGAGTCATAGAGTAATTATGTAGAAACTTCAATCGATATCTTCTATTAAAAAAGCCGATTCGATAAAGACATATGTCCTTTTTCTCTCATTGGTTAAGGAAATTACCTTAAATACCAAATTCCCTCAAAAGGTTAAAAATGAGTTAAGACTACGGCAAAGATTATATTAAGAACGGAAACAACTCCTATGCCGTAATATAATTATTATTATTTACTTCATAAGAAAAGGTCCATCGGTTATGTGCCTTATACGTTTCAAAAAACAGACGAACAAACATCCTTAACTCACCTTTCCTGTTTTTGTAAAATTTCACATTTGACAACATAAACGCGACTTCTTTGAATAAACAGAGCCTGAAAAAAGTAATTGGATCAAGAATAAGCACCTAAGTATTAGAAATTGGAAATAATAAATAAGTACTTGCCATAGGCATGTACGAAAGGCGTAACAAGCTCATGAAGAAATATAATGTGGCCACCACATTATTTTCCTCATGCTTGTTATTTTACTAAGCACGCAAATTGGGTAAAGATCATAAATATTTTAAGGAACCGTTAAAAAAATTTAAAGACTTAATAAAGAACAGAAATTAATTCAAACTGTAGCCTTATGATATTGGATATAGCCCCGAATCTTCAATAATTAAGAAAATAAAAAGGAACGTAATGTGCTTACAATAGTCGCCGGTACGTGGTGTGCTGGTTGCTAAAAATTTACTTTTTCAATGGCTATTACATTATATCGGAAAATGTTTCGAACAAACATTGTAGAAAATTCAATTTCCTACAAACATTATTACACCAAGTTTTGACATTTGTTAATATTAAAGAAATATCAAAATTAAACGTATAAGTGACAAGAGTAAACACCCACCTTCAGTTGACCGATTTTTACCAAAAACTAATTAGCACGTCTTCCTTTAACCAGTATGTAAAATCTCAAATTTCACTCTGATGGGAGTTATAGTTTTTGAGTTATGGAACAAAAAATATCACTGTCACAGACACACACACACACGTACAAGCATCGACAGACATCATCCATAAAATAGTCAAATCGTGTTCAGGGAACCTTAAAACAAGTAGTTATGTTTAAATCTTGAATTCGACTTTTTTCTTGGTAACAATACTTTCTCAGTGTATGTGGAAAATGTAATAACTTCGACAAATACCATGTCTGACAGAAAGAAAAACGTAAAATACATTCGAAATTTCCTATAACACGGCTCCTACAGATATTTTTCTACCGCAAGAAATATTCATTTTTTAACAACTTCCATAGCACGAGTCATAGAGTAATTATGTAGAAACTTCAATCGATATCTTCTATTAAAAAAGCCGATTCGATAAAGACATATGTCCTTTTTCTCTCATTGGTTAAGGAAATTACCTTAAATACCAAATTCCCTCAAAAGGTTAAAAATGAGTTAAGACTACGGCAAAGATTATATTAAGAACGGAAACAACTCCTATGCCGTAATATAATTATTATTATTTACTTCATAAGAAAAGGACCATCGGTTATGTGCCTTATACTTTTCTAAAAACAGACGAACAAACATCCTTAACTCACCTTTCCTGTTTTTGTAAAATTTCACATTTGACAACATAAACGCGACTTTTTTGAATAAAAAGAGCCTGAAAAATATAATTGGATCAAGAATAAGCACCTAAGTATTTGAAATTGGAAATAATAAATAAGTACTTGCCATAGGCATGTACGAAAGGCGTAACAAACTCAAGAAGAAATATAATGTGGCCACCACATTATTTTCCTCATGCTTGTTATTTTACTAAGAACGCAAATTGGGTCAAGATCATAAATATTTTAAGGAACCGTTAAAAAAATTTAAAGACTTAATAAAGAACAGAAATTAATTCAAACTGTAGCCTTATGATATTGGATATAGCCCCGAATCTTCAATAATTAAGAAAATAAAAAGGAACGTAATGTGCTTACAATAGTCGCCGGTACGTGGTGTGCCGGTTGCTAAAAATTTACTTTTTCAATAGCTATTACATTATATCAGAAAATGATTCGAACAAACATTGTAGAAAATTCAATTTCCTACAAACTTAATTACACAACGTTTTGACATTTGTTAAATATTTAAAAAATATCAAAATGAAACCGATAGGTGACAAGAGTAAACACCCACCTTCGGTTGACCGATTTTTACCAAAAACTAATTAGCACATCTTCCACTAACCAATATGTAAAATGTCAAATTTCACTCTGAATGGAGTTATAGTTTTTGAGTTATGGAACAAAATATATCACTGTCACAGACACACACACACGTACAAACACCCACAGACATCATCCATAAAATAGTCAAATCGTGTTCAGTGAACCTTAAAACAAGTAGTTATGTTTAAATCTTGAATTCGACTTTTTTCCTGGCAACAATACTTTATCAATGTACGTGGAGAATGTAATAACTTCTAAAAATGCCATGTCTGATAGAAAGAAAAACGTAAAATACATTCCAAATTTCCTATAACACGGCTCCTACAGATAATTTTCTACCGCAAGAAATATTCATTTTTTAACAACTTCCATAGCACGAGTCATAGAGAAATTATGTAGAAACTTCAATCGATATCTTCTATTAAAAAAGCCGATTCGATAAAGACATATGTCCTTTTTCTCTCATTGGTTAAGGAAATTACCTTAAATACCAAATTCCCTCAAAAGGTTAAAAATGAGTTAAGACTACGGCAAAGATTATATTAAGAACGGAAACAACTCCTATGCCGTAATATAATTATTATTATTTACTTCATAAGAAAAGGTCCATCGGTTATATGCCTTATACGTTTCTAAAAACAGACGAACAAACATCCTTAACTCACCTTTCCTGTTTTTGTAAAATTTCACATTTGACAACATAAACGCGACTTCTTTGAATAAACAGAGCCTGAAAAATATAATTGGATCAAGAATAAGCACCTAAGTATTTGAAATTGGAAATAATAAATAAGTACTTGCCATAGGCATGTAAGAAAGGCGTAACAAACTCATGAAGAAATATAATGTGGCAACCAAATTATTTTCCTCATGCTTGTTATTTTACTAAGAACGCAAATTGGGTAAAGATGATAAATATTTTAAGGAACCGTTAAAAAAATTTAAAGACTTAATAAAGAACAGAAATTAATTCAAACTGTAGCCTTATGGCATTGGATATAGCCCCGAATCTTCAATAATTAAGAAAATAAAAAGGAACGTAATGTGCTTACAATAGTCGCCGGTACGTGGTGTGCTGGTTGCTAAAAATTTACTTTTTCAATGGCATTACATTATATGGGAAAATGTTTCGAACAAACATTGTAGAAAATTCAATTTCCTACAAACTTTATTACACCACGTTTTGACATTTGTTCAATATTTAAAAAAAATCAAAATGAAACGGATATGTGACAAGATTAAACACCCACCTTCGGTTGACCGATTTTTACCAAAAACTAATTAGCACGTCTTCCTTTAACCAATATGTAAAATGTCAAATTTCACTCTGAATGGAGTTTTTGAGTTATGGAACAAAAAATATCATGTCACAGACACACACACACGTACAAGCACCCACAGACATCATCCATAATATAGTCAAATCGTGTTCAGGGAAACTTAAAACAAGTAGTTATGTTTAAATCTTGAATTCGACTTTTTTCTTGGTAACAATACTTTCTCAATGTACGTGGAGAATGTAATAACTTCTAAAAACACCATGTCTGATAGAAAGAAAAACGTAAAATACATTCCAAATTTCCTATAACACGGCTCCTACAGATATTTTTCTACCGCAAGAAATATTCATTTTTTAACAACTTCCATAGCACGAGTCATAGAGTAATTATGTAGAAACTTCAATCGATATCTTCTATTAAAAAAGCCGATTCGATAAAGACATATGTCCTTTTTCTCTCATTGGTTAAGGAAATTACCTTAAATACCAAATTCCCTCAAAAGGTTAAAAATGAGTTAAGACTACGGCAAAGATTATATTAAGAACGGAAACAACTCCTATGCCGTAATATAATTATTATTATTTACTTCATAAGAAAAGGTCCATCGGTTATGTGCCTTATACGTTTCAAAAAACAGACGAACAAACATCCTTAACTCACCTTTCCTGTTTTTGTAAAATTTCACATTTGACAACATAAACGCGACTTCTTTGAATAAACAGAGCCTGAAAAAAGTAATTGGATCAAGAATAAGCACCTAAGTATTAGAAATTGGAAATAATAAATAAGTACTTGCCATAGGCATGTACGAAAGGCGTAACAAGCTCATGAAGAAATATAATGTGGCCACCACATTATTTTCCTCATGCTTGTTATTTTACTAAGCACGCAAATTGGGTAAAGATCATAAATATTTTAAGGAACCGTTAAAAAAATTTAAAGACTTAATAAAGAACAGAAATTAATTCAAACTGTAGCCTTATGATATTGGATATAGCCCCGAATCTTCAATAATTAAGAAAATAAAAAGGAACGTAATGTGCTTACAATAGTCGCCGGTACGTGGTGTGCTGGTTGCTAAAAATTTACTTTTTCAATGGCTATTACATTATATCGGAAAATGTTTCGAACAAACATTGTAGAAAATTCAATTTCCTACAAACATTATTACACCAAGTTTTGACATTTGTTAATATTAAAGAAATATCAAAATTAAACGTATAAGTGACAAGAGTAAACACCCACCTTCAGTTGACCGATTTTTACCAAAAACTAATTAGCACGTCTTCCTTTAACCAGTATGTAAAATCTCAAATTTCACTCTGATGGGAGTTATAGTTTTTGAGTTATGGAACAAAAAATATCACTGTCACAGACACACACACACACGTACAAGCATCGACAGACATCATCCATAAAATAGTCAAATCGTGTTCAGGGAACCTTAAAACAAGTAGTTATGTTTAAATCTTGAATTCGACTTTTTTCTTGGTAACAATACTTTCTCAGTGTATGTGGAAAATGTAATAACTTCGACAAATACCATGTCTGACAGAAAGAAAAACGTAAAATACATTCGAAATTTCCTATAACACGGCTCCTACAGATATTTTTCTACCGCAAGAAATATTCATTTTTTAACAACTTCCATAGCACGAGTCATAGAGTAATTATGTAGAAACTTCAATCGATATCTTCTATTAAAAAAGCCGATTCGATAAAGACATATGTCCTTTTTCTCTCATTGGTTAAGGAAATTACCTTAAATACCAAATTCCCTCAAAAGGTTAAAAATGAGTTAAGACTACGGCAAAGATTATATTAAGAACGGAAACAACTCCTATGCCGTAATATAATTATTATTATTTACTTCATAAGAAAAGGACCATCGGTTATGTGCCTTATACTTTTCTAAAAACAGACGAACAAACATCCTTAACTCACCTTTCCTGTTTTTGTAAAATTTCACATTTGACAACATAAACGCGACTTTTTTGAATAAAAAGAGCCTGAAAAATATAATTGGATCAAGAATAAGCACCTAAGTATTTGAAATTGGAAATAATAAATAAGTACTTGCCATAGGCATGTACGAAAGGCGTAACAAACTCAAGAAGAAATATAATGTGGCCACCACATTATTTTCCTCATGCTTGTTATTTTACTAAGAACGCAAATTGGGTCAAGATCATAAATATTTTAAGGAACCGTTAAAAAAATTTAAAGACTTAATAAAGAACAGAAATTAATTCAAACTGTAGCCTTATGATATTGGATATAGCCCCGAATCTTCAATAATTAAGAAAATAAAAAGGAACGTAATGTGCTTACAATAGTCGCCGGTACGTGGTGTGCCGGTTGCTAAAAATTTACTTTTTCAATAGCTATTACATTATATCAGAAAATGATTCGAACAAACATTGTAGAAAATTCAATTTCCTACAAACTTAATTACACAACGTTTTGACATTTGTTAAATATTTAAAAAATATCAAAATGAAACCGATAGGTGACAAGAGTAAACACCCACCTTCGGTTGACCGATTTTTACCAAAAACTAATTAGCACATCTTCCACTAACCAATATGTAAAATGTCAAATTTCACTCTGAATGGAGTTATAGTTTTTGAGTTATGGAACAAAATATATCACTGTCACAGACACACACACACGTACAAACACCCACAGACATCATCCATAAAATAGTCAAATCGTGTTCAGTGAACCTTAAAACAAGTAGTTATGTTTAAATCTTGAATTCGACTTTTTTCCTGGCAACAATACTTTATCAATGTACGTGGAGAATGTAATAACTTCTAAAAATGCCATGTCTGATAGAAAGAAAAACGTAAAATACATTCCAAATTTCCTATAACACGGCTCCTACAGATAATTTTCTACCGCAAGAAATATTCATTTTTTAACAACTTCCATAGCACGAGTCATAGAGAAATTATGTAGAAACTTCAATCGATATCTTCTATTAAAAAAGCCGATTCGATAAAGACATATGTCCTTTTTCTCTCATTGGTTAAGGAAATTACCTTAAATACCAAATTCCCTCAAAAGGTTAAAAATGAGTTAAGACTACGGCAAAGATTATATTAAGAACGGAAACAACTCCTATGCCGTAATATAATTATTATTATTTACTTCATAAGAAAAGGTCCATCGGTTATATGCCTTATACGTTTCTAAAAACAGACGAACAAACATCCTTAACTCACCTTTCCTGTTTTTGTAAAATTTCACATTTGACAACATAAACGCGACTTCTTTGAATAAACAGAGCCTGAAAAATATAATTGGATCAAGAATAAGCACCTAAGTATTTGAAATTGGAAATAATAAATAAGTACTTGCCATAGGCATGTAAGAAAGGCGTAACAAACTCATGAAGAAATATAATGTGGCAACCAAATTATTTTCCTCATGCTTGTTATTTTACTAAGAACGCAAATTGGGTAAAGATGATAAATATTTTAAGGAACCGTTAAAAAAATTTAAAGACTTAATAAAGAACAGAAATTAATTCAAACTGTAGCCTTATGGCATTGGATATAGCCCCGAATCTTCAATAATTAAGAAAATAAAAAGGAACGTAATGTGCTTACAATAGTCGCCGGTACGTGGTGTGCTGGTTGCTAAAAATTTACTTTTTCAATGGCATTACATTATATGGGAAAATGTTTCGAACAAACATTGTAGAAAATTCAATTTCCTACAAACTTTATTACACCACGTTTTGACATTTGTTCAATATTTAAAAAAAATCAAAATGAAACGGATATGTGACAAGATTAAACACCCACCTTCGGTTGACCGATTTTTACCAAAAACTAATTAGCACGTCTTCCTTTAACCAATATGTAAAATGTCAAATTTCACTCTGAATGGAGTTATAGTTTTTGAGTTATGGAACAAAAAATATCATGTCACAGACACACACACACGTACAAGCACCCACAGACATCATCCATAAAATAGTCAAATCGTGTTCAGGGAACCTTAAAACAAGTAGTTATGTTTAACTCTTGAATTCGACTTTTTTCTTGGTAACAATACTTTCTCAATGTATGTGGAGAATGTAATAACTTCGACAAATACCATGTCTGACAGAAAGAAAAACGTAAAATACATTCCAAATTTCCTATAACACGGCTCCTACAGATATTTTTCTACCGCAAGAAATATTCATTTTTTAACAACTTCCATAGCACGAGTCATAGAGTAATTATGTAGAAACTTCAATCGATATCTTCTATTAAAAAAGCCGATTCGATAAAGACATATGTCCTTTTTCTCTCATTGGTTAAGGAAATTACCTTAAATACCAAAATCCCTCAAAAGGTTGAAAATGAGTTAAGACTACGGCAAAGATTATATTAAGAACGGAAACAACTCCTATGCCGTAATATAATTATTATTATTTACTTCATAAGAAAAGGTCCATCGGTAATGTGCCTTATACTTTTCTAATAACAGACGAACAATCATCCTTAACTCACCTTTCCTTTTTTTGTAAAATTTCACATTTGACAACATAAACGCGACTTCTTTGAATAAACAGAGCCTGAAAAATATAATTGGATCAAGAATAAGCACCTAAGTATTAGAAATTGGAAATAATAAATAAGTACATGCCATAGGCATGTACGAAAGGCGTAACAAGCTCATGAAGAAATATAATGTGGCCACCACATTATTTTCCTCATGCTTGTTATTTTACTAAGCACGCAAATTGGGTAAAGATCATAAATATTTTAAGGAACCGTTAAAAAAATTTAAAGACTTAATAAAGAACAGAAATTAATTCAAACTGTAGCCTTATGATATTGGATATAGCCCCGAAAAATTGTCGATAGCAAATGCTAAAAAATGTGTGAATAAAACTGCTTAAGCTAAATTTTTTAAAAGTATATGCTTGGCATCTTTTAAGTGTGGTGAGGGGCTGGCTAAAATTTATCAAGTTCATTTTTTAATATATTGTTGATAATATTACCAAACTAGTGGCATTGCTCAGTTTATGACTTTAGGGAAAGTGAAATAAAACATCAAAAAGGATGAATGCCAATAACTAATGAATACAAAAATTTATTGCAGTGTTTTACAGAAGAATATGGGGAATGTACTTCAAATCTGTTTCTACAACAAAATCAAGAGAAAATATTTGTTTTAAAGCAAATTAAAATAATTATATGTTTTTAAATATGTATTACAGAAAATGTATGATGAAACTATCATATTCAATTATCACTTGTTTTTTTAATGTAAACAAAAAAAACAAGTGAGAGAAGAATCACAGAGCTTTTTCATTAAAAATATTAATTATATATGTATATATATATATATATAATGAAGTTAAAGTGATAAAAGGAAATAGTGTGATTCTGTGGATGTGTAATACCTGCCGGTGTGATACGCAACAACAGAGTGATGACGGCATATGCAATACTAGTGAATCCTCAGCGATAGCAGTGCTACGGGAGAGTATGGCTATTTTGGAGAAAAGAGTGGCCAGTATTGAAAAACAGAAAGTGGCTGGAGCAAAGGAAAATAAAAATTACACCCAGGTAGTGCGTGATAAGTGTGAAGTCATCCCAAAAAGTGAACGAGTACATCTTCCCTCAAAACCTGTTAAGGCTGCAAACACCATTGCTGCTGTAGTGATGAAAGAGCACATCCCCGATTCCATGGAAAAAGAGGAAAAGGAACTTCATACTGACGAGGGTTTCACCACTGTCCGACCAAAAAGGAAGCCACGAAATATTGCCAAAAACAAAAGTAAATCAGAAAATGTAACACGAGGTAAGAGACGAGATAGCGCTGTTTTTGGTACAAATAGTGAAATTGATAGTTTTGCTATTAAAAAACGAGCGTGGATATTTTTGGGAAGAATTAAGGTGGACGTGACCTCTGAAAAACTTTTGCTTTTTCTCTCAAAGAAGTTCAATAATGAAAATTTCACCTGCGAAAAACTTGAAACGTATAATAAATACAGTGCTTCATTTAAAATTGGTGCAGACTACTACTTATTAAAGGAATTAAACAATAGCGTAAATTGGCCTTCAGGTGTGTGTGTTAAAAGATTTTCCTTTATTAGGTGGAATCAACAAAGAAATCCCAAGCAAACAAATCCTGATGTGGACAGTGTCGGTGAATCTATTCAAAACCCAGTCCCCTTAGCCAGTGAAATTAAAGCACTTACAGTACAACCTGAAAAAAGAGTAACACGATTGCAGTCGGGAATAACCATGCCTAAATCTCTGTCATGACTAGATAACGAAGGTACTATGACAAATGTAAAATGTAATAAACACGGTGGTAAACCTTCAAAAATATGCCTTCAAACGAAACAAAGCCAGTCAATTAAAATAATGCATGCAAATGTTCAGTCAATAAGAAATAAAGTAAATGAGGTTAGTGTTCTTCTGTCAAGTGAAAAGTACCCTGAGATAGTATGTTTCTCTGAAACTTGGTTGAAAATAAATGAAGAACAATATTATAACATCCCAGATTACAGTATCGCAGGTTTTTACAGCAGAACTAAAAAGACGCATGGCGGTGTTATAATTTATGCAAAGAACAGTATAAAATGGAAACCAATTGGTGCACTAAACAGTCTAGCTCATGAAGGTCATTTTGAATTGGCTGGTATAAAATTAGAAAATTTCTATATTGTGTGTGTTTATAGACCTCCAAATGGCGAATTAGATATTTTTATGGACAACA
Organism: Tanypteryx hageni; assembly: GCA_028673005.1. Taxonomy (NCBI): domain Eukaryota; kingdom Metazoa; phylum Arthropoda; class Insecta; order Odonata; family Petaluridae; genus Tanypteryx; species Tanypteryx hageni. Next base: position 153,603,790 of record CM054120.1, read on the forward strand.
TGTACAAAGTCCTTGAATTTTTTGTGAAAACGGGTGACAAGTATTGTGTAATAGGTGATTTTAATATTGATTTTTTGGATGAAAAAAATGGTTACACGAGGGATCTTTTGTTACTCTTAAATATGTTTGGGTGCAAATTTCTCATCAAGAAAATCACAAGGCCAAGTAGTAACAGCTGTATAGACAATGTTATGACAAATATTGTAAATTCTACTGCTCATGTAATAATCTCTGAACTGTCTGACCATTACCCCATTATTTTCAACTATACAAAGGAAACTTTGGAAGTAAAAACCCCCATCAGGATGTGTAGGGACTTAAATATAAGTAACATAAATAAGTTTTGTAAGCACTTGAGTACGTTAAATTGGAATGAAATCCATGAGGATGGTGAGGATTCGGAACATTATTTCATGAAATTTTGGAATATTTTTATGGGTAGCTTTGAGTTCTTTTTTCCCTATAAGACTACTAAAAAAATATTAAACAAAAAGAAAAGGCTACCCTGGTATACAGACGATTTAAAATTAAAGAAAGAAAATATTTTAGAAATTTTGAGGCAAATATCTGAACATAACTGCCAAAGCACACACGAATCATTACGGAAACTTACGAAAGAATATAAATTAGCAATAAATAAAGCAAAGCTAGATTTTAATGACAGGTTGATACTTACAGCCAATAATAAATCTAAGCAAAGTTGGTCTATTATAAACTCTATAAAAAGTATAAAATCCAAGCAAAATTCCTTGTCACCGCAGGTTTTTGCTAAGCATTGGGAATTATCTGCTACAAATATACATAAAAATCTTACTCAAAATACAAATGATGTTGCCTCCTATCTTAAAAATGATAAACTAAGCTACATAAATCGCAAAAATGCTAGAAATTGTGGCAAATCATTTTTTCTCCATCCAGTAACGGAAGAAGAAATAAATACCATTATTCAAAAGCTAAGTAATTCGAATACCTGTGATATTTATGGGATAAACTCTAAAGTTGTAAAGCATTCTAGGGAATTTCTAAATAAACCCTTAACTAAACTAATCAATAACTCTTTTATGACAGGTATCTATCCATCTGCTTTGAAAAAAACAAAAGTGTTGCCTATCTATAAAAAGGGCCCAATAAATGATCCTGCAAATTACCGACCAAAAGCAATAAGCCCTATCTTGTCCAAAGTGTATGAAATGGCTATAATAAGCAGATTAAATAAATTTATTGAAATACAGGACATACTAAATGACAGGCAGTTTGGTTTCAGAAAAGGTAGAAATACTATAGATCTTGTAGCTAAAGCCATGTCATTTATAGTAAATGGCTTTGAGAAGAAGCATCATATTGAAGGCATTCTGTGTGACCTCACAAAAGCTTTTGACTGCTTATCGCATGAGATTCTTCTAGCCAAATTAAATCATTATGGTTTCAGAGGCAAAATTCATGATTTAATCAAATCTTTTCTAAGCAATAGACTTCATGTTGTGGTAACTAAAAATGGTAAATCCGAAAACTTTAACCATATCCATGGTGTGCCTCAGGGCTCAATACTCGGTCCGCATCTTTTTATATTATATGTTAATAATTGCCCAGGAAATATTATGTCATATACCCTCCAATTTGCCGATGATACTAGTTTTTTTGTTAAAAACTCAAATCCTGAGGAAAACAAAAGGGAAATAAAAAAATCCATGGAGAAATTGGAGGCATGGTTTGCCTGCAATAAATGAAGCCTCAATGCTACCAAAAACCAACATATACATTTTAATCCATCTAAAAGCTTCTCAAACAGAAATAAAACAGCAAACTGTTAGGCATAGTTTTGGACCCTGGACTAACTTGGAAGAAGCACATTGAATATTTAGAAAATAAATTGGCAAAATTAATATATCTTTTAATAAGACTAAGGACTGAGGTATCCTATGATACCCTCAGATGTGCCTATTTAACTCTATTTCATAGTGTTATGTCATACGGTATTCTATTATGGGGAGCATCAAGTGCTAGTAAAAAGATATTTATTATGCAGAAAAAGGCAATAAGAATCATACATAATCTCAAACCAAGAGAACATTGTAGAGATGTTTTTAGATGTAGCAATATCTTAACATTACCCTGTGTCTATATCTTGGAAGCTACCTGTTTTGTTCACTCTGGCTTAAAAAATATTTTACGTGGTGATATTCACAAATATGAAACTAGATATTGTACAAATATTGATATGAAATACTGTGGGCTTGCTACAAGCCAAAAAAATTATGAATATTCTAGTAAAAAATTGTACAATTCACTCCCTATTAATTCTAAATCTATGCCTGCAATTATATTTAAAAGAAATGTCAGGGATATGATGTTAAAGGGGGCTTACTATAGCATCAATGAGTTCATCTCTGAAAAATTGTAAAAAATCTACACAAATGATGTCTTTTGTACTGTATTGTCATGTTTGTGCACTTTCTATATATTGTATTCTACTGTTCTTTTATTTTTTATAATGACCTTGACAATGTAATGCCCCATACAGGGGTCACTGCAGTAAATAAAATTATTATACATATAAGAAATATTTTTAATCATTTATTCAGCCATTAGCCAGTACAAGACCAGAATAGGCATAATCAGTGGTAGACACAATTAAAAGATTGATTATTACAAAGAGAGACATATACATAACATACAAATATTTACATAACATGAGAAAGAAGGGCCACAGTAATACATTAGATACTTTGAAAAGAAATGTCTATATCACCTTCCAAGTATTGATTTACTGAATAAAAGGCCTTTTCAGCAAGCCATGAAAAAACAATGGACTTGAAGATTAATATCAGCATCAGACAGCCAATGCTCACCAAAGCACAGGATGTGAAGCACATCAGATTCTAAAAACAATTCTCTCTCTTCAACCTTGTTCCACAGAGACTGAAGATTCAGGTGACTTCACACCAAACTATCTTAAGTTAATTCAAATCAGGTTGTGATGAGATACCAGGGATAGGAAAAGAACAGATATTACCATTTTTAATGACAGGGATATCAACTTCACTTCCTAGTCATATTGTCTTTGGTTTGCTGATCCCACGACATATTTTAATGTTGTCACATGATACTGAAGGACTCAGATGACTCAAGTAAATCCATGCACATTTAGGTATTCCCATAAACTTGTCATGGCTATTATTGCATCCTTGCACTCGTTAGTATCTTACGTTTACTTTTCCTTTGGATTGTGATAAAACCATTGTTGTCAGAAGGAGAATGGTCGGAAAAGTTAGAATTTGCCTCACTATTGTCTTCTGCTTACAATGAGGAATTGGCTGGATGGGTGGAATTGAATATGCTTTCCACAATTTATCCCGAAATATCAGTAGTACTGGGAACACATGGTGGGTCATGAGCAGTAGGACACCTCAGACCACGTCTTGCCTTCGCCTCCTTATCACTTGAGATCTGCTGCTTCTCTTCAATCACAGATAGACTATTATTAATATCATCCAGAGTCCAAGGAACGGATGAAACTATCATACTACTGTGCATACTACTGGTAGGATGTGTATGATCCTTGATATGAAACATACAACATGCATCATATCTCCAAATAAACTAACTATTTGTTGAAACCACCAGAAATTCAATTTTGGAAAGTCCAGCACACTTCAAATGAAAAATCTGGTTGCAACCACCACCACAAGTTAAATAGAAAACGATTTTTTGCAAGTGTGACACAGTAATGATTCTACAGTGTAGTGTTTGGGATGTATTCAAGTAAATCCAGCTGTAATGGCAAGCAAAATTTCTCTTTACTTAGCTTTGCTTTAAGTGATTCAATATTATGGCAAAATAATCAAAATCCACATAAGCGAGACTAAATGTTAACCACTTGGGTTTCCTTGTTGCTTAATAAGCAAATGATGTTACACATTAAGAACTCTCAAAAAACTGTCATACAAAGAATAGTTGCATGTCTACCATAAACATTTTAGTCTAGAGAGAAAAGAGAGATGCGAATAAAGATGATTTTTACCAAACACAGTTTCAAGTGAGTAAGCAATCTGCGGAATCTTGTAAAGACATCCACACCCATGTACACTATAACTCCCATATTCAATAGTAAATTGCAATTGATTCCATAAGATGCAATGTCTTCCATGAATTACAGTTTACCCAATTTACATGGAAAGGGAAGTTAGTTCAGTTTCCTTACCTTTACAGAGAAAAATCCTTCGGTGGTGGGATATCACTCTCTAGGGTGCTAGAAATACATTTCTTAAGATGACTTATGGACTTCATCACAGAATAGCTGTATCACGGACACAATGGTATAATAATCCATGAGGTCGATTAGCCAGAAATTCCATACGAGCACAATGAAATTTACACTACTGCAAAGATTGAAGGAGTAATGTTGGACATTATTACAAGTCTTACCAGCCAAAACCTTGAATAAAAAGTCAACATATAGCGATAATTGTTTGCATTAATTCTGGTAAAAATGTAACCAAATACAAACTAAAAATATTTAAATACGGCTGTTGACATACCTATAACATTAATACTTATAACAGGGACCGCTGCTTCCTAAGCACCTACGGTCACAGTTACGTCTTGATGAAGAAAATGATTAGTACCTTACGTCGACCATAGGAGGTCGCTAAGGACAGAGACCCAAAATTTTGGAAGGAAAAAATCAAATTACTCTTAATCCAAAGCCGACCTTGTCAACTGCGGTCAGTTTCGCGGTTTCCGAGGTTGCGCGCTGCTTAACTTCGATTTTTTATCAAAACACTGATAAATGAATCAATTGAGGAGTAACGAAATTTTAACCGGTAAACACAAGCATCGGTCTCTCAGAGAGCATGAAAAATTTCGGCTTATATTTACTTTACGTTCCACGGAGTTTATCCTGTAGATTACGCTTCTGTCGATGTTGTTATCGATGTTCTTATGTTGTTTTGCGTGGTCCCGGATTCGAATTGTGATTTCGAGTTATTCTAGTTTATTTTGTTCTTAAATGTTGATGCTCAGCTTTTAAATGTGATTTCTCGTGTTTTGGTTTGAATTGTGACTTCCAGTGATTACGTTTGAATTGTTCCAAATCGTTCCTCGGCAAAGGTGAATGATAAAAGTCTGAATACTGGAATCACAGCAAAACTGAATAAGCTGAACCACAACTGAAAAAATTTTAATGAACAAAATTACTAATAATGAGGTAAAAATTTACAAAGATATTTTTGTTGTTAAATAAAGAACAGCTCCTTACAATTCAAACTTAAAAACCCTTTTATTGCACCTCATATTCATTACACAATACCTCAACATTATTTTAAATTATATAGGCCCAAATGGCTGAATAGCCAAAGCAATGGAAGGAGTGGTGTCTGTAGAGTTACAGTATATACATTTTTTCATATAACTATAGTAATGATAGGCTTAACAATATTATTGATTTAAAATCAGATATTTCATTGTTACATGATAACAAATCTCAATTTGTAGTCTTATAAAATAACAGTTATACAAGATGCTGTACATGAGCCTATAATAAACAGTTGAGACCAATAATTTATTGTGAATATCCATCAAGATTATGAGAAGGAATTTAAAACAAAAACTATATTTATTTTAAATTTTATTTAAATTCAAGGAAAACATCAATAACATTTCACAAAAGCTATCCTCATTCCTCTGATTATGAACAAGTTTGCTCAAAGAATCCCAAGAATCATTTTTTAAATTAAAAATGCTTTGAGATTGTTCCTTGAAATATTCAGACTTAGATAAGTAGCATTAAACATGGGCTATGATATCAAATTTCTTGGTGTTTGGAGAAAATCAATGGCATTAACAAGAATCTTTCTCAATATTGTAAAGGATATAACTTCTTTTTAAACCAATGAAATATTTGGATTTAATCAAAAATATAAAATGGATAATCAAAAAATTTATGCTGCATGATGATAAAATTATGATGAAACTACCATAAACTATTTGAAAGAAAGGCCTATGCTAATTTCTATATTTTTTTAGGTTCAGCTTATGCACCACTTGTTTAATACATACAACATATTTGTAACTATCAATATTAATGACATAAAGTCGATATTTCTTTATAAAAGTCTGTATAGCATAAATTAATTTCTGAAAGATAACATATAAAGCTCGAATTATGTTTGCCATTAGGAAGCTAATAATTTTGAACATTCCTTATCTGCAGTACAAATTTTCATAATACCATATAATTAAGGTAAATCAATAATAAAATATGAATAATTTATGATGATTTTTTACCTAAATGAATCAATATTGTTTTAACTCAAGAGAACTATACATATAATATTTATAATAATAATAGTTTTATTTGTTCCATTGGTCATGGACATGGAATAAGTTAGTAATAAAAAATAAAGATTACTAAAATCAATACACATTAGAAAGATCAAACAAAAGACAATTAGATTGAGTAAATTAAAAAAAATACATCATATAAGACATATATCAAAGGCACGAATATATATATTCAGAACTATGCATTGCAATCATTTATGAATTCATTTATACTATAGTATGCTTAGCTCAGGAGAAACCTTTTCAATTGACTCTTGAAAGGTGACATGGAGGAAATGGATTTAAACCTTGCAGGAATATTGTTGTAAATAATTAAGGCTGCATGATGAGGTCCACATTGACTGAGGGAGAGTTTATAACTGTTCATGTGAACATCATGGTTATAGCGAATATGGTGGGGATGGTAGTCAGATTTGGAGAAAACAATTGGGGATATTGTTTCACAAAAATGGCACTATTTAAAATGTAAATTGATGGAAGGGTCAAAATGCCAAGTGAGAGAAAATAGGTCTACCAGGAGTAGGATATGACATACACAGCATTGCCTTAATTGCCTGTTTTTGCAAGGAAAAAAGCTTTATTTGAGTAACTGTCATTGCCCCAGAAAATAATTCTATAAGATAGATGGACATGGACTTTTGCATAATACAATAGTTTTATGGTGCTAATGGAAACAATAGGTGCTAGCTTTCTAAGCATAAAAATATCAGTGGCCACCCTTTTCATGGTGGCATTAATATGAATAGACCAGTCAAGATTTTCACTAATGTGTACCCCAAGGAATTTGATGGAAGGGGAGCGGACAATGCTAGAATCATTTATCTTCAGTAAAAGACTAGAAGAAGGATGTGACTTTTTTGTATGAAAATGTAAATACACTGTTTTACTATTGCAAGTTTAACATTGTGGAATATATTGCTTGCAGAAAATAGTGGCATGATATTTGTTGCTCTACAATCCCATTGTGAAAAAGTATACAAATATCACTGTTAGATTTGTGATATAAAAGGCTGATATAAAATGTTCTAGACCTAAGTTTTAAATCTTGTGTAATGCTAATCCTGGGCCTGGTCATGATATTTAAAATTTCTGAACTACATTTGGAAGCTCGTTGGCAGTATATTTAGTATCCTTTATAATATTTTGTGCGTGTGCGTGTGTGTGTATGTATACACCCAATCCCCAACTAACAGGAATTCTATCAATACGATTTTGGTTTAACACAATTTTTAAAATAGTGTTGGTTTTCGGCTAACACGACTGGTCGTTTGGTTTAACACAATTTCTCCACGACTTCTCTACGATCGTGAAAAAGGTCTAGAAAGCGGAAACAAACTTTAGCCCTACTCTTCATTAATTGCGAATGACATGAGCCCATTATCATAACATCTGATCCAGAGGATGAATTTGAAAAATTCTATGAGTCTGATGCAGAAGGCAAGGGATTTCATGGTTTTTAAACTGAAATGTAGAAACACACCATTCTTGAATGTTTTTCAAATTTACTTTGACCATTTTTGTCATTTTCTATAGATTGTAGATTATCTTTTTAAAAACTATTTCATGTATTAAAACAAAAATGTTTAATTCTTTGTTGATTAAAATTATCATTTTACAAATCTTCTAAATAATGTCTGTTAAATAAATGATGAACAGTTGAACAGCTGATTCAAAATGGCGGTCATCTACAACGAAAATTATGCTGGAGTTTATGGTTCACATTTTATTAGTGGTGGGAATAAGAAACTGAGAAAAGTTATATCGCTCGAGCAGATTTACTTAAGTGCTATGAGAACAATAAATGAACACCTCATATCATTCGTCATACAGGTCTTAATAAAGCAATGCTACGAACCATCCATGTTATCATTGTTTCTTTTTGTAAAAATGAGTTACATGTATGAAATATAGATAAAAAAATTAAAAATGCAAAGCATCAACCAAAGTGTAGTTATAAAGAAGGAATAAAATTAAAAATATGTCAATCAGGTTAGGATACTGGAACATATACCTCCCTATTTACATTATTTCTTATGAGAAATTCAAGTCCAACTAACATGATTTCACCTTACAGAAAATGTTTTAAGAATGCATCTATCATCTTAGTCTGGGACTGGGTGTATGTATGTATGTATGTATGTATGTATGTGTATGTATGTATGTATATATATATATATATATATATATATATATATATATATATATATATATATATATATATATATATATATATATATATATATATAATTCCAAGATGGATCATATGAATTCTTATTTTTATGTTCTATGAAATGAATGGCCTCATCCAATCATCAACCCTCGATAAATATATATCCACACTTAATCTACATTTTCCTTTCTAAAAATTATTCCTTACCAAAAATACTTAACAATCAATGGAACAGTATGTTGGGAATCCAAGTATAAAACAATTCAAACACATTTTTCTGAAAAAGTTTTATATTTACAACAATTATTGATGGTCCATTAGATCAGTCTGAAATATTTAATTATTAAAAAGTAGCTCATCAATAAAAATGGGCTTATAACATGAATCTGTTATTTTTATGCATTCTTTAATCCAGCGATTCCCAAACTGTGGTATGCGTACCACCAGTGGTATGCAAGTTTAGTGTCAGCATTTACCCATGAAACTGCAAAACGAGTGACCACAGAGAGGGATGGACTATTGCTCGCACCATCTGGATAAGTCCGCTGCACCACTCATGGCTCACAGTCAACTGCCACTGTATCGTTACTCGTCGATTTGTGTTTTCATGTTGCTATTTTAAACAAAATTATTCTGAACTGAATTAGGTGAGAAATTCATTTTTTCAATTAATTCCATTCCTGAAAATATGAAAGTGAGGGAAAAAGACCCGCTGGATATCTCTCTTTCTGACATAGCATTGAAAATTCTAATACCATTCTGCATGACTTATCTATGTGAAACAGGGTTTTCTACTATGTTGGTAATTAAAAACAAAAATCGAACAAGAATGAACCTCGAACCGGACCTTCGCTGGAAGTTAACTAACATTGAACCAAATATTAAAATGCTATATCCAAGCTCATCCATCACATTGACTGATTTTCTTTGTACTTTAAGTATGATAAATGCGAGAAAATAATTAATTTTTCAGTGCTACCTATTTTATCTGCCTACCTTATATTATTTTTAAAATGCCTCTTTCGTTGATAAAGAAAATTTTTTAAGTTCATACTTACTATGTGGTATGAAGAAATTTTGCCATGTTTTCGGTGGTACGTGAAAAGAAAAGTTTGGGAACCGCTGCTTTAATATATATATACATTTATAATGGATATCAATTAAATTGGCAAATGCCCAATTATTCTTATAGTCCCTTCATGTTTCATGAACTAGTCATACCCATTATAGTCATAATTTTAGACAAGTAGAAAATATATTCAATTAAATATAAACATACTAATTATTCTCCCATTTTTAAAACTTTCTTATTTTGAATAATAAAATCTCTATCAAAATACACAAGTATCACAGCAATGATACAAATTTTAATCATTTTCACCAAATATTATGTTATTAATAAATAATGTAAGACTGTTGTAATATATATGAGTCCAGTGGACACTGATGTAATTAATGTACTCTCACTGGTCACATTGCAGCAAAATACAGCTCCATCCACTACTTTAGGGTAATAGTCATTCCAAAAAGAGAATGCCTTATAGTCAAAATTAGTCACATCACTCATGTTAAAGTTTCTATCAATTATTAATATACCAGGGTTATCTTTTGTAAATGGTTCCCATTTTAAATGAATACCATTTTGAGCTGGATTTGTAGACTTGATGAAATTTCCCCACATGGTCATGACCATGTCAGTCACTCTCCTATCTGCACTATTCCAAACCACTTGTAATGGCAATGCAGGCCAATAAGGCATTCCCCAGACTAAAGGAAGATCAAAAAAGTTTGGAACTTCTATCCAGTCTGGCATTTCCACTAGAGTTGTTTTTAACTTGTAATCAAAACGGTATAAAAAAGTCGGATTGTCAACACTTGTAAATGTAGCAAATAAATATGCTCCAGCTCCATATTTCTTTTCAGTTGCAAAATCCATTAATTTCTGTCTCAAAAAATGTGGATCAGAAGCTTGCGGCTGAGGGCTATAATAAAATAATACTGCATCTAGTAAGTGTTGATAATTTATGGGACACGAATCATTAGTATCAGGCAATTCCATAGTTATTTGATCAAGCAGTAATGTCTCAAACTCATCTCTATTCACCCCTTGCTCAGCATTTTCAATAACTTCAGCAAAAACAAAGGCATCTTCCATATTTGTGTAGCCAAGCATAACAGGAACTCTGTTAAGCTTTCCCTCCATAAGAAGAGTCAAAGGCTCAGCAGGCAAAAATATCTTGCTAGCATTAACAATATCTCCATCCACTATTGGACCCCAAGACCCAAGCTCTGAAGCACCTTTAGCCAATGCCGTTGCCTCAACTTTCCTTAGGCAATCAACAAGTGCTGAATGTGGAACATGAGGGCATCCAAACTTTTCTGAAACTATCAGTAGTCTGTTTATTTCAGATTCTCGTGATTTGATGGCCCAAGGAACTAAACAGTTTCCACTCATTGAAATAGCTTTCGAAAATAGTCCAGTGGAGAGAGGTGAGAGAACATGGAGACCTACACTAACACCACCTGCTTCATGCCCAAATATTGTGATGTTCTTCATCGATCCCCCAAATATGGCAATTTTATTTTTTACCCACTGCAATGCGGCCACTTGGTCCATCAACCCATAATTTCCAGGAGACACAGTGTCTGCAGTAGTAAAGAATCCAAGGATATTGATTCGGTAGGCAGCAGTGACAATTAATAGCTGCAAAAAAGGAAGGCCTCATTATATAACGTAATTGAGCATAGATAATCTAAAGAACAACTAATAATATAAAAATTAATTTTTATGAATAACTTTAATATAGATAATACTTTTATATGAATTAACTTAATTTTATTTACATTAATTTAGGTTACATTATTAACAATATTTACATTGAACTTTTTTTAAGCACTTATATGGGTGATTCTTAATTGCATACCTTAAATATGAGCACCATGTTCTACACCTACAGGCAAGCAAAAATTTTCATATAAACATATGGTCACATCTGCTTCATTAGCGAGATATGGCAACATTACATATGGCAACAACAAGGCAGCACTGCGATATGGAGAAAGCAATCATTCAGTCTACAGACTCGTATAAGCTAACTAGTCTTACTGTTGATGTTCTAGTATTGAAGTCTTCATGTTACATATTGAAGAATGGTGCATAATGCTGATTATTCATTCAATGAGTTGACAGATATGATATTGCTGTATGGAGAAGCACAGCATAACAGTGCAGCCACTGCATGTCTTTATTCCAAAAGGTATCTGTAACGATGGCATCCGAATCGCAGGAGATTTCTCTGGATCATTGTCTGAAAGAAACATACCATCTACAGCCCATCATGGCAAATGCTGGTAGACCATGAAGTCACAGGAGTGCTGATATGATAGAAGATGTTCTGCATGCCATTGAATGATCCCCTGGTACTAGTACATGGTAGATGGCTGCTTGTGATCGAATTTCCCAGCCAATGGTGTGGAGGGTGTTACATGATCAATTGTTGTATCTGTTCCAAGTATAGCCTGTTTAAGTTCTGCAACTGCCAGATTATGAGCATTGAAGAGCATTCTGCGAATGGCTACTGCAGCAGGATCCAGCACATCCAAACTTTCTCAGCCAAGTCTTGGTGCTGGATGAAGCATGCTTCACATGGAATGGGATTGTGAATAGCCATAAACAGCACACATGGGCTGATGAAAATCTGCATCCAATTCAGGAAAGATGATCCCAACAAATGTTTGGGTGTGAATAATTGGCAATCACCTCCTAGGCCCTTATGAGCTACCGCCTCAACTATCAGGGGCATCCTATTTACAGTCTCTATCACAGCAATTACCGCGACTACTAGACAATGTACCATTGGCAATGTGGTAGACAAAGTGGGTACTGCATGTTGGGGCTCCTGCCCATTCTACTTCCGATGTCAAGTGGTATTTGGATAGTCACTAACCAGATTAATGGATAGAATGAAACAGACTAGTTGTGTGGCCTCTGCGATTGCCTGCCCAAAGATGTAATACGGGACAAGCTGTGGAATGTCATTGAAGTAGCTGTGACAACAATGTGTAACATGCCTAAGTCTTTCAGCAGACCAAGAATTCTTGGTGCAACAGGACTCAGTTATTTGTTAACTGTAATGATGGATATTTTGAACATCTTCTGTAAACTGCTTGCAAATGACCATATGCCATTCTGTTCACAACTAATAAACATTTGATCCAAAACTACATTATTTCTTTACTTTCCTTTCCTCATGATTCTCATTGCCATATCTTGCTAACAAAGCGGTTACAACCATATGTTTATATGAACATTTTTGCTTGCCTGTAGATGTAGGACACAATGCTTATATTTAAGGTATGCAATTAAGAATCACTCTGTATATTCATGCATAGTTCAGTTAAATGGGTGCATAGTCAAGAAATATTTCTTGTTTTCCAGATAATCCAATGAAATGTCAAACACCACGTCGCTGGCACTGTGAAGCGCACAGTTCCATACAACGATTTTTGTATCTTTTTCATAAACTGGGGGATGGCTACTGAAGTACTGACATTAAGCTAAAGGAATATATATTGTACTACAAAAATAAAGAAAGAATTAAAGAAAAAAGGACTCATTATATTAAATGTTATCGATAATATCAAGTGGAAATAGGGGGTGCTGCAGTTTCGCAGTGCCTATACACGAGCCGCCACTGTTCAAAAGAAATCTTTGCATGAAATCAATGCGTATTTGAAAATCAATGGTAAAAAAATGAATTTTCATTTTTTCAGGTATTCTTTAGTTCATGTCCCAAGGTTGTACAATTATATTTTGTAATTCTAAAATACACATCAAAAATATGGTGCACCATTTCCCATGATATTCAAATAGAGAAATGAAACGGTCCTGGGATAAAAATTGGGCTGTTATATTATATGGTGATTATCCATCCATAAGCCTCTTTAGGTGACTATTTAAAATGGAAAGAAAGATTAAAATAGACTCAGCTGTTTTTGAGTTATTCGACATTCTTTGGGATTTGAAAACACACACACACACATACACACACACACACATATATATATATATTTATTTATTTATTTATGAAATAAAGTTAATATATAAGTAATTAAAAAGGCTAGGACACTTAATGAATACACCTTTTGTTTAACAGCTAAAACAGATCCATCCCAAAAAGCTGTGTTGCCAGTCTTGAATAAACCAGGGTGGAACCAAACAGCCACTGGCCATCCATCACCTGGCACTGACCCTAAGGTAAGAAAATATATTTAAGGTTATGAATGGTATTGGATTTAGTAAAACAAAAGGATCAATTAAATCATTACTCCAATTCTAGTTAAATGTTTATTGATGTCTCTTGGAGTGTCAATTGAGATACCTTATAAATTATGTTGATATAAAAATGGTTTTCATAAATGCCATGAGCTAGATGACCAAAACTTGTATTTTTTTGTCCACAAAATCAGTGCTTACAGCTAATTAATTTTTAGGAAAAGATATTTGAAGATTTAGTCAATAATTACTAAGGAGTTTTGAATTTTTTTGAAATTTTAAAATTCAATTTCACATCAGCTTTCACATGAATTTAAACTTAATTATGGCAATCAGAAATATTAACAAAAAGGATAAAAATGAGAAAGCAAATTCACTCATCCGTAATGCAACACTAAATATCCTAAAATATACCGTATTTTTCGACATATAAGACGCACTTTTTTCCTGAAAAATGACCCCCAAAATCAGCCTGCGTCTTAGACGCTGAAGGTAAGATTATTACTGTTCTCAATACTAGCACTAGCGAACACACTCATCCACAAAATGGAATTATTTGCAGCCATTCGTCGTAAAAACATTAAAATATACATTATTAATAATTATTAATGAAAATTTTGTTAGTATATGCAGTAATACTTTATGCAACGTGAATTCCGATGACGCATTTTCATTATTGCGCTTTCATACATGTCCGCTCACAGTGATTACAATTTCTGCACGTTTGCGATGTTTCAGTTCCTAATGAGCCCGTTGACTAGCGCGATTAATGCCACGGAATAGTAGAACTCGTATAGAAGTCGTCAATATTTTATACATATCTAGGATAAATAACGTTACGTGTATTGGGATCGTAATGGCGACAAAAGTGAAAAGATAGGCTTACGCTACTAGTTATAAGCTTCTCGCAATTCAATACGCAAAAACCCAAATAGCAACATACCATTTCGGTCCACCTCCCGCAGAAAAAAATGATCCGTGCATGGAGAAAACAGGAGGAAAAACTGAAGCTGACGGGATAAGAGAAACATAGTCTTCGTAAGGTTGGTCTTAAATGGTCACAACTAGAGGAGGAGGTGATGAATTGTATAACAGAGGAAGTTTGGTATTGCTGTATCGATCAAAATCGTTATGTACCTACGAGGCAAATAGAATTGCAGAAGAAAAATGACTAGTTGAGAGTACGTATCTTTATTACATATACATTTCATTTATTAGGAATAAAAATCTCATCTTAGACTTAAGTTTTAAGTAAGTAGTACTACCGGTAAAAGGGTATCCATACGTGCGATGTGCGCGGCGCACTCCGACAGCTTTAATTAATATGAATGCCGAGTTCACGCAGGGCACATTTTGTTATACAAGCCTCGAAACAATTAGTTGTGTTTTAGATCATCCCTATTTATTTTACGAATTAAGTTTATCTAAAACGTCATATTTAACTGTAATCACGCCGTTCACATTTCTGTAAATGTTGTCAGAGACGGACTTAATCACGGCTGAAAATGATACACGACGTGGCCCTCCCTAGATTTCTTGGTGAACCAAAATACTTTTTTCCCTGAAAAATCTTCTAAATCTCGGGGTGCGTTTTAAATGCCGAAAAATACGGTTGTTACTGAGTAGTAATTTTGAATAAAAAGAATTTTTTGAATGAAGAAGCTTTTAAATCGATCCTTAAGAATGTTATTTGGCAAGTGTTTTCCTTAAAATTTGTCAAAAAACTAGAAAGTTGCATGATTAAGTCAAGGCACACTGGTGAAATTACTATTTCAAAAATGTATTACATAATTTTAGATTTCTCAAATATACTGCAAATAAATTGAAATAGCTGCTTGAAGATAAGAGCTGTTATTGCCTGTTGATATCCAGTTTACACTTGCATGGGAATAATTATGAAAGCGTCCTCCCACTTAATCAAATTCTATTTTACCTTTCTCGGTAGCAGTTCATTTAAAAATATTACAATAAAAATAATTTAATGCTGAAAATTGAGGAGATTGATCAATTTCTCATGGACTTCCTGCTAAAACGACAATCCTGCTAGTTACCCATGCTCAGGATTTGTAAATATTCTGGAATTATGAAGGTTGCTGGAAAATCCTACAACCACAGAGAGGTGCGGTTTCGCAACTGCAGGTCCGTTCCTCAAAGGGGATCTTGAATACAGAACAGTATATATATAATAATTTCAATATTTTAATTTTTGTCTCAATTTAATTGCACAATTTTATTTCATTATTAATATTTTTTAATTCTGATTTTTTTTATATGTATTTCATCCACATTTTATATATTTATTGGTAGATATATGGGGCTAAGGTGGTCGCAATATGATCAGCTTCCTCGGCGGTCATACGAAAATATTTGTTTTGTATTAAAATTAGCAATTAGCAAATGGGCACTTAGCACAGCTTATATCACCAATTTGGTACAGACGAAGAAGAGAGTTTGGTAATTTCTTTTTTGACGCATGGTATAATAGCAATGAAATTTCTGTTGCTAATGCGCTTGTAATCCATTTGATAATTAGGAATTAGCTGTATAAGAAAAACGACTGAGTCATATAGAAGAGCAATTACGACCTTTATTCTAATTATGAATCACATAACACCTCGAACATAATAATGCATTGCAGCATTATTTATTAAAATGCAGCATTTTCCACTCAATGCACTTACTTGACTGTTCTTTGCAATGAAAATAGACAGTGACGCATACTCAGTAGAAATACGTATTTATAAAGCGCATAATTATTTAAAGGCAAGGAGTAGCATATACATTATATGTATGCTTGGTAGGATTTGATTAAAATCGTAAAATGTCGATAAACGTCGATTATTTTAGAATTTCAAAATCGACCAAAATGAATAGTCGTCGATAAGCGTCGATTTTCCAACAAGATGGACAAGTACGTCCAAAAACCTACCCTGAATTATATTATTTAAGTAGTTTCTTTTTACTTTTTTCGCAGTATTATTTTCTACCTACGATTTTGTTCCTTTGGTACTGAAAGAAGGGTATTTTCTTGCACTCAAATATGCGTCATTTTGAAAAGCTCACGATTACTCTGGACAATCAGGTAACTGCAAGGCCCTAGGGTAGTTTTGAGAACACGTGTTTCTTAGCCCTTTTGAGGTTTTTGAGATTATATTTGCCGACCTAATGGTGGAATATTCCACTAGCCTATATATACAGATAAGGTCATGGGCATGCCCTGATAAGAATGCCTCGACCCCTGTTAAACAAGGTTTGGAAGAAAGGAATTTCGGTGGTAGTTTTCTACCACTTCCACTAATCAACCCCGTGGAGTGTATTCCGGAAACAAATGTTTCTCGGTCCTTTGTAGTGTTTTTCTTATAGATGACCTTGTTGTATGCACCTTCACTCGTTCTCCCTATGCACAACCCAACCTTTTAACAGTCTTTTTCTTATCGTTATCCAGAAAGGCTCGCTCCCCTCTCGTGCTTTTGGTTCCTTCGACTTCTGCTACAGGTTAGTAAATTTCAATTTATATATAATGGTTTAAAAAAGATACACATAAATTATTAATCGTTACTAAAAATTGAAGAGGGATTAAATATTAATATTTACTAATGGTATCCGCAAAAACTTTTGCGAAGTCAGTCAGAAATCTGCATGTTTAAATCATCATCGTTAAAAATGCCCTCAACCCACACGTTTAATAATAATCTTCAATTATTAACGTTGTAACGTTAAGTTTGACATTGATACAACTATAATTTCAATGCTTCATAAAAAGCGCAAAGCCAATAACGCCATTCTTTTGTATATTTGAAGGATTAATAGACGCTAATTCAATCGGAGGCAACAATGTAGTTCGCCTTAGCAACACCCGGAAAGAGTACAAAAAAGCCATAAAATTTTGAAAATAAACGCGTTTCTGACAAATTCTTCCATTTAACGTCTAAAAATTACAAGAATAAGATATTATATAGTTTTAGCCGTCGAATAAAGTAAAAATGGAGAAATTCGTTCCATATTTACGTATTTTAATGAATGAAGGAAATAAACCTTGCACCTTGAAAAATCGAAACTCCTGTGTAAACATGAGAAAATGTAATCGTCTCCCGGAGTCGAATCCGGGACACTTATCTAAACGAAAATAGTTTTCGCGGGGTCTCCTAGTTGGAAGAAACAAAATGACGTTTACAGCATTTCTCTATGACAAACTATTCATGATATAACAGGGGGGACGGACGGACAGACGGATGGATAAAGATTTGCTATTTGTTGTAAAATATTTTGCCAATTGGAAAAACACATTTTAATCAAGATTTGAGGTGAGACTGTTGATCGAGCGCTCAATAATAGTCTAATTTTTCTCACTATATATTTTATGTTAAATAAAGGGAATATGTAGTGCAGTGATGAAATATATCAAATGATACAAAGTATTAGATAGCTCTTTTTTGACGTCTAAAATATTATTGTGATAATTATATCGTTAATGCTTTTTCCTCAATTGCCATCAACGAATGTCTAAAAGCCTTTACGCTGAATTCGCACATTAATGTTTAAAGAATGTTTCTCGGAAAAAGCAACATCATATTGTTCGGATTTCATAAATTAATCGTTTTCTAGTTTTCATCATACAACTTAAAGAGATAATAATTTACTATCTACATTCGCGATATAATATATTTGTCAACGACGCGATAAGAATTGTACAAAATCAAAAATATCTAGATTTGGAAATACCAGCTTACGATATTTGAGATTTAAAATATACAAAGTTTGTATGGTAAAACAACAATAATATTCTCGTGACCAATATGCAAGGTGATAATTTGGTTTAATCACCAAGATTGAGTTGGTAAAAGACGTGAATTAACTATTAATATATGTTTTCGCATATACGTAGGTTGGTTGCCGAAATAATCAGGTTTGGCAAAATTTGTAAGGAAAGGAGTGAAAATACAAAAACAAGAAATATCATTTTGTGTTCGCACAATGAATTTTTTTCTGCATTAGCTATTTATTGTTACTTAAAGAGGTAAGCTTTCAAGTGAAAATATTCTTATATAAATGGGTGTGTGTATATATATATATATATATATATGTCTATGAGGACTTAAGTCATTGTTTAAACACTTCCAATGAGAGTACTATGTCACTTTCTCATTATGTACCGTAATGCAGCAAATTAGGTTATTAAACAGCGTATAAATAATAATTTTTATGCTGACATTCATTACTAATAAACGTAAATTTTACGTAGAATTTCGATTTAAAAAGTAATTTTAAATCATCGAATTGAAAGGCCGAAAACTGCCAGCCCTATATTTAAGTAGTAATTTTAAGCGTCGATATTCGTTGAAAATATCTCGGGTAAATAAAGGTTGATTTTCGAAAAAATAAATCTCGAATTCTACCAAGTAGCAATTTGAAGCATCGATATTCGTCGAAAAAATAAACGTCGATTTAAAAAAAATAAACGTCGAATCCTACCACGCCTAATTATATGTAATGGAATGAATAGAGATTATTTTTACGATTTAACAGAGTGAATGAACTGAAAATAATTTGAGTGTCATAGATTTATTTCTCCATCCTATTCACAAAAACCGAACTCACGGTAGCACCCAACTTCCTGTTTCCAGGCATACAAGAGGTACGTCTAAACTATAAAGCATTTCAAAAGAGTTTAATCTGTTTTATATAATCGACGGGAAAATTCGAGCAACTAATAAAATAATAATAAATAATATAAAACCAAGATGTACCTTAGATCCAAAAATGAATACAGGTATGCCTCGTTTAACGCATTTTTTTGGCGAATCTTTGTTATAGCGCGGTTGGCATCTCTGGACTAAAGTTTTAATTTTAGAAATTTTTTAAAAATAAAGCTCCTAAATGCTATGGTCTTTTATTACGGTCCCAACATTTTTCTCACTTACCTTCAACCGTACTTCACTCTCTGTTCAGTGAAAGTCATTACACTCTAATTAAAGACAAATTTGTTGTTATTTATACGTTTATTAGCTTTATTTCTATTTCACTCATTCACTTTTACAATGTTTTTACATTGGTTTTACGCAATTCCAGTCTTTTCCCGCATTGGGAGTTTTAAAATTTGTTACTGCTTAGATGAGCATGGTTGCACTCGCTTTGGGTGGAATTTTGCTTGGGATTGGGTTAAATTAGGTTCATGACTGAATTTTAACTTTCGTTGGATTCGGTGTAAATGAGTATTTGGGTTGGATTAGATTAAGTTCATGACAACTTTAACTTTCGCGATCGTTATTATGCGTTCTTTGCACGAAGTCCGTTCGTCCGTTTGCATGTTTCAACTCGGGAACCGCTGGACGTATTTTGATGAAATTTTGGTATTTGGGTGTTTTACTAAAATTTGTCGACCGATTCCAATTTTTGTTAAAATCGGAAATAACGATCACTTTACATGAAAACCTACATGTATTTTGCAAAGTACCTGGAATGCATCTCGTTAAATACTCATCTGGGCAAAAAATATTGAGAACGAACGTTGAATAAAATAATTAAATACACATTTTTTGTCAAATATTTTTTCCCGTAAAACGTAATATTTACGATAAATTACGATGGAATACACCTTTCCATTCTTGTTCATTTGTTATTTTGATGTTATTTTGCTGTTGGTACCTATGCTATAGTTACGTGTCTGAAGCTGCGGCGGCGCCGCTGAATCGTAATATCACTCGTATTCTGTTTTTGTTTACTTTTGCGCTGGCCAATAATCAACAAAGATCTTCAGTTGATTATTTTTCCGTATAGATGCTACTATTTGAACTTCTAATGGATACATGAGCTATATTTTTGTTCTTCAACTGTTTAGCTTTGTCGGATTTTATTTTATGTAAAGAAACGTGTTGGTTAAGCTTTTGTAATCATGAAGAATTTTAGGAACATGTCTAGGTAATACACTATATTATTTAGTATATACGAGAAATAATTATGGCATTTTGTAGATCTTATTTATTTTATAATACGTATTTTCATAGCAAATATTATTAGAGAATTGTGATTTTCCATCATAAGGAATTAGGTTTTTTGGGCCTGTTGTGTACCAATGTGTTCATAATAAATAATTATTTAAAAATAATCGTCATGTATTTCGTTTTATTGATGATGACTTTAAATTTGAATATAAAAAGGGTCTATAAGTTGCAAGATAAAAAATGTCAAATTTCAGAAAAGTATAAATCAATTGGGTTAAGTGCTATGTTACAAACTGTTCATTTAGCGCAAATTCGGATATCGCACAGATGTCTCGAAATTCCTCTTTTTCGCTAAGTGAGGCATGCCTGTACTTTTGGGAAAAAATACCTAAAAACTGGTTCAGGATGTAATAAAAGTATTTCAAGAACCAAACTACAATATTTTATTGTGCTTTCTATAATTTCCTTGTGAAAATTCATTATTGATTAGTGTTTTGAAATGTTACGGATAAAAATCTCTTTTTCTATTCTGTTATGTACATTTCTTCGTTACTTGATAGTGCGACAACCACTGACTAAAGGCTAACCGAGCTCTTTTACGTTTCTTATACAGAACAATTCGTTGTTTGCGGACATTAATCCAAATTTAGCCGTATACGGCGAATCTAAGGATTACATCACGGCTACAAATTACAGACCCTCATCCACTCAGCTCAGCCCGCCTCCATCGCCCTTTCGTCTCTCTATGCGGCAGTCGAATTCCAGAGAGGGGAATGAGGAGCGGGTAGAGTGCCAAATCGCGTGAGTGGAGAGGAAGGGGGAGAGAATGGAGAGAAAGGAGTGGGTAGGGACAGCAGGGAGTTTGAAAGAAAAAGCGGCCAAACACAAAGTAGTTCCTTGAGATTAATTTTCCGCAATACAGGAATAAAAACTATACTCCCCGAATTTTCATTTGAACAAAAATGAACATTAAAATGCTAAAGCAAAACAATGTTGAATTCTTTAACTTTGACATTGTGTGCAATTTATTCGCTATATTCATAGCCTCACTCTTGACGTTTATATTCGCTACAAATTGGAATATACGTATGGGGTTGACAGGAAACCTCATTTAAAATTTCAAACGATTCACCTCAATTTAATCGCTATTGATCAGCTGTAACTGAACCATTACTCCATTTCATGCATATATTTTATGTTCGTGTTTATCAATAGCATTAGGAAAGAACATACTTTGTACCTCAGTTTTATTTTTACCTAAATTAACTTAAATACGATTTATAATGGTAATCGTAATTTCGAAAAATAAAACCATACTAGCTAAATAATGCCAAAAATCAACCGTTGCATAATTGTCTAGAGGAGTAATACTTGAATACTATTATGACGTTTCTCTCTTAGGTTTAACTAAATCCAATGCTTGCTTAAATTCTACCCGCTCTTGGGATTTCTGTCTCACGAATTGCTTAGTGGAATAAAATAACCTGCTCTAACTTCCATGGTAGTGAACGTGCGTGTTATGATACGTCGTCTTATTTGATTTAAATTCGAGAAATGAGATCAAAACTCTGATAAATTAACTGCGTTTGCAAAAACTGGCGCTGCACAATCGAGGCAACATAGTTCTTAGTCCAAAACGTTTTATCTTAGTACATAAATCATTCATTTATTACGAATTTTAAGAAGCTCTTTATTTAAACTGTCACCTACTTTCGCTTTTGAGCTTGCCCGTCAGCAAATTCTACTTTCAACAGTGAGAATTTTTTAACTTGTTTATTAAAAACTTTATAGTTTTGTTTATTTGCTGAAAATATATTATAGTTTTTTTAATTTGATAGTTGTTTAAATAGTTATAAATATAGCGAAAAATGTCTGCCGAAGTCGTTCAATTTGAATAATTTCGAATAAAGAATGAAGCCTCTTAAAGAAAATGTGCAGCAAAAATAATGCGATTGTGATCAATAAGCGGAGATTGGCAAGTAACGAATAAAATGGATACAATAAAAATTATCATTGCAACGATTGCAAATATTATAGAAAAAGATGAATTAAGTGTACGAAATTTCCCTTTTAACAAATTCATTCAAATCTTAAGCATTTAATTCCCCTTAGAAAGTCATCGCCATTATTTGACGTTTTTCCTCATGAAAATCTTTTAAGCGTTTACGTCAATTGCTATATATATTTTATAGTGGAAGCAGCTGTAAGAACTTTGGTACGAATTTAGAAAACCTTTACTGTGATTGGAAATATACTACATGCAACATATTTACGTTTTCTATTATGAGACATTACAAGATTGGTTTACATTAATAATGGTATCATAAGAGCAACAAAATGTTAAAAATAAAAAATATATATACATACATATACATACACTTAATGACCGGAAAAAAACCGTAACACCTTAAAAAATCTAATTACGATAAATTTTTAAGTTAAAAATGTCAAAATAGATTTCCTGGCCGTGCTACTATATAATAGATAACAATGTCAGTTAATTTAACAACTTAATAAAAAGATCTCTCTACAAATAGAGCTGAATAATTTTTATCCCATAATAAATTAATAATCATGCAATGAAATTTATAGAGGACAAATATTTTTGGTAATAATGCTGATCTTTATTAAAACAATATCTGTGATCATCATCCTTAGATGATAGTCAAGTCACTTCTTACATTTATCCCAGTGTAATTTATTATCCTTAAGACATACTGTCGTAATGTTTTAGTTCATTGTCTTTCGAATCAAAAGCGCATAATTTTCTTAATATTTACCATTCTTTCGAAATTACGATATATTTTGAATAACAGTGCACATGTGACATTAAAAAAGATTACATTTTCTTTATTCATTTGAAAACTAACTATTATAATATAGCCACTCTTTGAAAGCAAGTTAATATGGATAAATTACGTCACAGCATGAAACCTATGTGGTACCATGCTTAATAATTATACCACTGTGTAATTGTTTACTTTGAGCTAAAATATTTGACCCGAAAAAGTTTTATTTGAATTTTTCTTCATAAAATAACGAGCCACAGCCATAATGGCTTTTCCATACCAATACGATGCAATTTTAACGAAGTCGGATCAATAGATATTTCAAGATTATATTTAATAAATTATTTGCGAGTTTTATGATTCGATAAATCGATTAATAAAACAGTAATTTCCCAGTCACTCCCAAAGAAGAAAATAGCCTCTCCTTAGATTGACGTCCGCTTCGATTTCCTCCAAAATAAGTGGAATCCACTCTCCGTCACTCAAGACTTTCAAAATGACCCGCTGACATATTCAATGCCAAACTCTTCATAAATCGAAATCGTCGTTTCGCTGGAAGCAAGTAACGATTCCTGAATGGTGCCAAGTTGGTTTTGAATTTTTGCGTAACGGTCTATGAGCAAGTAATCAATCTAACGAATGCCATACAAGTCATTCCGGTTCAGGTTTACTTTTGAATGTTGCAATTCCTATCAATGAGTAAAACGCGATCAAAACCACTCACGATACTCTTTTAGATATTGCAATCGAGCATGCCATGAGATAATTGATTCATTGCATTTACATACAAATCAAATGCTAAATCTTAGAAAGGGTTATATTTAGCCTATCGGATATTAGAATATCATTTACACCTAATTTTAAATAAAAGTACGTTTGCAATATTGTGCCTGAAAGGTTTTTCGGTTACCTTTTAATGAGAAAAGCTCCATTTGAAACTTAAATCTTTAGCTAAGGGGTTGTATGTTGAGTGAAAAGAGTGCAGATCTCCACGTAGTGGACCAGGATAGAAATAGAGCACTCATTTCCTCCTTAAGTTGAGAGAAAGCCATTAATTTCACCAGCGCACTTCCTAAGAAATGTAAATATACGAATATTATTCTTCTATTTCGGTACAAATGAATAGCAATATAATCATAGCTTTCTTAGATGCTTCTTAGTAATACGAAATAGTAGATGATATCATTAATCCCTGTAGACATAAAACAGTCGAGTAAATTAAATGCCCATTCCAGTTACAAAGTCTCTAATGTCAATTATAATTTACTAATTGTTAATTATTATTGCTTCATACTAATTACTACTAAACAACAAATCAATGGTCGGAGAATTACTAACGAGGACGGTTCTTATGTAGCTGAATTGCACAACAAAAGGAGTTACCTAGATCATGTATTATATTCAAGCTATACGGTGAAATCGAGAATTCATTTTTGAATTTTTATATTTTGACTATAAACGATAACTTGCGGGAATTCCTGACACCCACACATACGTAAAAGATCAAAGAGTAAAGTGGATGTGACTATCTTCCTCACGATGCATCCAAGCAACTGCGGGAAACCACATTTACCCCTTTTTGAATGGTTACTCTCACCTTCTGGGACGTATACGTTCAGGTAAAGGCAATCTTCCGACTGTTGGCTAGCATCCTGGAGGAAACGCGCGGCAACTTTGTCAAGCGCAGCATCCTGTGGGCACGACGGAGCGAAAGTTGACGCGTTCCTCGTGTCAGTCCACGAGGGAAGCGGAGAAGTGCGAGGCGGTGCGAACCTCAGCTCTCCAATAGGCGGCTGCGCGAAAGGAAGACCCGCGTAGAGCGTCGCACGCTGAGAACGCGTCACGTACACCTCTCTTCCGACCACCAGGCCCTGTCCCGGTAGCATAAGGGGCGGAGGTTCGCGTCCCGGACGTGCAGCAGCCGCCGCATCCGCCACCCACCAAAGGACCGCGACCGCCGCGGACGCGACGGCCCACACGATGCCCAGAGGGTGGCCGCGTCCCTTCTGGGAGTTCCTACAAGCTCCCATCGACGACGACGTCGCTGAAAAAGTCATCTCGATGGCTGCTTTCGCGTAAAGCCCCTCCGCGCCTCTGGTCGACCGCTTTTCTAACCGCAAACGGAACCGCTTCTCGCGCCCTCCCTGTCCTTCTTCCGCTCCTCACCCCCTCGCTTCCTTGCCGCACCCCTTACTCTCCGCCTCCTTCGGGAGTGCTACGGGGAAAGAGCGAGAGGCGACTGCGCGGTTCGGCTCGAAGAAGGTGGCGTCCAATCCTTAGAACTCTCCCGACAGAGCTCGAAGAGGCACGCGCCGTGAGGTCTGTGCATTGTTGTCTGTGTGGTCGGAAGGTAAACCGAGGAGTTCCTAACGCCCAGTGCGTCTATCATAGGGGTACACTTGTGCTTAATATTTTTATTTCGGTCCATTTTTTGTCGATCTTCGGTGTGTTAATACTATTAGGACTACGCTCACTCTTGCCACGGATCACAAAAGCTAACATTTTTGGTGACCTCTCATTGGGGGAAACTTGGATTACCTATTCACCATTAAACTATACAATTTTTAAGAACGAAATGAAAACATTTTAGCCCCCACAACAAACATACATTAAATCATCGTAATGTTAGTTTGTTTTGATTTCTTTTTAAGAAAGACGACGCATTTTTAGCATATAAGTAGTGTATATTTCAACATAGCTCACGATGATGGTGAGAGCATTCCTGTTTTGGAATCCGTGAAATACCTCGGGGTAACCTTGAATCGTGACCTGTCTTGGGACACCCACATAAGACGAGTGATAGGTGCGGCAAATAAGAAGTTGGCTTTTGTGCGTAGAATAGTCAGGAAAAGCACGGAAAATGTGAGAGAATCCTCTTATTTATCCTTAGTTAGACCTCAAATGGAATACGCAGCAGCTGTTTGGGATCCATATCAGAGGGGACTCATAAAGGATTTAGAAAAAATACAGCGGCGAGCAGCTAGATTCGTAAAAAAGAATTGCGATAAAAAACAGAGCGTTACGTTACTCATTGAAGAGTTGAGTTGGCCATCGTTGAAAGATCGTAGATTACAGGCGAGACTTAAACTTCTAGATAAATATAGGTCGGAGATATTCGTAAATGAAATGAAAGATATTATTCAACAACCAACGTATAATAATGGGATAATGTGGACAAGATTCGCGAAATAGATAGTAGGACGGAGAGGTAAAAGGAGTCATTTTTCCCTAAGACAATACGTGACCACAATAGATAAGTGAATAATAATTAGTTAGGAACTTGGTGCGCGGCACCCCATGCCATCCACCGTCAAGGTGACTTGCAGAGTAATATGTAGATGTAAATGTAGATGTATGCATGGAAGGATTGCTTCTGAAGTTTTATTATTCAATTAAATAACCCAAAAATTAACGCATCTATTCACAACACTAATAGGCGTCTTATAAGGATTAACAGCATATTTAGTGCCAATATAAGGCGTATTTTCCGTCCGATTTGCGACGTTTTTCATGTTTCTCCTATATGACTCGAGCCGTGGAGGAATATCTGCACTAAAATCTATCGTCTGAAAGTTTTCTGGAGGGAATCATGATTCCGAAGGACGCAAACGGTACTCAAAGGAGTTGTATGTCCCTCAGCTGCGAGAAATAGGATTTTTTTCTTGGATATCTTGTGGTGGAGGATTCGTCGACCAAATTCAGAGTTGAAATAAGGACATGAAATTTCATACGAATTTCGGCTCGACACACTGGATATTAGCTGTCAACGATCCATGGCGTCAGTGCATCTCGTAAAAATCAAAATTTGAATTGTCTCCAAAACACGTCATCCGATTAAAATTCCTCAATTCTTTCCTTTCTATCCCTCGTTTCCAAATAGGCCAAATTTCGGTTCCTGTTAAACTGCGGCTAAAGTATCCTGGGTTTTGCTTGATTGTTCACGTTGGTTTATGGTTTTTATGCCAGTAATAACACCTAAGAAAGTTTATTTTGTGATAGGTTTTTCACCTGTTCGCAAAATCAAAGTAAATGACGCGGTAAACTATTTAAATGCATTGTTAATTTTAGATTAACGACAAAGAGTGACAAATTACGAATTTTTTCTCAAGAGTGTTATAATATTTATTTATCAGCATTACTTGAATATTTTTAGAACTTATTCTTTCCGGATGTCTAAGTTTTACTTTATTTATTTTTCCTTTTTAGGAAGAAGAAAATCCAAATGGTATGCTCCATGTGAAAGGGAAAAGAGCTTATAATAGATACTATTATCGAGTAAAGAAATATATTAGGAAAAGAAGCAGGGGAAGGCTAAACCACCAAAAACACAGCAAAAATAAATTAAGTAACTTGTTACGATCTAGTTATGTTATTATCGATAAAGGAACTTATGAAGAATGAGTCGCCGCATTCTTAATATATTTATTACGGCACTTTTTTCATTGAATACATTTTTTGCACCTGCCGCAATTATAAAACGCGATGTGGAAAGATAAAAGAGTTAAATGGAGGCTAGGTGGTGGGAACAAAGGAGAAATGGACGGTAAATAATGAGCATTGTATGGCCAATAAAAAGAGATACGGACAAATATTATCAAGCTATTTTTTAATTTAACTGCGTTAAATAATTAAAGAATACTTTCCATAGAGTTATTTTGTAAGGCACGAAAAGGCTTTTGTTTTGAAGACCTTGAACCCTGAATGATACTTTCATCACAGATAAATTTCAAAGATCGCATTTATAGCCTTTTTACAAAACCTATAAATTATTGGGACTAGAAAATAATTGACTCTCGGGCTTTAAAAGGAGGTCCAATCTTCAAAACAACCATTTGTTTCCTTTTTGCTCAAATATTGCGCAAACGGTTGCATTGCTGTCTTGGAATTATAAGACTTGAAATCCCGTTAATACAGGCTATACGTTTATTTCAATCTATAAAATCGTTGCTTCTGTACGTTCGTTTGTTTTTACTTCTCCAAAGATGCAGCTGTGTGCTTGATAAATTTAGCGATATTTTTTTCTATAAAAAGTATTTTTGATTAGGTGTTTATATTTATCTCCAATGTAGCAACTGTAAACGATTCTTAAACCAAGTGGAGTCAAGTTAGAATTCTTCAGGAACAACACTATCAAGTTTTTCGCTGACATAACTTGAAGTCCTGGTTGAGTTTTGAGCAAATCTCTTTGATTATCTTTTTACGAGAATATACATTTCAAACATATTGGTATGTTGCAAATATTTTTCGCGTACCGTACTTTCGTTCAGCCGAATCGGAGTTCGAAAACCCATTCAAGCCCCACTCCCTAAATTCTCGGTGACAACTGTGGTCCGTTTCATTAACACCAGCCACGAGTCGGGATTATTACGTATATGTCACAGAGCGGGCTCAAAAACCTGAGTATGCAAAGGGGAAATTCCACAACTTCCACACTTTCCATAAACGTCGCAGTGGGACCCCTTTCTCCTCCCTATACCTCGCCCAACCCCTCCCCGCCTCTCGCCTCCCCTATGCTCCTTCCCCATCCTATCTCTTCCCAGTCGATAACCGTGCTAGCCCGGAGCGTGCACGGATGATTCTGAACGATCTTTAAGTGCGTGACTGAGCGAGAGAGTGGGAGATGATGCAAGTAGAAAAAAAGGATAAGCAACTACAACAATGCCACCAGCTCTCCTGTAAAAGCAAAAATAAGATAAGAGAGAAAGAATACGCTCTTCTTGTAAAGCCGCGAATTGATCGATGAAACGCGAAACTTAAGGCAATTGTTTCTCGAAGGGATTAATGCAAAAAAGGGCAAAAAATAATATTATCCATTAGACTCGTATTTCCCTATAATATCGACCGATTGGGGGAATGTTTTTTCCGAGACGTTAAAACGAAAGTTTAAAAAAAAAATATTCCGTTTTCGGAATAGATCCTTGACACTGTAGCCATGAGGCGGACATCCTGCGGTGTAGGTAACGGTATATGTTATGAATACAAAAAAAAGTTTGAAAAGTTTCCGAAGAGCTAAAATCGCATGCCTACTCTTTCGCCTAGGAAGCCTCTCTTTTTCCACGCTCAAAATGTTTACCGACGAATAAACGACGTCTACAATTATAAGAAATGGAGACAAGCACCGCAGGAGTTAAGAGTTGTGTGACGCACGAGGAATTCATAATTTAACCCTTCCTCGGCTATTGCGTTAATCCATCGAAATTATTGGGGAATAAAACAACCTTCCTTATCGCCATATGGAAATTCGTAGAAAATTAACTACTCGAAACAATTCTTCATTTATTTTGTGACGGCCTCTGGTAGCTTGTGGGGTGGGGAGGAAATAAGAAGTCCTGTCTATTTCCATATTAATTGTCTTTGCCTTATGAGAAAAAAACTCTGAGAGGATCCTGATCGAAAAGGTTTCGGTAACGCTTCCTGCCGTTTTGATATCGCGAATATTTAATTGGATATCGGGAAAAGTTCCGGAAAAATAATGGAGGTTTTTCGCTTTTAGTTTTGGGTAACACGACGATTTAAATGTTTCGGGAAAAAACATCTGAAGAGATTTAGCTGACAGGGTAATCAAAATCGTTTCACTCCTCAAGAGTAATATAAAAAGGGCCATTTTTTCCCGAAACCTAAATGAGCAACGAGAAAAAAAGGATAAAAATGTATGGAAGGATACAAAAAATAGTTATCTCCCAATTTGTAGCTCATTTGGACATGTCTTCCGAGTACATTAAATACAATGTTAGCCCAGATATATTTTTTTAATGAGAGCCTTGACCCAACCGTCTCCGAGGAGAGGGGGTTGGGGTGGAGGGAGAAAGAATAGGAAGAGAGATAGGAACAGAGAGAGAGAGAAAGGGAGGGGATGCCCTTTCATTGGAAAGGGGGTGAGCAGCAGAGATTTTTGAAGGGAGAGGATAGCGACTAATTTCCCGCGTGGTGTGGGGGCAGAAGCGTGAAAGGCTGGAATCGTGGGGAGAGCATGAAACCTTGCGTGTCCAGATGCGGGCGACTGACGCCGTTGACTAACTACCCATTCGAATGATCGCCGTGAGGAGGAGAGGGGAATAGGGTTTCGTGGAGTAGGAGTGGGAGAAAGGGACGGACGGAGGGTGGATTTGTGTTTTGCGGGGTAAGGTTGGGTGGGGGAGGGAGTGCGGTACGGGTGTGGTCCCTTTGGGTGGGGGAGGAGAGAGGTGGAGGTAATGGAGGAAGGGAAGGTAGGAGTTTGATTCGGTGACGAGGTAGGGAGTTAACGCGCACGCATAGGCAGTCCGAGGCTCTGCTTGATAGCGCTATGGTTTCCACGTCAGGTGGTGGACGGTGGGAGGGGGAAAAATATTATCCTTTGCCGAAACTTGGAAAGAGAGGCACGCAGCCTTGCCGAAAGAGGAGGTGACGCGGCTGCTGCGGCCACACCCTCGAAGACCCACCCACGCCTCTACCTCCCATTCCCCCAGCCACCCACTTCCAAGGACTCTCCACCCTATTTTGCTACTGGAAGAAAGGATTTAAGGGTAAATCAGGTGTCTTTGTTCTCTGCACATCTATTTGGCCTGATAGGGGTTATTTTTGAGAAGATAATTTGATAAAGAAAAGTTCTCCTATGAGTTAGTATATCGTATATATATTGGAACTAATTTGCGTTAATAGTTTTATATCTTTTAATTGCATCCTTGTAGTTTCGGTCACGCTTGGTAAAATTTGAGTTAATTTATATATTTATTGATCGTATTAATATTTTTATATAAAATATCGATATATTTTAGTATCTGAAGGCAAGTAAATGTGTTAAATGAAAAATATCCTCTGATAGAACTAATCACAATTGAACTGGCTGGAACTGCTATATGCATCAGTTAGAAGTAAATGGAGATGCATTATTTCTTGAATGACTTTACGTGAGTACCATGGGCACGCTATAGTAAGTAAAATCCTTTTTTCAAATGTCTTAATTATTCATCATTCATTGAGTAGTCTTCATGACCATCGCATTTCTGCAGCACAAAAACGTTCCCCTTAAATATTCGCTCAACTCCCTCGAAGCAGTCGCTTCTCTTTACGTTCACTTGTTTCCGCAGTTCTTAATCCCTTCACTTCACTCATCTAACACACCGTTCCAAATTGCACCATACCTCTTTCCTGTTTCCAGACATCGCTCTTTCTCGCCCCGGCGTAAGAGTAATCAATTATCCATACAAGAAAGGAATTAATAAACTCGCTAAGAATTTATCAAGTTCGCAATGCATTTACAGCCGTATAATTAAATTGAAAAATATCCATGAGCGATATCTTTTCTTAACAGTGTTAAAACATCGCGCCGTTTAATTTATTCCCAAGTTGTGTAATTAATTTTTCATCTAGGATTTCGAGGTTTATTTTAAGCAAAGTGTTTTTGTTGCGTAGTCTAATATTTATATAAATAAATATTTATTTATATGTATAATTTTCATACATTTAATATATTTGACTGCAGCTTCCTTTTTTCGCAGCTTATATGTCAAAATTAAAAATTCTGTCTCATCCGGCTATCCTTGGCTTAATTAGTAGTTATAATCCGAGACAAAATTTTACCATCTCTTCGTTATTTTCACGCAGATTTTGCTTTTATTTTCAGCCCACCGAAACTATTTTCGGAAACTCGACCCTCGGGCCTCTTCTCTCAGCTGGTGTCGCTCGGATAGGATCTGCCGAACTCAACCATCGTCCAGGCTATTACCCTCTCCAAGGCCACCTTCAATTTACTCTTCCTTTCCATCCTTTTTTTCTTCAGATAAGGCGCAAGGTTAGTCTCTCGCCTATTTCCTTTTCAAGAACCCTTATTACGCTCTCTCCGTTCGAATTTCGCGGAGAATTTCAGTTTCGCCATCTTGCCTCCGCCCTTTTATCTCTCTTTCCCTCCAAATATTACCTGACGCCCAAGGGTAAAGGGTTGCGTTTGGCGCAGTAATTTGATGACCGGATGTTCTACTTTCGTCACGATACCCTCGCCGATGTAAGGTATCACCCTTATTCCAAATATAACGCTAAAAAAGCTCTTCTACGTACTATCGTGCAAGGTTTCCTTCACTCATTGTAAGATTTCAGATACTTTTACTAATATTCTCGGGAACCGGATCATTTACATCGGCAGCCAATTAAAAAATAATAATGTCAAAGGTTCCGGGTCTTTTAATTTACGCAAATGCGTCATTTTGCGGTATCTTATGCTAATTATCTAAAACTAGGCTGAGTTTACAATTATAAATATATATATATATATATATATATATATATATATATATATATATATATATATATATATATATATATATGTGAATATTTTTACGTTTCACTCTGAACTACAATGTGTACCTTGTCTGCGCGATTATAAGATCGTGTTTTCTTTGAAATTAAGCCGAATAATTCAGAGCTCACCGAAGATATTTATCCTGCGAATAAATACACAAACTGGTTTACTGTAAAATTCTACATCTTTTCTTAAACTAATTCGACGCGTCACATGTTTGTGGTGTTACATAGGAAATTAAGAGGAAACTAAGCGGTTATTATTCGAGAAATAAATGATAAGTTTCGCTCTTTCTACCTGCGTTATCTTTCGAGCTGTTTATGAAATTGTATTGGATCCATTTATAAAAAATACTCTCAAGACTCGGTATTTTTACGATATTATTGAAGTTGACGAGCGATTTGATACAACGGAAAATATTTAGTTTTACCGCATTTACCGGCGAAATCCTAGCCCTTTTTTATAATTTTGGGGTCAAACATCAAGTGCGAGGATTATTCCAGGACGGACCAGACGCTCTACGCCATTACCCCACCTATTCAAGATAGACTTGTAAACTTTGTTGAGTAAACAATATGGGATAAGGACAATATACATCAGTAACCCAAAATCCATTTTAAAGCATCTGTTTCACCTAAAATACTGATATTCCTAGGAACCTCAAGCACAAACGTACAGTAAAAATTACATAATGAACAGAAACTCATCGTCTGTATTTTAGCGGCACGTAATGACAAGCATCTACTACACCTTATAGAATCACTCCCAAAATTTCGTAATTACCGAATATAAAGAGAAAAACATACATTTCACATCGTTTTATAGCGCATATTGAAAACGAACTTCGTGAATTCCCGACCTCTAGTCTTGTTTCCATGGTTCTCTATCTCGTGTTTTTTCCTTGGGACTTCTCTCTCAGTAATGGTCGCTGAAACCGTCTTTTACGCGGAAAAATGGGCCGCAATAACGTGAAAAGGAACTCTTTCTCTCTCTGGATGCGACATTGGTTAGAAACTAGATATGAAAGTTGATTTTTATCTGAATCTCTGCAGATTCAACACCTTCTAAACACACTTTCTCATACATACTATATTCACTTTGATCTAAATCATACATACCAAACTCATTTATGCACCATGGCAACATATATATATATATATATATATATATATATATATATATATATATATATATATAATAGGATTTGCATGAGACCACTAATGGTGCTATATGTTTTTTAAAAAGGTTACGGTGAGATTTAAAATATTCTTTATTTTATTACCTCATTAATATTATCTTGAAATCTTATTGCACAATAAAATAGTACTACATTCATTAACAGGATAATGCTGTACTTGTAATAGGTACGTATAATAATATCTTTATGTACTGGCTTGCGAGCCGCATACATTTATCAACTGCAACACAAATTCTACTACTGTGCCTTAAGGCACCATCAAACAACTTCAAGAAGAATTACACCGCATTACATGGAGAGGTTTAAGAAAAAACGGTTTCGAGGCCCTCCCCAAAGCTTTAATAAATTACGAGCTTGCTTGTGAATTTTATCTTATCCCCATGGAGGTAATTAATGAAAAGTTCATTTTAATGCAAAATTCTCAGATTTCCAGGGAAACTCACTAAATCTTCATAGCGTGACACGCGCTTTTGACAATAAATAACAAATGTAAAAGAAAAAGTTGAACATTTATATCAAAATCAGTTTCATATATGGATGAAGAATTAATTAAAACAATAACAAATTTTCTCCAAAGAGATAAAAATTAGTATGTCATCAATCCTTTCAAATAAACAAATACATTCTTACGCAAAAATTAATCACTCTTGTTAATATCACATATATATGTTTATTAAATTGATACCATGAAAAGATAAAGATATTTCTTATTTGAAGGAAATCAGTCTAGCCCATCAAAAACGCATTGGGAATATTTTTGAAATGTGAAAAATTGCTACGATCGGGAATCAAAACCGAGTCTTCCATTTTCCGGGAGGATATTATAATACTGAACTATGGTAGCAGATTAAGTCACCCGTTTCAAAAATATTCCCATTTCCCAACTTATGCCTGTCTACATAGGATTTTAAGATAACTTTATTCCATCAAAAACGCTTTGATTAATAAATTTTAATGCGATAAATGATTAGAACGGTTTAGATAAAAAAGTAAAAGGCGATTTGTTTCAAACATTTATTTTGAAATTTCTATTCAATGGCTTTCTAGGATTTCTTAGTATAATACTTTTTAAAGAGATGAATAAAAATTATATAAGCATTTATTCTTCATTTTCTCAATAAAAGTTAATATTTTTATCTCAAGATTTTTATAGTCAATTAACGAATCTCGATTGATGTTCCCATTAATGAAACTCATTTCTAGTTAGCGACGGATAATTTCAGGAAAATGTTGTGAGAAAATGTGCAATAATTCCTTTTAAACAATTAAAGGGAGGATTAGCGAGAATGGTGGTCGTATTGCTGTCAACCTTGTTCTAAGAAAGAACGTTGGCCTTAAAAGGTTTTTATGGGTTGACGAGTCAGTGAGTCAGCGTTTCTAAGCAGCCGGACACCGCACCAATTTCTCCTTAAGGGCGGCCATTTACCGCCTTTTCTTCCAAGCGTCCACACGAAATACAAAAGACGGTGAAACCGGCTCTTACGTCCTCACGCGACCACCGAGAAAAAACGAAATGTCAAACGTGTATTACGGCTAGATCCTTGAGTACCAAGAGTTACTCTTAACGGTTTGATTCCATCAAGTCTCACTTTGGTGGGAACTTTGATCCGGCAAAAAAGGGGTGGGAAGCGTTTAAGTCATTTTGGCGTTTATCTTCGACCATAATCGCCAGGAAACCTTCGCGGGCTGTGCTGAGGTCCGGCAGTTGTAAAAGGAGGCGAACAAAGGTCCGGTCAAAAGGCGATTAGAGAGCATGTTGCCTTTGGTTCCCTATCTTTCCGCAAGGTGCCCCCCGTCTCTCCCATCTCCCCTTAAAATCAGATTATGCCCCTGTTGCTCCTAAACTAGAAGCCACAAACGTCTGGACCACTCGCCGAAGCGATAGTCAGATAAACACCTTTTAATGGTTGGAATTTGTTGGAACAAAACTTATCTGTCACGCTAACCTCATCGAAGAATTTGTTTTGGGACGATGCAATTTTCAGAAATTGTTTTACAGCGTCCCTCGGATTTCCGATACGGAGGCATAAAAACGCCGTGACATTAATACGAACCCATCTTCATTAGTCACGCCTAATTTTTTATTCAATTTGATATTATTTTTTCGTATTCTCTTCGGAGTAAGTTCTGAAACATTAGTGCAAGGAAGGAAAAGAATGCGTAGTCTTGCATGCTACCAAAAAGAGATATCTTCAAGAAAATCTAGGGAAATACGTTTATATAACATGGCGCCATGAAATATCTTCTTTTAAAATGCAGATAAACCATAACTGTATGGACGGCGGTGATAAAATTTGCTCGTTTTAATGTCTGAAAAATTAGTGTTAATAATTCTAACAATAATTCATAGATTTTATGCGAAATAAATTATAATCACTTCGTTTGATAAACCAGAGTAAAATATTTATAATTACTCCCTTGATTTAACATGCCTGTGAAACGGCCGGTACATACTTGCCAAAACTGTTACGTCAGTGTGAGACCGGGGAGACCAGCATTTTGCTCTTTGTGTTAGAATTATCATTTAAATGTGTCAGAAAGAGGAATTTTGAGTGAGTAACATCTATAGAGATTATTTAATAACAAAACACATTTTATGTGCATATAATTGCTTATAAATCATGTCTGGTGATTATAGCACAGAAAGAAGGCAAGTACCGTATTGGCCCCAATATTAGGCGATCCCCGTTTTTGAAAACTTAAATCTAGAGACCTAACATTGGACACGCGAAAAGATTTACGCTTAACCTCTCCAGCGTCTTACAATGTCTTCGCTGTTGCCATATTTATACGCAATTTTACCATTGTTCGAAGCTTCTCCCTCCTTCACAACAATAATTTTTAAACTAACATCATGACTCCACTTCGCACCTTTGATCACTTGACCTTATTAGAGCAGGTTTTTTCGCGTGATCCTTTTTATCCATTGTAAATTGTACACGATATAAACACCATCGTTAAAAAATTCTAACTTGGTAAAAACAATATAAGATCTAATGGGCATAATGGAAGCAGTAGACATAACACATAACCTTACGGGATGTTTATAACATTAGTTGTTTTTCCTAGTCCGCAAACGCGTTTTAATTGCGAAATAATTTATTTGTAAAAACACCTCGCCTTATATTCGGATCAATACGGTATTAGCAGAATTATTGAAAATGTTATATTATATGATATAATGGGCGTATTAAAACGTTTATGATCGTAATATTTCTTCATAAATTTGCCTCTCTCAGAAAATTTGATTTTAAAGGTGCCAAGTAAAGTTTCATTCACTTTATTCTAAGCCTTTGTCCAACCTCGCATTCCCAGATTGAAACCAAACATTATCGATTGAAATAGACTAACCTTCTCCCATTCTTTTTTTATATAATAACCGATAAATAAATGTTGTAAATTGATAAAATATTCAAATTCGGATCCTTTTAGTTATTTTAACTACTTAGTACTCGAGGAAGAACTTTAACAATTAATTTTCACTTGCAGGAGATATTTGGGATCTGAACTCATGTGAGGAAAAAATTTCCAATCACCTTTTCCTTAGAATGAATTCCACACCATAATTTAAATAAAATAGCAACATTATATTATTTTTAAAAGCCGCTCATTTTTCAAACTCTGATTATATCCCTTTGTTTTCTAGATAAAATTCTTTTGAATAACGGTGGTGAGGCAGCCTGCAGCATTGCCGTGCGGACCAAAATAACGAAACAAAAAACTTTTCTCCATAATATACGGGATTTTTGTCGTTACTTCCTTATCTCTTTCGGTTTTCGTGACTTTCAGTCATGACATTGAGATTTGGTACTTATTAGAATATCTATATAGATCCGAAGAAATAGACACTATTACTTCGTAAGGCCTACAGTTATATTAAACTTATTTGAGTCTTGCACAAGAAATTTTTTAGGATGACTATATTTATAAGGGATGTACAAAATTGAATTAATTAAGCGGGCTATTGCCGCTGAGTAAAGATTCATCGCATACAAATCACAGATCTTCATAATTTATTTCCCAATTTCACTTAAGTAGCTGCTTCATCAATATTGGATTAGTATTGATAATTCTTTATTAGTTTTAACTTATATGGTTTAGTGTCTGTTTCTCCAAATTAAAGAGTAATATATTACGGATTAGAGCTATGGTAAAATTTCGTTTGGATGAAAATTTAAAAAAATGAGAAAATATTCTCGTAGTGACCTTTCGGGTTAAGAGAAGAAAAAACACATAAAATTCGCTCTGATTTATTAGCACAGTGAAGTGTTTTCACCTACAGGCAACATAAATCGTTATTAAAAGCTTATGAAAGACAGGCGGTAAATTACGGCTTTTAGACACCCAGTTCGGTCAAATACACAGTAGATCAATAACCGAAGAGACCTAGTGGTTATTAATACCGAAACATCAATAACTTAGGTTGCCGCACAAGTAATGACATCGTTTTAATAGAGTAAATAATATTCATGTGGGGGTAATGTTTTTGTTAAATGAGCGATAATATTATTCATGATGAATAATTTTTAAGCCGAAGGAGTGATTTCAACACCGTTGGAATCACTCGACTGCATTTAAGTGTCAATGTTTTCTGTTACGACGCTATCAGGCATTAGTTGCGAAATATATCTTTGATGAAAATGAAAATAATTTTACAGCAAATGAAACAATTTCATCGATAAATATGTCACGACCAACCGTGAAAGAGAAAATCTCATGTAACAAATAACTGCCTTGCCATGATTATTTGGACGATTATGATCGCAGAAATTAAAAATATTGTTTGAATATAATTTTGGTTTAATTTTCATTTGAATACAAATGATACTGTCATCCAAACGTTGAGAAATGAATTACAATAAAATTAATGTTTTCTATTAGAATCCGCTAAATATAGCGATCCTACAGGAATAGTTTTTACTTTCTCCATACGTAGTATAGGGGAAAGTATTGTTTTCATAAAAAAATCGATTTCGGGATTTCAATGGAAATACACGTTTTGAGGTCTCCTGAAAACATTCTGACCATTTTCTCTAAGATGCTCTAACTCAAAAACTATTAATCGGGTGATTGCGAAATTTTATATTTGACATTTTTGTTAAAGGGGCAAAAGTTGATTGGTTTTTGGTAGAAGTTGGTCAACCGGAATTGGGTGTTTACTCTTGTCACTTATCCGTTTTTTCTATTTGCTTTAATATTTGATGAATGTTAAGAAGTACTGGAATACACGTAGGAAATTTAATTTTCTACAACCTTTGCTTGAAAAATTGTTTAAGAGATATTTTAAAAACTATATTTTTTAGCTGCCACCACCACACCACCGACTAGCGATTATTGTAAACAATTGACGCTTAGTTACGTCTTTGTAACGCTCCTATATATTTTCTAAATTTTTGGATCTTCGTGGCTATATCCAATAACAGAAAGCTACGGTTTGTGTTTATTTCTTTGCAGTCTTTAAATTTTTCTCACAGTTCCTTTAAAATATTTATTATCATTTAACCTATTTGGAATTTTTAGAAATATTACAGGTATGGAGAAAGTCATGTGGTGACCACAACAGATTTTTTCTTTGTGTTATTACAAATACGGATTTCCATAAAGTGACGGCAAGCTCGGTGATTTATATTGAGAGAAAAATTTCCTTGCGAAAATTATTACTTACTATGGGCCCTGCCCCTATGTGCCTGAGCCCCGCCCTCGCTCACTTTAGGGACCTCGGCGCTACGCGCCTCGCATTTATTCTCGCTAAGCTGAAAATAACTTTTCGAAACTGCTCTTATCAAGACAAATGTTTTTTGTTAAAATAGTTTTTTTCTCCGTCGCAGCTTTTCCATAATATAGATGATCAAATGTTTTAAACGAGCGCCATTTTTTAAGATAAAAAATTAAAATTTAAATAGTATTTCTGGGGTCTCTTAATTGGCATAAATTAAATATAGTTTACCGCATTTCTCAGCGACCAACTGTTCCTGAGATTCAGAGGGGGAACGACGGACGGACGGACACTTGAGAAATTATATATAGAATATAATACACACATCTGTGGGGCGTATATTTGTAAAGAGTATCTTAACTGATTCAAGAATGGGAAATTCCAGATTTTGGAGAGATGATTTTTAACAGTAACAACTTTAAAAGGGTATTTAGCTACTTAAAAAAAAGAATATATTAGTTTTCACTGTTTTACACACAAATTTCGTAATACTCAAATTAATAATGTAGGTAAATCTCTTAGTCACAAACCGGATAAAATGATATAAATTGGTTTCGTTAATTCATTGATGAATTTTCTCCGTTCAAACGTGAGGTTACAAATTTCAAGAATAAACCTCTTAAATATAAAAAACTGAAAAAATAAGCACTTATCTTAGGTATCTCCTATAGTCATAACAAGGTTATGGCTATTGGAGGTACCTAAGTTAAATACACATTTGTGCATTTTTTTTTAAACTTAAGTGCTTATTCTTGAAATTGTTATCGACCAAAAGACGAGCTCGGTAATTCTCTAATGAGCGGTTACCGGTTAAATGTTCTCCACCATCAAACATGCCTGGTTAGTTCGCACCACATCTTAATAGTGTAGGCAGTAGCAGACGCAATAAAAAATTCCTCATAAATACGTTTATATATTATCAATATCTTGCATGAAACGAAAGAAATTTTTTCTGCTTGTGCTTAGGGATATCCGTTAAATTGACTTTTCGTAAGAAAATCAAGGTTAATCCGCATGCCATGCCATCATCTAGTCCACATGCGGAAGCGCAATCCTTCTAGTTTAATGAGAGCTGAGGTTTAAAGGGTTCGGAAGGAAAAGGAGAGATCTGGAGGAAGGGGGAGGGGTCGGGGGGATGAAGAGAAATGTAGAGAAAGAGGAGAGAATGAAGAGATTTGGGGAGGGAGCGGCGACGGGTTGGGGAGGGGAAGAGGGGTTGGCAGGGGAAAAGTGGTGGGGGGTAAAGGGGTTGGCAGAGGAAAAGTGGTGGGGGAGGGGTAAGGGGTTGGCAGGGGAAAAGTGGGGGGAGGGGAAAGGGTTGGCAGAGAAAAAGTTGTGGAGAGGGGTAAAGGGATGGGCAGGGGAAAAGTGGTGGGGAGGGGTAAAGGGGTTGGCAGAGGAAAAATGGTGGTGGGAAAAGGGGATAGCAGGGGAAAAGTGGTGGGGAGGAAAGGGGTTGGCAAGGGAAAAGTGGTGGGGAGGCTTAAAGGGGTTGGTAGGAGAAAAATGGGGGGGAAGGGGTTGGCAGGGGAAAAGTGGTGAGGAGGGGAAAAGGAAAGCGAGAAAGAGTTCCTCACCCATTACTTTCCTCCTCTCTCTCCCCTCCGAACCCTCGCAATGCCATCACGCAAGGGCCAGGGTGGCTCATTGGCAAAGGCAGGGGTTTTTAGATCGGAAGTCACTAGAGGGGAGGAACTCCCGTAGGGTGGATGGAAAAGAAGTCCCTCACGCACATCCCTTTGACTTCGGAAAACCTGTATACCGGGCCCACATTCAATGTTTGTTCGCAGGGTTAACGTTGTTGCGAGAGGTTTTTGTATTTGATTCCGAGTCCTCTTCACGTTCCCCTCTTATACCTCGTCCCCTCTTGCGCCACTTGAAGTGGGCGAACCTGGATATGGGAAAGGAACCACGGACAAAGGAAATATTGACCTTGAGGCCGAGAGAGGGTGGTCGAACGCGAAAATCCAAGAGGTGGGCGAGCGCATTCGAGAAAATAATAATCGGCGTTTTTAATCGCCCGACTGAGTGGCTCTTTGCATGTCTCGGTGAACGAAGAATCAAATTCCACAAAAAATTAATTAATTTAACGTTTCTTCTGCGGTTGGATTGATTTTAGCAATTCAAATTTTTTTAATATTCGCCAGGCATTAGGGTGTTTCAGGTTAAAGGTTCGCCAGCTAGTCGTTGGTTCTCATTTACCCGTCAATTTATCAAAAAAGTTAAATGATGGTAAATGATGAAAATTATTATTTTTCCAATATTTAGGTAGAATGTCACCAAAAGTATCTGTAATGAGTAATAATATTTCGGCGTCTTTTTTGCGTTTAATTTGAAAGTTTTTCGTTGGCAGTTGATGGTTGCAAATCGCAAGATGCAGACGTGTCAGAAATCATCTGGTTTTCGATAAAACTTGCCCCTCAAAACATTATACTTAATAAAATCAACTAAGCACTTAGGAATTTACTAAAATAGTCCAGTATAATATAAATTTGTGGGACTTTTCTAAGTAAAGAAGTCGGGCTCTACCGAATATTTAATCTTCACACATCAATCAATCGCTTTGCATACACTTTTTTTATTTTTGCCGTTAATTTTATAATTACGGCATATAACCGCGATAAGGATCATAGTGATTAACATGCACATTTTGTCCACGCTTTAATTAATACAATTTTTAAGTATACAAAATACGTAAATATCGAAAATAATTTTGTCCGAAAAATTTATTATCAATGCTGTAAAACTGAATAAATAATTTCCGAATGTCACGGTAAATGATTAAATGAAGGTTTTTGCATAATTTTTTTATGGTTGTTCCAATAAATATCGTTTAGAACTCCTTGGGTGACTCGCCAAAAAATTCTGCATATATTTGATTTGCATAAATCTTTCATGATGCTTGTAATTATTATCGCTCGGAATTGATTTAATTGTGCACAAAAAATGTTTATGCGAGAGCAAAAAGATTGATTCTATTACTTAAATATGCATTGCCATTCATTAAAAATTTAAAACTTCGATCATTTTGGGGTTTTAGCGTAAAAAGATTACCTATGCAAAAAACGTTTTACATAGGCTGTTTTAATTTTACTTTTTTTATACTATTAGCTCTGACCAACCAACCAAATTAAACTGCAACCAAGTCATCCTTTCTGGAGACATATTAGGAATTCCCAAAAACGTGGACCTAGCATTTATTGCAGTA
Organism: Tanypteryx hageni; assembly: GCA_028673005.1. Classification (NCBI taxonomy): domain Eukaryota; kingdom Metazoa; phylum Arthropoda; class Insecta; order Odonata; family Petaluridae; genus Tanypteryx; species Tanypteryx hageni. Next base: position 153,646,706 of record CM054120.1, read on the forward strand.
CAGCCTTCTCGTTTTCCTGTATCATATTATAAAATGTTGTAATGATAAGAACCATTTAATTAAAAGCGCTGTTATTAATGGGTAATTAAAAACGAAAAAGTTGGTTATATTTATTGAAATATAGAAGCAAAATTTAACATACGAATAACTTTTTTAAGTAAAACAAGGAAAATTTTGAGTTTTGTCAAATGATTTTTTTGTTCTTTGATTATCGAGAGATTGGCCATTGGAATATTATATCATTTTTACAAAATTTCAGTGAAAATGTTGATATTTAGAAATTATTTTGGAATTAGATTTGAACCAAAATTTTCGAACTTTAAACTTCATAAAAATATAAATAATTCCCGTATTATTTGATCCTGCGGGACGGAAAATCAATTTCAAATTAGAATAAAATCTATCAATCGCTAAATATTTTGTAATGTAACTAAAAGGACATTAAAAAGACTTGTTACGTATTTAGGTTGTCTTTTGTAGTTATAAACGCAAATCTAGGCAATATTTTAGTGTTTGTAACAAAGTTACAGCCAAGACAAAATATTCAAAACAAAAGTGTGAAACTACAATATGTTACAAAATACGCCGCGACACTAACAGCTCAGTCACGAAAAAGCATAATTTCACTTAAACTAGGAATTTCCAAGCTTGAATCATGAGACTATGTTATCTTTTACTGGCGGTGTACCCTAGAGGTGGAAAGCCATTAAGTCAGGACGCTGCATTAATTTGTGAGAGGAAATGCCTAGATCTGTCTTTGATTAATAGGAAAATTTGTTTAGGAAGTTTAAATCAAACAGAAAGCGTCATTGACTAAATTTCCTAAACATGAGGTGTTGGGTAATAATTAATAAAATTAAAAGTCTTTATTAATTAGTGATTATTTTTTTACTTTAAGCCAACCCAATTAAGCGACATTTTGTAGCGCCGTATCGTGCAAAGTATTCTTTTAAGTCGCTGAGAACGAATATCTGCGCTTTACAACAGTAGAGTGAACGCTTTCATTCTGTACGTAATAATTTGCACTAGGTAGATCAGTATTCATGTAAATCAATGGTTTCCAACTTTTCATTCCATTACTTCTTTATCCATCACGTAAATCAGCCATTACCCCAACCGCAGAATTGCAAAGCTTAAAAATCACGCCTAACTTATGTTTATTCAGCAAGTTTCAGTATTACGGCTATATAGGATTCCTCAAGAGTTGTAAAGGAATATAAATTAAAAATAAACTTGTAAAAAATACTTACTGTTAAATTACATTTTTATTACATTAGATTGTATTATCGCAAGATTTCATAGAGAATAAAACGCAAAATGAGACTGTACATAATTGCCGCTAAAAAAAACAGACCTGCACGAAGTATACTAAGCGAATATATGTCGATTCTTGGTTTTCTAATGCTAAAACAGCGATAAAACCTCGTCTTATATTAAGAAAAGGCTATTCATTAGTTAACAGGAAAATAATTTATGGTCAATGTCCATTACCCCTTTGAAAAGGCGAAATTACCACAAATTGAAAAATTACGAACTTGTCTTAGGTATCTCCAACAGCCATAATAAAAATCATATATAACCGTGTTATGGCTATTGGAGATACCTAAGACAAGTACTAATCGTTTCAACTTTTGTTACTAAAGTGTTTATTCTAGCAGTCAAAGTGGGGTAGTACCTACAAGTTAGGAACCACTGGTGTAAATTATGGATAATATTAATAGCAGATGACAGCAGGGGCTCACGTTAGGAAGACCTACCATTAAACCTATTGTATTCACGTCACAAAATTGTAATCAGTTGCTTTTAATGACTTTTTAACTTCCCCACAAATTGCTTCATTCCATTTCATAGAAGTCTGCGTTGAAAGAGTTTTCGGCCGAATCTTCTAGAACAAATTTAGCAGAAGGTATAATCGAAGATTCTTTTATTTATAATACATTTTCTCAAAACAGCGGATTTTTTAAAGTGCCCCTTTTTTAAACTCCGGAGTTCATTTTAATTAGTTATAAAATGACGTGGTGCTTTCTAATCCACACGTGGATCTGACTTCAAGGTGATCTCACGTTAAAATTTTTAAAAAGGAAAAATAGTGCTTTTCTCTCAAGGTAAGTGAATAAAAACGTTTCATTCGCAACCTTAACGGGATTTTTAACGCTGAAATATGCCCCATGATTAAGCGGAAGCAATTGCTTGTAACGCGACCAAATATTTTCACACGAAAATTATTTGTTGAAAAAGTTTCCGCTAAACAAATTTATTCGATGGATTTTTAAAACGTATGCGTTACATTTCAACCATACTGAAAATGCTTCCCTTATCGGTTTTCTCGTATATAATACTAGTAATTTAAAATCCTAGAGGGTGATTACATGATTGCACCGTCGCTCTAACAGAACTATCGAAAAACATTTTACGGCCCGCATTATCGCTTTGTTCGTATTCTTGCAGAAGAAAGTATTCGCGAGCGCAATGACGCGACCGTTACATTGTTAAGTGCGCTCACTAAAATCAAGTGCGCTCCAACGCGGGCGCTGTTACCTTCTCCTATCGCGCCTTTATACTTTCCCCATTTGCAAACACGCCTCCTCCGCCCACGCCTCCCCTCCTTTATCCCTCTCCAATCCTCTAGCCCTCCATCCAACGCGCGTCATTCGAGAGTTACCGAGAAAAAGAATAACTCGGTCGTGACTTTTTTTTATCGCCTGCGTGACTGCCTTGAATGCGACGCAAATTATTTTTTTTTAAGCGTTTTAGTACGCGAAGTGCGGTCTAAAGATCTCGACGCTTGATGGCAGCTGAAAATCCAATAAGCCGCTCGTCATACCGCACATACAGCTGACTGACATTACTCCTCGATTGATTTTCTAGCCGGGAATTCCAAAATAAGTCCCTTACGAAATTGCCATTTATCATGCCTTACTTCACTTACCGGATGCCTTCCACGTGGCGGTATTTGGGGTCAAATCGATAATTTACCTTAGGATAATAAAAGACGATTGAGCATAACTTCCGTCGGCGTCGATGTCTCATCCTTTGCCATGACAGTCTCGAAGAGCGAGTTTAGCACCGGGGTGCTCAAGTTGTCATACTGGATAATATTTACAATAAATACGACCTCATTTTCATTGGTGAAAATGAAGCAAAAATGTCATTTTTCATAAATTGTCTTTGTCGGTGATTCGTTACTTATTAGCAAACAGCTTTAAAAGGAATATAATATCACATCTATTTAAAATTCTTCATTTCACAGCTATCATAATTTTAAGGCACTCATAGTAAAGATATTAAAAAGAGGATATTAAAGAGTTTTACATCGAGTGCAACATTCTGTCGTAGCTAAAATTAGTGGGGGTGCTGCTCCAGAAAATTTTTAGCCTTTGTTTTAAAATTGTGTAAAAGGAAAAAAACATGTATAAAAAGAAAATTTATGCAGGAACCTGATAAAATCTTAACAAAAAAAACCAAACATTTTTTACTTACTTTAACTTAAATTGTTACAGTTCAAGCTTGATCTATTCATTTAAAAATGAAATCCATTCTTCTTGTTTTAATTTGCGCAAAAAGTTCAATAATTTTCTCCTTGATCTCTGGATGACAATTGAGAAAATTTTTCTCCATTGAAAGTACTGCAAGCGCATTTAGTCTTTCCGAATTCATAGTGCTTCTTAAAAAAGTTTTTATTCTTTTCAGTGTTGAAAAGCAGCACTCTGCCTCTGATGTAGTCATGGGAATTGTCAAGAGGATTTTTATCAGTTTCGTAATTTCACTAAAAACATCATCTAGATTATTTTCCAAGATAAATTTCAGCAGCTCGATTAATTTGCTATATTCATGAATATCAGTCCTACAATAGAATACTTTTAGTTCAGTTTCAAGCTTTTCTTTGTCAATCATGGGATAAGCTTCAGTGGTCAGTACTATCTCTTTTGTGGGATGTTCATTCTTAAATCTAGTGAAGCATTTCTTGTTGAACAATTTAGAAGCTACTAAGTGTTTAGTCGATATAGAATGGGATGAAATTAAAACCAGTATCAAGGATACCTTGGATAAAGAGATTGGAAAACAAGAGAAGAAAATCAGAAAACCATGGATCACGAAGGAAATGCTGGAGAAAATGGATGAGAGACGGAAATGGAAAAACGTTAACAGTGAAGAAGGTAGAGCCAACTATAGGCGTATAAACAATGAGTTGAGAAGGGTAACAGATAAAGCTAGAGAAAATTGGCTAAAAGGAAAATGTGATGAAATAGAACAAATGGAGAAATTAGGACGGTACGATATGATGTACGCTAAGGCACTGGAATTAGAAGATAAGAAGTCTAATGGAATTTGTGGTAAAGGAATTTCGAATACGGATGGGAAGATAGTCTCAGAAACAAAGGATGTAGCACAGGTATGGGAAGAATACATTAAGGAATTATACAGCAAACAGACAGGAGCGGCAAAAATAGAACTGGAAAATGAGGAAAACATTGAAGAAGACAACTTAGGACCAAGTATTATGGAGAGCGAAGTAGAAAAAGCGATAGTGGAACTTAAAAAGGGGAAAGCCACGGGCAGCGATGGAATACCGGCTGAGATACTTAAAGTCATAGGATCAGAAGGACTAAAAGCGATCACGAAATTAATTAATAAGATTTACGACACGGGAGAGTGGCCTCAGGATTTCCTAGAAGTAACAATGATCCCTCTAAAGAAGAAGCCAAAGGCAATGCAGTGTAAAGATTACAGAACTATAAGCCTTCTGTCACACACATCGAAGATCATCACGAGGATTCTTAATAAAAGGCTGGAGAAAAAGGCAGAAGAAATAATAGGGGAAGATCAATTCGGTTTCAGAAAAGGACGAGGAACTAGAGATGCTATAGGAGTAGTTAGAATCATATCAGAAAGAGCAATAGAATACAGTCAAGATATCTGCGCATGTTTCGTAGACTGGCAGAAGGCCTTTGATAGAGTAAATTGGGTAAAGTTGATGAAGATATTAAAGGATATAGGTGTAGACTGGAAAGACAGGAGACTGATTAGGAATCTATATGAGAATCAAGTTGTAAAGGTCAGGTTTGAGAATGTGGACACCTGTGGAATAAATATCGGTAGAGGAGTAAGACAAGGCTGCTGCCTATCGCCAACCCTATTCAATATATATGGAGAAAGTCTAATGCAAGAAGCTTTAGAAGGCACAGGGGATTTCAAAATTGGAGGAAGGATTATAAGAACAGTAAAATACGCAGATGATCAAGTACTTCTAGCAAGAAAGGAAGAGGAGCTACAAAAAATGATAAATAGACTAGTGATAACAGGTAGAAAATACGGTATGGAAATAAATACAGAAAAATCCAAGGTCATTCGAATATCGGGTAAAGAAGAGAATCTGAACATAACTATTGGGGGAAAGCCATTAGAACAAGTTTCAGAATATAAATACCTTGGAAGTATCATAACACGAGAGGCAAAATGTACGGATGAGATCAAAACTAGAATAGGAAAAGCAAAAGCGGCTTTCAGGAGAAAGAAACAACTACTTACAGGGAATATAAGGGAAGATATCCGCAAGAAGTTGATAAAATGCTACGTATGGAGTATAGCATTGTATGGGGCAGAAACATGGACGCTAAGGAAAAATGACATAAAATACTTGGAAAGCTTTGAAATGTGGACTTGGAGGAGAATGCTGAAGATAAAATGGACAGATAGGATGAAAAACGATGAAGTGCTACGAAGAATAGGAGAGAAGCGAATGATTATACAGACTATCAGAAAGAGAAAGGCTAACTGTGTTGGACATTACCTGAGGAGAGAGAGTATGATTAAAGACGTGTTAGAAGGAAAACTAGATGGGAAAAGGGAAAGAGGTAGGAAAAGGTTTCAGCTGATAGACGATTTGAAAGGGAAAGAGAGTTATCAAGATATAAAGAGGACAGCGGAAAATAGGAGTATATGGAGAACCAGGTTTAACCATGAATAATCACGGACCTGTCTACGGACAGACTACCTATGATGATGATGAAGTGTTTAGTGGAAGAATATCTGTCCATTATATCAACACATATATAGTCACACACTTCCTTAGTTTCTGCCATGAGTGTCTTTGAAGGATTCTCACAGTACTTTGAGTTTCTCAATTCTAAAATAGCAGTTTTGAAATTTGTTATATATTCATTAACTTTAAACACACTAATTTCTCGAGATTGCATTTGGTTGTAAATTATTTCAACATGAGGCATAATCTGATGAAAAAGCTCTAACCAAAACTTGAAATTATCATCATTCAGGTATTTTAAAATTCCTGTTGCTTCTGCAATGGTTTGATCTGCATTTGATGTTGACTGAATTTCAGTAAGGCAGTTTTTTAAAGGTTGCAAATTTTCATGAACTCTGTTTATGGTCCGTATGTTGAAATTCCACCTTGTAGAGGATGGACGTGGAATGCTGACGTCCATATGTTTCTTGAGAATGGACACACGTTGTGGTGATCTTGAGAAGATTGTTGGAATAGCCAGAATGTTAGAGAAAAATATTCTTGCGTTTCGTGTAATACTTGCTGCATTTCTCATTATTAAATTAAGTTGATGTGCATAACAGTGAATGAAATGTGCATTACTATAAACTGCTTTTATTTTTGCTTGAACTCCTGCTTTTTTGCCTTTTATGACATTTGCACCATCAAATGTCTGAGCTATCAGTTTTTGTCCATTTCCTTGAAGGATTATGTCCAATTGTTCTAAAATACGTTTTGATATGCCATCTGCAGTTTGATTTTCTGGAATAAAGAATCCCCAAAAACGCTCAAATATTTCTTCATTCAATACGTACCGTAGAACAAGGACCATTTGAGTGTGTTCCGAAACATCTGTTGTGTCATCAGCCATGACAGCTACAAAGGAAGCTTTTCTAATTTCCGTCCTTATCTCCTCAAGGTATATTTGTAGCAGGCAGTCAAGTATCTCATTCTGAATGGTCTTAGAAACACCTTTGAAGACTGCACTGGTTTCTAAGTGATTCTTCAAATCTGAATCTAATTTAAATGCAAAATTTACTAATCCTCTAAATACCCCTGGATTTACTGAATCGTCTTTTTCATCATGTCCACGTAAGGGAGTTTCAAAGTTTCCACAAAAGTAAATGCAGTCTATTATTTTGGACAAAATTTCACGGTTCTTTTTAACTTTTATATTATGCTCATTGATTGAAAGTCTGTATGCCTCACTAAGTTTCTCCTTAATACTTGCGGTTCCTAAAAGTGACAGTGAAACAACATTATCAACGTGCTTCTTTGACTTCTCATGCTTTTCAGTTTTTTCTTTCATTTTGTTTATATTTCTAAAACCATCTTTTGTGCACGGTACATCACCTCCAAACAGCAAACACGGGAAGCAAAACAGTGCATTTTTTACTTCACAGCCGCAAAGACAACTTTTCCGTTGGTACCATTCAGAATTAAAGCTACGAATATATTTCTTGTTGTTGCTTTTGCCTGGCTGAGGTATTAGAATATCAGGTGTTGAAAGACCTCTTTTCTTAACTGTAACTTTCTCATGGAGAGATAGCTGTGAAAACTTAAGCTGTTGAAGTTCACTTACAGTCACAAAACTTATTTCTTGGGGATGCAAGGCCATGGTTAAAGTTTTCTGTTAAATAAAAGAACCGAAAAAAATGAATCAAATAGAATATCTGGAAGCAGAATAATAATCTAATTCTACACTCTTCTACACTTTATCACATTCAAGAATATGGTACACGGTTTTTAAGCACAACACACGCTGAGTAAAAAAAACTTCCTTCCACCATCACGCCAGAGCCGGCACTGCGAGAGCAACAATGCTCTCTCTACCTGGCAGTCCCGCCTTCCTCCTTACCCCACTCCTATGTGCGCATGCGCACAACAGTCAAACACCACGTCGCTGGCACTGTGAAGCGCACAGTTCCATACAAAGATTTTTGTATCTTTTTCATAAATTTGGGGATGGCTACTGAAGTACTGACATTAAGCTTAAGGAATATATATTGTACTACAAAAATAAAGAAAGAATTAAAGAAAAAAGGACTCATTATATTAAATGTTATCGATAATATCAAGTGGAAATAGGGGGTGCTGCAGTTCCGCAGTGCCTATACACGAGCCGCCACTGGTGAGCAGTATACGTTACGTCTCTTCCAGTCAGTACAGCTCAATCCGTCACTTATCACTAACATCATGTCAATTAAGGTCGTTTATTCCGAACGTGGTTCAGGTGTCAGAGTAGGAAAGTACAAGTATGGAAATCATTCTACGAGGAAAAACGGTGAAATAGATTGATATTTTAACTACCCAACCCAACCCGTGGGGAATAACACAGTGAACGAGAGAAGGAACCAAAAACACTTCACCTAATTTACACAACTTGAGGGGGCCGAGTAGAATGTTCTTTTATGTTCAAATTTTCCTTCCCTGGCCCAACCGAGTTCCATTTCTTACTACAAGTTGAGGGCCCAGTTTCTCCCAAGAATTTTTGCGACTAGGGCCCAATATCGTCCAAACCCCTTTTTTACCTGCATCTTCAGGGGCCCAATTTTGTTACCGGATTATTGGCTTAATCAGATTATGGAGCCCATTTAGTTGTGCCCAAAAAAGGATGTTAGTAGATTAGAGGCATTTGAGATGTGGTTATAACGTAGACTGGATAAAAGTAGATGGATTGAGAGAAAAACAAATCAAGTCTTAAAGATAAAAGGGGAAGAGAAAAACTTGAAATGTTAACTGCTGAAAAATTCATAGCAGGGAAGATTCCTCAACAGCTACGGTCGAAAAAATTGCAATAATAAGGCAGCAATACAAGGAGGCGCGCTCCATAGCCAGAGTAGCAATGCGTAATGCGTTTAACAATTATAAAAAGAAGGTTTTACAGGAAAACTTGAAAGAGAACCCAAAAGCATTTTGGTCTTATGTCAGGGAAGTTCAAGGTAGGGGCCCCACTATTGCGTCACTGAGATCGGAAACGGGAAACGTATTTCACGATTGTACGGATAACGAAAACAATCTTATTTGTGAATAAGATATGCCATAATAAAAAATTTAGTTATATTACCTTACTTAAGCATGCAGACCTTTTTAAGCTGAAGGAATGGGATTATGAAAAACCAGAGGTAGGCAAAATATAGTATAATTCAAACTTTCTTTAAGGGGATCTTAAGGACCCCAGGCGCTCACTTACGTTGCGAAATAGAGTGCACCTATTTATGGTTTTTCTAATGTAAACGACATATTCACCAAAATACAGAGTATGTTTAGGAAACGAAAAACAAAGGTAATGTTATGAAAAGACATTTAACATCGCCGAAAAACTATTTATATGAACACTAACTTAACGAATCACACAGGGGAAACTGTTTACGTCTCAAGCGCCATCAAACGGCAAGCTCCGAAAACTTCCCTGGATGCTCTAGAATAGGTGTCTCCAACCATTCTGCACCCAATATTTACTTTTCATTTATAATTTTACCAAGAATCGACTATGTCTACGTGGGCCATGATGCGAGATATACTGTTGAGCGAAGCCGGGGATCCCCACAAACGATCGCAAACTTTAGGAGACATACAAACCGGGGTCATAACATGCCCCACCTATTGGAATATTAATAACGTTTTCTTCGAGTTAAATAAATCGGAATAAAACTATTTGAGTTTGCGACCTTAACAAAAGAATATTTACTTAAAAATTAAATTTCCCTGATAACAAAAGAAAATTCACATGGAATGAAGCGTGATTTATTGAATAATGTTAACTGTAACACTGCATATTCTGTACAATACTGGAAAGCTGGTGTGTAAGTTGATACTGTAACTCGAAAATTGTCACTCCGATATTTGTCTGTTAATTTGGTGCAATGCTTTGTTTTGATTTCATTCATGCAACACATCGTTGACTCACAAATATGTTGACTAAAGTATTGACTTCACCTTCAAGGCTACATTCCCAAATGAAATATAAGAATTTATTCAACCAAAATAGATATCGTCTCACTTGATTAAATAAAAAGATAAATGCTGAGAGACGGCCCCGGGATTGACTTTTGAAGGGCCAAATATCTACCAATCAATCGTGATCGACAAGTTAGAGACCTGTATTCTAGACGATTTCGGGTGTAATTGTAAATATTTCCGGTTTACGTTACAAGCGCCCCTATGCGGAAAGCTCTGAAAACTTTCAGAAAGTTATAAATCAGAGTCACCCAACCCTCTGCCCGCGGGCCAAAAGAGGCCCCCGAAAACTTCATGCGGCTCGCGAAGCTATTATGAAAAGATGATCGGTAAAATTCGATATTGACAAATTCATATATTTCAGTACAATTATGCTCTCAAAATCTTTTCCGATGGAAGTTTATCACTAGTCATTTATTTAGACATGATTTTCGCTAATATGTGACAACAAAATCCCTTGGCAACTTTTAATGTAACATTCATCCGGGTCGAAGAAATTCTCGTGACCTCCAATGCGGCCCTCCGAACTACGAACGCGGCCCGCCATGTAAAAAGGTTGGGCTGCACTGTTCTACATGATTCCGGATCAATTTGCAAATATTTTCGCTCTCCAGAATGTTGAATTGTATTGCCGCGTATGGATATGTGTAAGTAAGAGTAACTAATTTTATTGAAGGAATACTTATGCTAAGTACTGTGTGAATTCGCTGGCATTTGAAAATGGGAAACGTTATTAATCACGGATATATAAGTAACAACTGCCCGAAATTCCATACCTTCACGCTTTCCTGATGTTAAGGAGAGTTAAATAATTTGTAGATTAAGCTGTGTTAATATCTATGTCTACTCTATAAATTCAACTGTGCTCAAATATTTATGTATTTGCCTCGATATTAGCGTTTCCAAATAACTATTCAGGGATTATTTCCGGTACATTAATGTTATGGAGTTGATTCTAAATTCCTATAAGTTTGAAAAACAAATATTTATGCATCACCATTCCTAATGATATACTCATAATTGAGCAGTAACTTTATTAATATTTGGTAAAAGAATATTTATTGATTCGATTTCGGTGCATGGTACGATAGGTTCGCTTCAGAAACAATTCAAGTGAAACTTGTAGAAAGGAATATGATTTAGGTGGTTTTCGTTTCTAACGTCTGAGCCTAATAGCTTCGCTCTCTCCGTCCGTCCGTACGAACGTTTTTCCTGGCTTCTACAAAACGGATTCTCATGAAATTTCGCAATAAGTTTTTATGACCAAAGGGAATAATAAAATCGCATAAACGGTTAGCGAAATCGAATGAGGATTGCCACTTTACGGAAAACAAATACAAACTTTCCATCATATCTCGTAAAATATTAGTCTTAACGATAAAATAGTCAAAAATATTTTAAGTACGAGCTAAAGAAAATATTTCATTCCAAATGCATTTTTATCTTAGAAATCGGCGATCTAAACAAAATCCAACAGGAATGTAATTCGCTCCGAACTTAGAACAAATTATGGATGGATAACGAAAACAATCTTCGTTTTGAATATGATATACCATATATACAAGAGTAACTTAAATTTCCTTAATTAAGCATGCAGCACTTTGTGAGCAGAAGGAAACCGATTATCTAAGTTAAGAAAAGAACGTTAACGTAAATATTACAGCTACAAGTGACTCTATGAGGAAACCTCGGAAAACCATTCAGAAAGTTCTGAATTAGAATCGCCCAACCCTCGGCGTGCAGGCAAAAAGCCGCCCCCGAGCACTTTATGCGGCCTGCGAAGCTATTATGAAAAGATGATAGGTAAAATTCGATAAAGACAAATTACTATATTTCAGTATAGTTAACCTCTTAAAACCTTTTCCGATGGAACTATATCTCTGGTAATTTATTCAGACTTGATTTTCGCTAATATGAGACAACAAAATCCCTTGGACTCTCCTAATAAAAACATTCATCCAGCTCGCCGAAGTTTTCGTGACTTCCAATGCGGCCCTCCGAACTACGAACGCGGCCAGCCATGTAAAAAGGTTGGGCTGCACTGTTCTAGATGATTGCGGCTCAATTGGAAATATTTTCTTTTTCTAGAATGTTGAATTTTATTGCTGTGTATAGATATGTGCCGGTTACTAGAGTTTTTCGGATAGCAAGGTGACGGATAATAATGCCTTAACTGTATTCAGGTTTTCTCGTTGAAACCATGGTTTACCGTAATCCACAAGTTCGCCACCTAGAAATGGCGGCGCAAGTGAGAGTACCTAATTTCAATGAAGGAATTCTTGCGCAAGGAAATGGGTGAATTCGCTGGCATTTAAAAATGGAAAACGTTATTAATCACGGATATATAAGTAACAACTGCTCGAAATTCCATACCTTCACCTGGCCCTCGAAGAGGACGTACGTGCCTTTCACTTCCTCCTGCGAGCGCTGACCTGCCTGCGAGCGACACCTGTAGTAGTAGCAGTAGCTGTAGTTTAGCTGTAGCCGTATTGTTGTGTCAAGTAGAAGTAGTATTTTTCTTTATTTATTACTATTTATTTATTTTTTCATCTTCTTACGTTAATTGTTTTGTTGTAATTGTAGTTTGACTCATCTTTGAACGAAAAGCTTACTCATACTTCTCTTGCCGAATCATAGTAGTTAATTGCGTTTCTATGCCACTAAATCCGAAATTTTTGTAATTTTATGTATAGTAGCGTATTACCTTACTCGTTCTTGATTATTTCCTTTTAACTTAGCATTTATTTAGCTTCTAAATCTACATTGCTCTTGTGCTAAATTTTCTTGCTTATTTACTAACGTTCTTAGTGTAGTGAAACGCATTCCCTTTCACTTTCTACCTGCGCTCGACCCTAATTTAAGCTTTAAGACAGCTAACCGCGTATTTACGATACTTCTGGTATATTTATATAGATAGTACACTTTAGTTAAGAGGATAGGATGGCTACTCCGAGAACTCCTGTTTCCTCCTTCTTGCGCGACGCTGGTTGCGAGGCCATGAGGTCTCGGATCACGGAGATGGAGAGGATGGTTGCGGACCTCCTTCAGAGGGTGGAAAGGTCGGAGGCAGCCTTAGCGCGTGGGAGGGTTGCGGGTTCTTCTCTGAGAGCAAACCGAGACAAAATGGTGGCTCGGTTTCGCCTGGGTGCGGTAGCCGGCAGAGCGATCGGGGAGGCTCCTGGCTCCTCTTAGCGGGTCGAGGGTCCTTCGGTCCGGAAGCCCGATGAGTGGTGTGTGGTTTTGCGGAGACAGGGAGTTGGGATCGCCTCGGTGGCCCATCTACCTCTTAGTATTCGCTTTGCGGTGTTGTCGGAGGACGACTCCACTGCCGTTACGCCGTGCCCGCTCCCGTCTCCTCGGTGGAGGCCGGGCCAAAGGAGAGCTCGGGGGAAAAGAGGAGGCTCTTAGTGATAGGGAGCTCCAACTTCCGGCGTGTGGTAGCGCCTTTACTCTCACGGGTCGGCCGGGAGGGAGTTCACGAGCGGGTGTTCTCCAGGTGTATACCAGGATGTTCGGTACCTCAGGTGACAAATGAGTTCAGGGCGTCGGAATCGGGCAGGGGTTGCTCCTCGCTGCGGGTGGTGGCCCATGTTGGTACCAATTACGCTACGAATCGCGGCTCCGAGGAGGTCTTAAGTTCTTTTAAGGACTTGGCCACTGAGATTGCTCGTGTCTGAGAGGAGTCTGGTGCTGATATGCGGCTTTCCATTTGTAGCATTGTTCCTCGGACGGACTTCGGCTCTATTGTTTGGAGCCGAGTGGTCGGGCTGAACCGTAGGCTGGGGGACTTCTGTAGGGGCATTGGAGTGGACTTCGTTGACCTGAGGCCGGTCCTGGACTCATGTAGGGCATCCCTAAACGGTTCCGGTGTGAACTAGACTGCCGAGGCTGTGGAGGCGGTAGCGCGTAGGGTGTTTGAGCATTCTAGGGCTTTTTTAGGTTAGACTTAAGCAATTGTAATATTTTAGCAAGCGTTGAGATCCACGTCAATTGTAGATCAGATGGTAGGTTAGGATGTTAGCAGCTTACAGGTTCGGGATTAATTGAGAGCACAATAGAGGAAAATGTAATAAATCCGTGCGGTAACAGAATTACCGAAAGTAAGGGAATAAACGATTTTCCATGCAACAGTTCCGTAGATAATGCGTGCGACCTTAACAGCGCTATAAACCCGAAGTTAGGTAACAGTAGAATACATTCCAAGCGTAGAAATAGTCGACATAGTAGGAAGGATAAGGAGGCAGTAAAAATCATAATAATTATAAAATAATAATAATAATAACAATAATTGCAGCTCAGTAGAGCGCGAGGAATCGGTAAGTAGTCATAGCGAAAAACTAAAAATTATTACGGTTAATTGTCGCAGCATTCGCTGGAAGGAGGCCGAATTTGAACATCTTATTCGTAGTCTGCTTGCTGATGTAATTATAGGCACAGAAAGTTGGCTTACGGCAGACATAGCCAGTCAGGAGATCTTTCTTCGTGACTATAGCGTCTTCAGAAAAGATTGATATATCCGGTCGGGGGGTGGATTCTTTATAGCAGTTAGCAATAAATACGAAATTTACCTAATACAGATTAACGACGACGAAGTCGAAAGTGTTAGGTGCCGTGTGAAAGGAAGCGACTCAAAAACTATAAATATATGCGCTTTTTATAGACCCCCAAATGCGAGCGTGGAAACTATTCATTCTCTGGAGAAACAAGTGACGACGCTAATTCTTCTAATAAAGATAAAGCCAATATAATCTGGGGCGATTTCAATCTTCCGTCAATTGATTGGAGCCATAATTGCATTTATCCCCGAGGTAGAGAGCGTGAATCGTGCTAGGCTTTACAAGAAACTTTCGCTAAGCACTCATTGTATCAATTAGTGAGATTTCCCACGAGATTTAATAATATATTACATTTATTTGTTATTAATCTTCCCGAGAGTATGAATAGATTATCTGATGCTGAGGGAATAAGCGATCACAAGGCAGAGTACGTGGAATTTCAGTTAATTATTGAGAAACAGGTTAAGGCCAAAAGAAAAATTTATGCATTCTCCAAAGCCGATTTCACAAGATTTAGGAGTTTTCTGCGAAATATATATACTAATTTCAGCGATTTAACCTATAGTGCATACGGGGTGGAATACTGGTGTATGTTCAGAGATATGATGCGAGAGTGTACAGATAAATTTATTCCGAGGAAACTGAAGCGTGTTAGTGCAGAACCTAGAAGGAAGTAAGTAGCGCTCTCCGACGGCAAAAAAACTCCACTCTCGCGCAAATAACACATCCTCAACAGCTACGGTCGAACAGATTGCAATAATAAGGCAGCAATACAAGGAGGCGCGCTCCATAGCCAGAGTAGCAATGCGTATTGCGTATAAGAATTATAAAAAGAAGGTTTTACGGGGAAACTTTAAAGAGAACCCTAAAGCATTATGATCTGACGTCAGGGAAGTTCAAGGTAGGGGCCCCACTATTGCGTCACTGCGGTCGGAAACGGGAAACGTAGTTCACGATAGTACGGATAAAGCAAACCTATTAAATCCTCACTTTCAGAAAGCTTTTACTCGTGATTACGATGAATGTGAAACCCCTATTCCTATGCGTCAGGGCGATTCGATGGAAGATTTAGTATTTTCGGAAAATGGCTTCGCGCTCCAACTTCATTCAATTAAGCCAAATAAATCTCCTGGACCGGAGGAAATTCCCGCGCGTGTAATGAAAGAATTAGCTGCTGAAATCGCGCCCTATTTGAAAATTATATTCGAGAAATCCATTAGGGAAGGAGTAGTTCCTAAAGATTGGAAGGTGGCACACGTTACGCCCATCCATAAGGTTGGCGACAGAGAGAACGCCGATAATCATAGGCCGATATCCTTAACTTCATTATCGTGCAAGATACTTGAGCACATAGTTTTTAGCTCTGAAATGCGCTATTTAGATAGTCATTCAATGCTTAGCGGATGCCAACACGGATTCCGGAGTGGTAGATCATGCGAAACGCAGCTCGGCCTGTTCGTGGACGATTTGTGCGATGCGGAGAGAAAAATACTCAGATCGATGCCGTTTCATTGATTTCAGGAAGGCGTTCGATAAAGTATCTCATAGAAAATTAATTGCGAAGTTAGGACAATGTGGAATCAATCCGAAAGTTGTCGGTTGAGTGAGAGACTTCCTCTCAAATAGGGAACAGATAATTGTCATCGATGGGAAATACTCGTCCCCCGTTAAAGTTGCTTCGGGTGTTCCTCAGGGAAGTGTATTGGGCCCTCTGCTCTTCTTAATCTATGTAAATGATATCTGCTCGGTTGTTCGTAGTAAATTTAGGCCTTTCGCCGATGACACCGTTCTATATAAAAAAATAAAAAACCAGGAGGACCATCAGTCGCTGCGTAAAGACTTAAGAGCCATTTCAGCGTGGTGCAAAGAATGGCAAATCGAAATTAATTATACTAAATGTGCCGCAGTCACGTTCTGGAAAAGTAAGAACAAAGATTTAGGTTTCAAATATAAAATAGATGAAATGAGCATTTGGCAGGCTGAGTATGTAAAATATTTAGGAGTAAACCATTTGTCGAGATCTTTCGTGGGAAATGCAGATTCGTCGAGTTATAGGCGCGGCCAACAAGAAACTGGCATTCATAGGTAGAATAGTACGGAACACTACAGAGAAAGTACGTGAAACATGCTACTTATCACTGATAAGACCGCAAGTGGAATACGCAGCGAGCATATTGGATCCGTACGAGAAGGGACACATAATTCAACTAGAAAGAGTACAGCGCAGAGCAACCAGGTTTGTAAAACAAAAGTACGAACATAAGGAAAGCGTCACATCTTTATTGAGCGATTTGAACTGGGTATCACTGGAGGACCGTAGATTGGACTCAAGGTTGATACTTCTGGAGAAATATAGGTCAGAATTTCTAAAAGAGGAGGTAGTGGGAATAATTGTGGCACCAACTTATATAGGTAGAAATGATCGATAGGATAAAATACGTGAGATCGATTGTAGGACGGAGCGTTTTCTTGGCTCGTTTTTTCCGAGGATAATACGAGATCACAATAAGAAATTTCGAATTGCGATAGAAAATCTTAAGTAGGATTTATGTGAATTGCACCCTCTGCCACCCACCATTTCGGTGAATGGCAGGGTAACTTGTATATGTAAATTACTGAAGCTAAGGTGAGCTAAATAATTTGTAAACTAAGCTGTGTTACGATCTAAGTCTACCCTATGAATTCAACTGTACTTAAATATTAATGTATTTGCCTCGATATTACCGTTTCCAAAAAACAATTCAGGGATTATTTCCGGTACATAAATGTTGTGGGGGGATTCTAAATTTCTATGAGTGTAAAAAACAAACAAATATGCATCACTGTTCCCAATGATATTTTTATTTTTGTGTAGTAATTCTATTAATATTTGGTAAAAAAAGATTTACAGATTCGATTTCGGTGCATGGAACGATTGGTTCGCTTCAGAAGCAATTCAAGTGAAACTTGTAGAAAGGAAGATGTTTTAGGTGGGTTTCGTTTCTAACGTAAGAGCCTAATAGCCTCGTTCTGTCGTTCCGTCCGTTCGCATATTTTTCCTATCTGCTACAAAACGGATTCTCTTGAAATTTGGTAATAGGATTTTATGGCGAAAGTGAATAAGAAGTCAATTCTATAAATTCAACTGCACTTAAATATTAGTGAATTTGCCTCGATATTAGCGTTTCCAAATATCTTATCAGGGATTACTTCCGGTACATAAATGTTGTGGAGGGGATTCTAAATTTCTTACGGTGTGAAAAACAAACAATTATGCATCACCGTTCCCAATGATATTTTTATGTTTGAGCAGTAATTCTATTAATATTCAGTAATAATATTTACCGATTCGATTTCGGTGCATGGTACGATAGGTTCGTTTCAGAAACAATTCAAGTGAAACTTGTAGAAAGGAATATGATTTAGGTGGTTTTCGTTTCTAACGTCTGAGCCTAATAGCTTAGTTCTGTCCGTCCGTGCGTACGCACGTTTTTCCTGGCTTCTACAAAACGGATTCTCATGAAATTTGCCAATAAGGTTTTATAACCAAAGAGAATAAAAAAACCGCAGAAATGGTTGGCGAAATCTAATGAAAAACGCCACTTTACTAAAAAAAATTAAAAACTTTCAATCATATTTCGTAAAATGTTATTCTTACCGATAAAATCTTTAAATAAAATTTGCAGTACAAGCAAAAGGATATATTTCATTTCAAAAATATTTTCATCCTAAGAATCGGCGATCTGAAGAACATCCAAAAGGATAGTCGTTATTCGTTAAGAACTAAGACAAAATCATGGATAGATAACGAAAACAATCTTTTTTGTGAATAAGATATGCCATAATAAAAAATTAAGTTAAATTACCTTACTTAAGCATGCAGGCCTTTTTAATATGAAGGAATCGGATTATGAAAAACCAGAGATAGGCAAAATATAGTATAATTCAAACTTTCTTTAAGGGGATCTTAAGGACCCCAGGAGCCCACTTACGTTGCGAAATAGAGTGCACCTATTTAAGGTTTTTCTAATGTAAACGACATATTCACCAAAATACAGAGTATGTTTAGGAAACGAAAAACAAAGGTAATGTTATGAAAAGACATTTAACATCGCCGAAAAACTATTTATATGAACACTAACTTAACGAATCACACTGGGGAAACTGTTTACGTCTCAAGCGCCATCAAACGGCAAGCTCCGAAAACTTCCCTGGATGCTCTAGAATAGGTGTCTCCAACCATTCTGCACCCAATATTTACTTTTCATTTATAATTTTACCAAGAATCGCCTATGTCTACGTGGGCCATGATGCGAGATATACTGTTGAGCGAAGCTGGGGATCCCCACAAAGGATCGCAAACTTTCGGAGACATACAAACCGGGGTCATAACATGCCCCACCTATTGGAATATTAATAACGTTTTCTTCGAGTTAAATAAATCGGAATAAAACTATTAGAGTTTGCGACCTTAACAAAAGAATATTGACTTAAAAATTAAATTTCCCTGATAACAAAAGAAAATTCACATGAAATGAAGCGTTATTTATTGAATAATGTTAACTGTAACACTGCATATCCTGTACAATACTGGAAAGCTGGTGTGTAAGTTAATACTGCAACTCGAAAATTGTCACTCAGATATTTGTCTGTTAATTTGCTGCAATGCTTTGTTTTGATTTCATTCATGCAACACAACGTTGACTCACAAATATGTTGACTAAAGTATTGACTTAACCTTCAAGGCTACATTCCCAAATGAAATATAAGAATTTATTCAACCAAAATAGATATCGTCTCAGTTGATTAAATAAAAAGCAAAATGCTGAGTGACGGCCCCGGGATTGACTTTTGAAGGGCCAAATATCTACCAATCAATCGTGATCGACTAGTTAGAGACCTGTATTCTAGACGATTTCGGGTGTAATTGTAAATATTTCCGGTTTACGTTACAAGCGCCCCTATGCGAAAAGCTCTGAAAACTTTCAGAAAGTTATAAATCAGAGTAGACCAACCCTCGGCGCGCGGGCCAGAAGCGGCCCCCGAGCACATTATGCGGCTCGCGAAGCTATGAAGAAAAAATGATCGGTAAAATTCGATACAGACAATTTCATATATTTCAGTATATTTATCCACTCAAATCTTTATCACTAGTCACTTATTTAGACAAGATATTCGCTAATTTGATAACACAAAATCCCTTGGCAACTTCTAATGTAAACATTCATCCAGCTCGGTGAAGTTCTCGTGATTTCCAATGCGGCCCTAAGAACTACGAACGCGGCCCGTGGTGTAAAAATGTTGGACTGCACTTTTCTAGATGATTCCTGATGAATTTGGAAATATTTTCGGTTTCCAGATGTTGAATTGTAATGCCGTTTATGGATATGTGGCGGTTACTAGATATTGTCTCATTTTATTCAATAAAAAGAATAATGCTGAGAGACGGCTCCGGGATTGACTTCTGAAAAGGCATAAATATACCACTCAATAGTGATCGACATGTTGGAGACCACTATTCTAGAAGATTCTTGGTGTATTTTTAAATATTTCCGGTTTACGTTACAAGCACCCCTATGCGGAAAGCGCTGAAAACCTTTCAGAAAGTCATAAATCAGAGTCACCCAAACTTCTGACCGCGGGCCAAAAGCGGCCCCCGAAAACTTCATGCTGCTCGCGAAGCTATTATGTAAAGATGATCGGTAAAATTCGATATTGACAAATTCATATATTTCAGTACAATTATGCTCTCAAAATCTTTTCCGATGGAAGTTTATCACTAGTCATTTATTTAGGCATGATTTTCGCTAATATGAGACAACAAAATCCCTTGGCAACTTCTAATGTAGCATTCATCCGGCTCGAAGAAATTCTCGTGACCTCCAATGCGGCCCTCCGAACTACGAACGCGGCCCGCCATGTAAAAAGGTT
Organism: Tanypteryx hageni; assembly: GCA_028673005.1. Taxonomy (NCBI): domain Eukaryota; kingdom Metazoa; phylum Arthropoda; class Insecta; order Odonata; family Petaluridae; genus Tanypteryx; species Tanypteryx hageni. The sequence continues at coordinate 153,667,133 of CM054120.1, forward strand.
GGGCTGCACTGTTCTACATGATTCCGGATCTATTTGCAAATATTTTCGCTCTCCAGAATGTTGAATTGTATTGCCGCGTATGGATATGTGTAAGTAAGAGTAACTAATTTTATTGAAGGAATACTTATGCTAAGTACTGTGTGAATTCGCTGGCATTTGAAAATGGGAAACGTTATTAATCACGGATATATAAGTAACAACTGCCCGAAATTCCATACCTTCACGCTTTCCTGATGCTAAGGAGAGTTAAATAATTTGTAGATTAAGCTGTGTTAATATCTATGTCTACTCTATAAATTCAACTGTGCTCAAATATTTATGTATTTTCCTCGATATTAGAGTTTCCAAATAACTATTCAGGGATTATTTCCGGTACATTAATGTTGTGGAGTTGATTCTAAATTTCTATAAGTTTGAAAAACAAACATTTATGCATCACCTTTCCCAATGATATACTCATAATTGAGCAGTAACTTTATTAATATTTGGTAAAAGAATATTTATTGATTCGATTTCGGTGCATGGTACGATAGGTTCGCTTCAGAAACAATTCAAGTGAAACTTGTAGAAAGGAATATGATTTAGCTGGTTTTCGTTTCTAACGTCTGAGTCTAATAGCTTCGCTCTCTCCGTCCGTCCGTACGAACGTTTTTCCTGGCTTCTACAAAACGGATTCTCATGAAATTTGGCAATAAGTTTTTATGATCAAAGGGAATAATAAAATCGCATAAACGGTTAGCGAAATCGAATGAGGATTGCCACTTTACTGAAAACAAAAACAAACTTTCCATCATATCTCCTAAAATATTAGTCTTAACGATAAAATACTCAAAAACATATTAAGTACGAGCTAAAGAAAATATTTCATTCCAAATGCATTTTTATCTTAAAAATCGGCGATCTAAACAAAATCCAACAGGAAAGTAATTCGCTCCGAACTTAGAAAAAATCATGGATGGATAAAGAAAACAAACTTTTTTGTGAATAGGATATGCCATAATAAAAAATTAAGTTATATTACCTTACTTAAGCATGCAGACCTTTTTAAGCTGAAGGAATCGGATTATGAAAAACCAGAGGTAGGCAAAATTTAGTATAATTCAAACTTTCTTTAGGGGGATCATAAGGACCCCAGGCGCCCACTTACGTTGCGAAACAGAGTGCACCTATTTAACGTTTTCCTAATGTAAACAACATATTCACCAAAATACAGAGTTTGTTTAGGAAACGAAAAACAAAGGTAATGTTATGAAAAGACATTTAGCATCGCCGAAAAACTATTTATATGAACACTAACTTAACGAATCACACAGGGGAACTGTTTACGTCTCAAGCACCATCAAACGGCAAGCTCCGAAAACTTCCCTGGATGCTCTAAAATAGGTGTCTCCAACCATTCTGCACCCAATATTTACTTTTCATTTATAATTTTACCACGAATCGACTATGTCTACGTGGGCCATGATGCGAGATATACTGTTGAGCGAAGCCGGGGATACCCACAAGGGATCGCAAACTTTAGGAGACATACAAACCGGGGTCATAACATGCCCCACCTATTGGAATATTAATAACGTTTTCTTCGAGTTAAATAAATCGGAATAAAACTTTTTGAGTTTGCGACCTTAACAAAAGAATATTTACTTAAAAATTAAATTTCCCTGATAACAAAAGAAAATTCACATGAAATAAAGCGTGATTTATTGAATAATGTTAACTGTAACACTGCATATTCTGTACAATACTGGAAAGCTGGTGTGTAAGTTGATACTGCAACTCGAAAATTGTCACTCCGATATTTGTCTGTTAATTTGTTGCAATGCTTTGTTTTGATTTCATTCATGCAACACAACGTTGACTCACAAATATGTTGACTAAAGTATTGACTTCACCTTCAAGGCTACATTCCCAAATGAAATATAAGAATTTATTCAACCAAAATAGATATCGTCTCACTTGATTAAAAAAAAAGAAAAATGCTGAGAGACGGCCCCGGGATTGACTTTTGAAGGGCCAAATATCTACCAATCAATCGTGATCGACTAGTTAGAGACCTGTATTCTAGACGATTCCGGGTGTAATTGTAAATATTTCCGGTTTACGTTACAAGCGCCCCTATGCGGAAAGCACTGAAAACTTTCAGAAAGTTATAAATCAGAGTAGACCAACCCTCAGCGCGCGACACAGAACCGGCCCCCGAGCACTTTATGCGGCCCGCGAAGCTATGAAAAAAAATGATCGGTAAAATTCGATATAGACAATTTCATATATTTCAGTATATTTATCCTCTCAAAACTTTATCACTAGTCATTAATTTAGACTAGATTTTCGCTAATTAGATAACACAAAATCCCTTGGCAACTTCTAATGTAAACATTCATCCCGCTCGGTGAAGTTCTCGTAATTTCCAATGCGGCCCTCCGAACTACGATCGCGGCCCGCCGTGTAAAAGGTTGGGCTGCACTCTTCTAGATGATTCCTGATGAATTTGGAAATATTTTCGGTTTCCAGATGTTGAATTGTAATGCCGGGTATGGATATGTGCCGGTTACTAGATATTGTCTCATATTATTCAATAAAAAGAATAATGCTGAGAGACGGCACCGGGATTGACTTCTGAATGGGCAAAATAAGACCAATCAATCGTGATCGACATGTTGGAGACCACTATTCTAGAAGATTCTGGGTGTATTTTTAAATATTTCCGGTTTACGTTACTAGCGCCTCTATGCGAAAAGGTCTGAAAACCTTTTAGAAAGTTATAAATCAGAGTCACCCAACCTTCTGCCCGCGGGCCAAAAGCGGCCTCCGAAAACTTCATGCGGCTCGCGAAGCTATTATGAAAAGATGATCGGTAAAATTCGATATTGACAAATTCATATATTTCAGTACAATTATGCTCTCAAAATCTTTTCCGATGGAAGTTTATCACTAGTCATTTATTTAGGCATGATTTTCGCTAATATGAGACAACAAAATCCCTTGGCAACTTCTAATGTAGCATTCATCCGGCTCGAAGAAATTCTCGTGACCTCCAATGCGGCCCTCCGAACTACGAACGCGGCCCGCCATGTAAAAAGGTTGGGCTGCACTGTTCTACATGATTCCGGATCTATTTGCAAATATTTTCGCTCTCCAGAATGTTGAATTGTATTGCCGCGTATGGATATGTGTAAGTAAGAGTAACTAATTTTATTGAAGGAATACTTATGCTAAGTACTGTGTGAATTCGCTGGCATTTGAAAATGGGAAACGTTATTAATCACGGATATATAAGTAACAACTGCCCGAAATTCCATACCTTCACGCTTTCCTGATGCTAAGGAGAGTTAAATAATTTGTAGATTAAGCTGTGTTAATATCTATGTCTACTCTATAAATTCAACTGTGCTCAAATATTTATGTATTTTCCTCGATATTAGAGTTTCCAAATAACTATTCAGGGATTATTTCCGGTACATTAATGTTGTGGAGTTGATTCTAAATTTCTATAAGTTTGAAAAACAAACATTTATGCATCACCTTTCCCAATGATATACTCATAATTGAGCAGTAACTTTATTAATATTTGGTAAAAGAATATTTATTGATTCGATTTCGGTGCATGGTACGATAGGTTCGCTTCAGAAACAATTCAAGTGAAACTTGTAGAAAGGAATATGATTTAGCTGGTTTTCGTTTCTAACGTCTGAGTCTAATAGCTTCGCTCTCTCCGTCCGTCCGTACGAACGTTTTTCCTGGCTTCTACAAAACGGATTCTCATGAAATTTGGCAATAAGTTTTTATGATCAAAGGGAATAATAAAATCGCATAAACGGTTAGCGAAATCGAATGAGGATTGCCACTTTACTGAAAACAAAAACAAACTTTCCATCATATCTCCTAAAATATTAGTCTTAACGATAAAATACTCAAAAACATATTAAGTACGAGCTAAAGAAAATATTTCATTCCAAATGCATTTTTATCTTAAAAATCGGCGATCTAAACAAAATCCAACAGGAAAGTAATTCGCTCCGAACTTAGAAAAAATCATGGATGGATAAAGAAAACAAACTTTTTTGTGAATAGGATATGCCATAATAAAAAATTAAGTTATATTACCTTACTTAAGCATGCAGACCTTTTTAAGCTGAAGGAATCGGATTATGAAAAACCAGAGGTAGGCAAAATTTAGTATAATTCAAACTTTCTTTAGGGGGATCATAAGGACCCCAGGCGCCCACTTACGTTGCGAAACAGAGTGCACCTATTTAACGTTTTCCTAATGTAAACAACATATTCACCAAAATACAGAGTTTGTTTAGGAAACGAAAAACAAAGGTAATGTTATGAAAAGACATTTAGCATCGCCGAAAAACTATTTATATGAACACTAACTTAACGAATCACACAGGGGAACTGTTTACGTCTCAAGCACCATCAAACGGCAAGCTCCGAAAACTTCCCTGGATGCTCTAAAATAGGTGTCTCCAACCATTCTGCACCCAATATTTACTTTTCATTTATAATTTTACCACGAATCGACTATGTCTACGTGGGCCATGATGCGAGATATACTGTTGAGCGAAGCCGGGGATACCCACAAGGGATCGCAAACTTTAGGAGACATACAAACCGGGGTCATAACATGCCCCACCTATTGGAATATTAATAACGTTTTCTTCGAGTTAAATAAATCGGAATAAAACTTTTTGAGTTTGCGACCTTAACAAAAGAATATTTACTTAAAAATTAAATTTCCCTGATAACAAAAGAAAATTCACATGAAATAAAGCGTGATTTATTGAATAATGTTAACTGTAACACTGCATATTCTGTACAATACTGGAAAGCTGGTGTGTAAGTTGATACTGCAACTCGAAAATTGTCACTCCGATATTTGTCTGTTAATTTGTTGCAATGCTTTGTTTTGATTTCATTCATGCAACACAACGTTGACTCACAAATATGTTGACTAAAGTATTGACTTCACCTTCAAGGCTACATTCCCAAATGAAATATAAGAATTTATTCAACCAAAATAGATATCGTCTCACTTGATTAAAAAAAAAGAAAAATGCTGAGAGACGGCCCCGGGATTGACTTTTGAAGGGCCAAATATCTACCAATCAATCGTGATCGACTAGTTAGAGACCTGTATTTTAGACGATTCCGGGTGTAATTGTAAATATTTCCGGTTTACGTTACAAGCGCCCCTATGCGGAAAGCACTGAAAACTTTCAGAAAGTTATAAATCAGAGTAGACCAACCCTCAGCGCGCGACACAGAACCGGCCCCCGAGCACTTTATGCGGCCCGCGAAGCTATGAAAAAAAATGATCGGTAAAATTCGATATAGACAATTTCATATATTTCAGTATATTTATCCTCTCAAAACTTTATCACTAGTCATTAATTTAGACTAGATTTTCGCTAATTAGATAACACAAAATCCCTTGGCAACTTCTAATGTAAACATTCATCCCGCTCGGTGAAGTTCTCGTAATTTCCAATGCGGCCCTCCGAACTACGATCGCGGCCCGCCGTGTAAAAGGTTGGGCTGCACTCTTCTAGATGATTCCTGATGAATTTGGAAATATTTTCGGTTTCCAGATGTTGAATTGTAATGCCGGGTATGGATATGTGCCGGTTACTAGATATTGTCTCATATTATTCAATAAAAAGAATAATGCTGAGAGACGGCACCGGGATTGACTTCTGAATGGGCAAAATAAGACCAATCAATCGTGATCGACATGTTGGAGACCACTATTCTAGAAGATTCTGGGTGTATTTTTAAATATTTCCGGTTTACGTTACTAGCGCCTCTATGCGAAAAGTTCTGAAAACCTTTTAGAAAGTTATAAATCAGAGTCACCCAACCTTCTGCCCGCGGGCCAAAAGCGGCCTCCGAAAACTTCATGCGGCTCGCGAAGCTATTATGAAAAGATGATCGGTAAAATTCGATATTGACAAATTCATATATTTCAGTAAAATTATGCTCTCAAAATCATATCCGATGGAAGTTTATCACTAGTCATTTATTTAGGCATGATTTTCGCTAATATGAGACAGCAAAATCACTTGGCAAATTCTAATGTAAACATTCATCCGGCTCGGGGAAGTTCTCGTGTCTTCCAATGCTGCCCTCCGAACTACGAACGCGGCCCGCAATGTAAAAAGGTCGGGCTGCACTCTTCTAGATGATTTCTGATGAATTTGGAAATATTTTCGGTTTCCAGATGTTGAATTGTAATGCCGGGTATGGATATGTGCCGGTTACTAGATATTGTCTCACTGTATTCAACAAAAAGAAAAATGCTGAGAGACGGCTCCGGGATTGACTTCTGAATGGGCAAAATAAGACCAATCAATCGTGATCGACATGTTGGAGACCACTATTCTAGAAGATTCTGGGTGTATTTTTAAATATTTCCGGTTTACGTTACTAGCGCCTCTATGCGAAAAGTTCTGAAAACCTTTTAGAAAGTTATAAATCAGAGTCACCCAACCCTCTGCCCGCGTGCCAAAAGAGGCCCCCGAAAACTTCATGCGGCTCGCGAAGCTATTATGAAAAGATGATCGGTAAAATTCGATATTGACAAATTCCTATATTTCAGTACAATTATGCTCTCAAAATCATTTCCGATGGAAGTTTATCACTAGTCATTTATTTAGACATGATTTTCGCTAATATGAGACAACAAAATCCCTTGGCAACTTCTAATGTAAACATTCATCCGGCTCGAAGAAATTCTCGTGACCTCCAATGCGGCCCTCCGAACTACGAACGCGGCCCGCCATGTAAAAAGGTTGGGCTGCACTGTTCTACATGATTCCGGATCTATTTGCCTATATTTTCGCTCTCTAGAATGTTGAATTGTATTGCCGCGTATGGATATGTGTAAGTAAGAGTAACTAATTTTATTGAAGGAATACTTATGCTAAATACTGTGTGAATTCGCTGGCATTTGAAAATGGGAAACGTTATTAATCACGGATATATAAGTAACAACTGCCCGAAATTCCATACCTTCACGCTTTCCTGATGCTAAGGAGAGTTAAATAATTTGTAGATTAAGCTGTGTTAATATCTATGTCTACTCTATATATTCAACTGTGCTCAAATATTTATGAATTTGCCTCGATATTAGCGTTTCCTAATAACTATTCAGGGATTATTTCCGGTACATTAATGTTGTGGAGTTGATTCTAAATTTCTATAAGTTTGAAAAACAAACATTTATGCATCACCTTTCCCAATGATATACTCATAATTGAGCAGTAACTTTATTAATATTTGGTAAAAGAATATTTATTGATTCGATTTCGGTGCATGGTACGATAGGTTCGCTTCAGAAACAATTCAAGTGAAACTTGTAGAAAGGAATATGATTTAGCTGGTTTTCGTTTCTAACGTCTGAGCCTAATAGCTTCGCTCTCTCCGTCCGTCCGTACGAACGTTTTTCCTGGCTTCTACGAAACGGATTCTCATGAAATTTGGCAATAAGTTTTTATGACCAAAGGGAATAATAAAATCGCATAAACGGTTAGCGAAATCGAATGAGGATTGCCACTTTACTGAAAACAAAAACAAACTTTCCATCATATCTCGTAAAATATTAGTCTTAACGATAAAATATTCAAAAATATTGTAAGTACGAGCTAAAGAAAATATTTCATTCCAAATGCATTTTTATCTTAAAAATCGGCAATCTAAACAAAATCCAACAGGAAAGTAATTCGCTCCGAACTTAGAAAAAATCATGGATGGATAACGAAAACAATCTTTTCTGTGAATAAGATATGCCATAATAAAAAATTAAGTTATATTACCTTACTTAAGCATGCAGGCCTTTTTAAGCTTAAGGAATCAGATTTTGAAAAATCAGAGGTAGCCAAAATATAGTATAATTCTAAGTTTCTTTAGGGGGATCTTAAGGACCCCAGGCGCCCACTTACGTTGCGAAATAGAGTGCACCTATTTAACGTTTTCCTAATGTAAACGACATATTCACCAAAATACAGAGTATGTTTAGGAAACGAAAAACAATGGTCATGTTATGAAAAGACATTTAACATCGCCGAAAAACAATTTATATGAACACTAACTTAACGAATCACACAGTGGAAACTGTTTACGTCTCAAGCGCCATCAAACGGCAAGCTCCGAAAACTTCCCTGGATGCTCTAAAATAGGTGTCTCCAACCATTCTGCACCCAATATTTACTTTTCATTTATAATTTTACCAAGAATCGACTATGTCTACGTGGGCCATGATGCGAGATATACTGTTGAGCGAAGCCGGGGGTACCCAAAAGGGATCGCAAACTTTAGGAGACATACCAACCGGGGTCATAACATGCCCCACCTATTGGAATATTAATAACGTTTTCTTCGAGTTAAATAAATCGGAATAAAACTATTTGAGTTTGCGACCTTAACAAAAGAATATTTACTTAAAAATTAAATTTCCCTGATAGCAAAAGAAAATTCACATGAAATGAAGCGTGATTTATTGAATAATGTTAACTGTAACACTGCATATTCTGTACAATACTGGAAAGCTGGTGTGTAAGTTGATACTGCAACTCGAAAATTGTCACTCCGATATTTGTCTGTTAATTTGGTGTAATGCTTTGTTTTGATTTCATTCATGCAACACAACGTTGACTCACAAATTTGTTGACTAAAGTATTGACTTCACCTTCAAGGCTACATTCCCAAATGAAATATAAGAATTTATTCAACCAAAATAGATATCGTCTCACTTGATTAAAAAAAAAGAAAAATGCTGAGAGACGGCCCCGGGATTGACTTTTGAAGGGCCAAATATCTACCAATCAATCGTGATCGACTAGTTAGAGACCTGTATTCTAGACGATTCCGGGTGTAATTGTAAATATTTCCGGTTTACGTTACAAGCGCCCCTATGCGGAAAGCACTGAAAACTTTCAGAAAGTTATAAATCAGAGTAGACCAACCCTCAGCGCGCGGGCCAGAAGCGGCCCCCGAGCACTTTATGCGGCCCGCGAAGCTATGAAAAAAAATGATCGGTAAAATTCGATACAGACAATTTCATATATTTCAGTATATTTATCCTCTCAAAACTTTATCACTAGTCACTTATTTAGACAAGATATTCGCTAATTTGATAACACAAAATCCCTTGGCAACTTCTAATGTAAACATTCATCCAGCTCGGTGAAGTTCTCGTGATTTCCAATGCGGCCCTAAGAACTACGAACGCGGCCCGTGGTGTAAAAATGTTGGACTGCACTTTTCTAGATGATTCCTGATGAATTTGGAAATATTTTCGGTTTCCAGATGTTGAATTGTAATGCCGTTTATGGATATGTGGCGGTTACTAGATATTGTCTCATTTTATTCAATAAAAAGAATAATGCTGAGAGACGGCTCCTTGATTGACTTCTGAAAAGGCATAAATATACCACTCAATAGTGATCGACATGTTGGAGACCACTATTCTAGAAGATTCTTGGTGTATTTTTAAATATTTCCGGTTTACGTTACAAGCACCCCTATGCGGAAAGCGCTGAAAACCTTTCAGAAAGTCATAAATCAGAGTCACCCAACCTTCTGACCGCGGGCCAAAAGCGGCCCCCGAAAACTTCATGCTGCTCGCGAAGCTATTATGTAAAGATGATCGGTAAAATTCGATATTGACAAATTCATATATTTCAGTACAATTATGCTCTCAAAATCTTTTCCGATGGAAGTTTATCACTAGTCATTTATTTAGGCATGATTTTCGCTAATATGAGACAACAAAATCCCTTGGCAACTTCTAATGTAGCATTCATCCGGCTCGAAGAAATTCTCGTGACCTCCAATGCGGCCCTCCGAACTACGAACGCGGCCCGCCATGTAAAAAGGTTGGGCTGCACTGTTCTACATAATTCCGGATCTATTTGCAAATATTTTCGCTCTCCAGAATGTTGAATTGTATTGCCGCGTATGGATATGTGTAAGTAAGAGTAACTAATTTTATTGAAGGAATACTTATGCTAAGTACTGTGTGAATTCGCTGGCATTTGAAAATGGGAAACGTTATTAATCACGGATATATAAGTAACAACTGCCCGAAATTCCATACCTTCACGCTTTCCTGATGCTAAGGAGAGTTAAATAATTTGTAGATTAAGCTGTGTTAATATCTATGTCTACTCTATAAATTCAACTGTGCTCAAATATTTATGTATTTGCCTCGATATTAGAGTTTCCAAATAACTATTCAGGGATTATTTCCGGTACATTAATGTTGTGGAGTTGATTCTAAATTTCTATAAGTTTGAAAAACAAACATTTATGCATCACCTTTCCCAATGATATACTCATAATTGAGCAGTAACTTTATTAATATTTGGTAAAAGAATATTTATTGATTCGATTTCGGTGCATGGTACGATAGGTTCGCTTCAGAAACAATTCAAGTGAAACTTGTAGAAAGGAATATGATTTAGCTGGTTTTCGTTTCTAACGTCTGAGTCTAATAGCTTCGCTCTCTCCGTCCGTCCGTACGAACGTTTTTCCTGGCTTCTACAAAACGGATTCTCATGAAATTTGGCAATAAGTTTTTATGACCAAAGGGAATAATAAAATCGCATAAACGGTTAGCGAAATCGAATGAGGATTGCCACTTTACTGAAAACAAAAACAAACTTTCCATCATATCTCGTAAAATATTAGTCTTAACGATAAAATACTCAAAAACATATTAAGTACGAGCTAAAGAAAATATTTCATTCCAAATGCATTTTTATCTTAAAAATCGGCGATCTAAACAAAATCCAACAGGAAAGTAATTCGCTCCGAACTTAGAAAAAATCATGGATGGATAAAGAAAACAAACTTTTTTGTGAATAAGATATGCCATAATAAAAAATTAAATTATATTACCTTACTTAAGCATGCAGACCTTTTTAAGCTGAAGGAATCGGATTATGAAAAACCAGAGGTAGGCAAAATTTAGTATAATTCAAACTTTCTTTAGGGGGATCATAAGGACCCCAGGCGCCCACTTACGTTGCGAAACAGAGTGCACCTATTTAACGTTTTCCTAATGTAAACGACATATTCACCAAAATACAGAGTATGTTTAGGAAACGAAAAACAAAGGTAATGTTATGAAAAGACATTTAGCATCGCCGAAAAACTATTTATATGAACACTAACTTAACGAATCACACAGGGGAAACTGTTTACGTCTCAAGCACCATCAAACGGCAAGCTCCGAAAACTTCCCTGGATGCTCTAAAATAGGTGTCTCCAACCATTCTGCACCCAATATTTACTTTTCATTTATAATTTTACCACGAATCGACTATGTCTACGTGGGCCATGATGCGAGATATACTGTTGAGCGAAGCCGGGGATACCCACAAGGGATCGCAAACTTTAGGAGACATACAAACCGGGGTCATAACATGCCCCACCTATTGGAATATTAATAACGTTTTCTTCGAGTTAAATAAATCGGAATAAAACTTTTTGAGTTTGCGACCTTAACAAAAGAATATTTACTTAAAAATTAAATTTCCCTGATAACAAAAGAAAATTCACATGAAATGAAGCGTGATTTATTGAATAATGTTAACTGTAACACTGCATATTCTGTACAATACTGGAAAGCTGGTGTGTAAGTTGATACTGCAACTCGAAAATTGTCACTCCGATATTTGTCTGTTAATTTGTTGCAATGCTTTGTTTTGATTTCATTCATGCAACACAACGTTGACTCACAAATATGTTGACTAAAGTATTGACTTCACCTTCAAGGCTACATTCCCAAATGAAATATAAGAATTTATTCAACCAAAATAGATATCGTCTCACTTGATTAAAAAAAAAGAAAAATGCTGAGAGACGGCCCCGGGATTGACTTTTGAAGGGCCAAATATCTACCAATCAATCGTGATCGACTAGTTAGAGACCTGTATTCTAGACGATTCCGGTTGTAATTGTAAATATTTCCGGTTTACGTTACAAGCGCCCCTATGCGGAAAGCACTGAAAACTTTCAGAAAGTTATAAATCAGAGTAGACCAACCCTCAGCGCGCGAGCCAGAAGCGGCCCCCGAGCACTTTATGCGGCCCGCGAAGCTATGAAAAAAAATGATCGGTAAAATTCGATATAGACAATTTCATATATTTCAGTATATTTATCCTCTCAAAACTTTATCACTAGTCATTAATTTAGACTAGATTTTCGCTAATTAGATAACACAAAATCCCTTGGCAACTTCTAATGTAAACATTCATCCCGCTCGGTGAAGTTCTCGTAATTTCCAATGCGGCCCTCCGAACTACGATCGCGGCCCGCCGTGTAAAAGGTTGGGCTGCACTCTTCTAGATGATTCCTGATGAATTTGGAAATATTTTCGGTTTCCAGATGTTGAATTGTAATGCCGTTTATGGATATGTGCCAGTTACTAGATACTGTCTCATTTCATTCAATAAAAAGAATGATGCTGAGAGACGGCACCGGGATTGACTTCTGAATGGGCAAAATAAGACCAATCAATCGTGATCGACATGTTGGAGACCACTATTCTAGAGGATTCCTGGTGTATTTTTAAATATTTCCAGTTTACGTTACAAGCGCCCATATGCGGAAAGCGCTGTAAACCTTTCAGAAAGTTATAAATCAGAGTCACCCAACCTTCTGCCCGCGGGCCAAAAGCGGCCTCCGAAAACTTCATGCGGCTCGCGAAGCTATTATGAAAAGATGATCGGTAAAATTCGATATTGACAAATTCATATATTTCAGTAAAATTATGCTCTCAAAATCATATCCGATGGAAGTTTATCACTAGTCATTTATTTAGGCATGATTTTCGCTAATATGAGACAGCAAAATCCCTTGGCAACTTCTAATGTAAACATTCATCCGGCTCGGGGAAGTTCTCGTGACTTCCAATGCTGCCCTCCGAACTACGAACGCGGCCCGCAATGTAAAAAGGTCGGGCTGCACTCTTCTAGATGATTTCTGATGAATTTGGAAATATTTTCGGTTTCCAGATGTTGAATTGTAATGCCGGGTATGGATATGTGCCGGTTACTAGATATTGTATCATATTATTCAATAAAAAGAATAATGCTGAGAGACGGCACCGGGATTGACTTCTGAATGGGCAAAATAAGACCAATCAATCGTGATCGACATGTTGGAGACCACTATTCTAGAGGATTCCTGGTGTATATTTAAATATTTCCGGTTTACGTTACAAGCGCCCATATGCGGAAAGCGCTGTAAACCTTTCAAAAAGTTATAAATCAGAGTCACCCAACCTTCTGCACGCGGGCCGAAAGCGGCCCCCGAAAACTTCATGCGGCTCGCGAAGCTATTATGAAAAGATGATCGGTAAAATTCGATATTGACAAATTCATATATTTCAGTAAAATTATGCTCTCAAAATCATATCCGATGGAAGTTTATCACTAGTCATTTATTTTGGCATGATTTTCGCTAATATGAGACAACAAAATCCCTTGGCAACTTCTAATGTAAACATTCATCCGGCTCGAAGAAATTCTCGTGACCTCCAATGCCGCCCTACGAACTACGAACGCGGCCCGCCATGTAAAAAGGTTGGGCTGCACTGTTCTACATGATTCCGGATCTATTTGCAAATATTTTCGCTCTCCAGAATGTTGAATTGTATTGCCGCGTATGGATATGTGTAAGTAAGAGTAACTAATTTTATTGAAGGAATACTTATGCTAAGTACTGTGTGAATTCGCTGGCATTTGAAAATGGGAAACGTTATTTATCACGGATATATAAGTAACAACTTCCCGAAATTCCATACCTTCACGCTTTCCTGATGCTAAGGAGAGTTAAATAATTTTTAGATTAAGCTGTGTTAATATCTATGTCTACTCTATAAATTCAACTGTGCTCAAATATTTATGTATTTGCCTCGATATTAGCGTTTCCAAATAACTATTCAGGGATTATTTCCGGTACATTAATGTTGTGGAGTTGATTCTAAATTTCTATAAGTTTGAAAAACAAACATTTATGCATCACCTTTCCCAATGATATACTCATAATTGAGCAGTAACTTTATTAATATTTGGTAAAAGAATATTTATTGATTCGATTTCGGTGCATGGTACGATAGGTTCGCTTCAGAAACAATTCAAGTGAAACTTGTACAAAGGAATATGATTTAGCTGGTTTTCGTTTCTAACGTCTGAGCCTAATAGCTTCGCTCTCTCCGTCCGTCCGTACGAACGTTTTTCCTGGCTTCTACGAAACGGATTCTCATGAAATTTGGCAATAAGTTTTTATGACCAAAGGGAATAATAAAATCGCATAAACGGTTAGCGAAATCGAATGAGGATTGCCACTTTACTGAAAACAAAAACAAACTTTCCATCATATCTCGTAAAATATTAGTCTTAACGATAAAATATTCAAAAATATTGAAAGTACGAGCTAAAGAAAATATTTCATTCCAAATGCATTTTTATCTTAAAAATCGGCGATCTAAACAATATCCAACAGGAAAGTAATTCGCTCCGAACTTAGAAAAAATCATGGATGGATAACGAAAACAATTTTTCTGTGAATAAGATATGCCATAATAAAAAATTAAGTTATATTACCTTACTTAAGCATGCAGGCCCTTTTAAGCTTAAGGAATCAGATTTTGAAAAATCAGAGGTAGCCAAAATATAGTATAATTCTAAGTTTCTTTAGGGGGATCTTAAGGACCCCAGGCGCCCACTTACGTTGCGAAATAGAGTGCACCTATTTAACGTTTTCCTAATGTAAACGACATATTCACCAAAATACAGAGTATGTTTAGGAAACGAAAAACAAAGGTCATGTTATGAAAAGACATTTAACATCGCCGAAAAACTATTTATATGAACACTAACTTAACGAATCACACAGTGGAAACTGTTTACGTCTCAAGCGCCATCAAACGGCAAGCTCCGAAAACTTCCCTGGATGCTCTAAAATAGGTGTCTCCAACCATTCTGCACCCAATATTTACTTTTCATTTATAATTTTACCAAGAATCGACTATGTCTACGTGGGCCATGATGCGAGATATACTGTTGAGCGAAGCCGGGGATACCCACAAGGGATCGCAAACTTTAGGAGACATATAAACCAGGGTCATAACATGCCCCACCTATTGGAATATTAATAACGTTATCTTCGAGTTAAATAAATCGGAATAAAACTATTTGAGTTTGCGACCTTAACAAAAGAATATTGACTTAAAAATTAAATTTCCCTGATAACAAAAGAAAATTCACATGAAATGAAGCGTGATTTATTGAATAATGTTAACTGTAACACTGCATATTCTGTACAATACTGGAAAGCTGGTGTGTAAGTTGATACTGCAACTCGAAAATTGTCACTCCGATATTTGTCTGTTAATTTGGTGCAATGCTTTGTTTTGATTTCATTCATGCAACACAACGTTGACTCACAAATATGTTGACTAAAGTATTGACTTCACCTTCAAGGCTACATTCCCAAATGAAATATAAGAATTTATTCAACCAAAATAAATATCGTCTCACTTGATTAAAAAAAAAGAAAAATGCTGAGAGACGGCCCCGGGATTGACTTTTGAAGGGCCAAATATCTACCAATCAATCGTGATCGACTAGTTAGAGACCTGTATTCTAGACGATTCCGGGTGTAATTGTAAATATTTCCGGTTTACGTTACAAGCGCCCCTATGCGGAAAGCACTGAAAACTTTCAGAAAGTTATAAATCAGAGTAGACCAACCCTCAGCGCGCGGGCCAGAAGCGGCCCCCGAGCACTTTATGCGGCCCGCGAAGCTATGAAAAAAAATGATCGGTAAAATTCGATATAGACAATTTCATATATTTCAGTATATTTATCCTCTCAAAACTTTATCACTAGTCATTAATTTAGACTAGATTTTCGCTAATTAGATAACACAAAATCCCTTGGCAACTTCTAATGTAAACATTCATCCAGCTCGGTGAAGTTCTCGTGATTTCCAATGCGGCCCACCGATCTACGAACGCGACCCGCCGTGTAAAAGGTTGGGCTGCACTGTTCTAGATGATTCCTGATGAATTTGGAAATATTTTCGGTTTCCAGATGTTGAATTGTAATGCCGTTTATGGATATGTGCCAGTTACTAGATACTGTCTCATTTCATTCAATAAAAAGAATAATGCTGAGAGACGGCTCCGGGATTGATATCTGAAGGGACATATATAGACCATTCAATCGTGATCGACATGTTGGAGACCACTATTCTAGAGGATTCCTGGTGTATTTTTAAATATTTCCGGTTTACGTTACAAGCGCCAATATGCGGAAAGCGCTGTAAACCTTTCAGAAAGTTATAAATCAGAGTCACCCAACCTTCTGCCCGCGGGCCAAAAGCGGCCCCCGAAAACTTCAAGCGGCTCGCGAAGCTATTATGAAAAGATGATCGGTAAAATTCGATATTGACAAATTCATATATTTCAGTAAAATTATGCTCTCAAAATCATATCCGATGGAAGTTTATCACTAGTCATTTATTTAGGCATGATTTTCGCTAATATGAGACAACAAAATCCCTTGGCAACTTCTAATGTAACATTCATCCTGCTCGAAGAAATTCTCGTGACCTCCAATGCTGCCCTCCGAACTACGAACGCGGCCCGCAATGTAAAAAGGTCGGGCTGCACTCTTCTAGATGATTTCTGATGAATTTGGAAATATTTTCGTTTTCCAGATGTTGAATTGTAATGCCGGGTATGGATATGTGCCGGTTACTAGATATTGTCTCACTGTATTCAACAAAAAGAAAAATGCTGAGAGACGGCTCCGGGATTGACTTCTGAATGGGCAAAATAAGACCAATCAATCGTGATCGACATGTTGGAGACCACTATTCTAGAAGATTCTGGGTGTATTTTTAAATATTTCCGGTTTACGTTACTAGCGCCTCTATGCGAAAAGTTCTGAAAACCTTTTAGAAAGTTATAAATCAGAGTCACCCAACCCTCTGCCCGCGTGCCAAAAGAGGCCCCCGAAAACTTCATGCGGCTCGCGAAGCTATTATGAAAAGATGATCGGTAAAATTCGATATTGACAAATTCCTATATTTCAGTACAATTATGCTCTCAAAATCATTTCCGATGGAAGTTTATCACTAGTCATTTATTTAGACATGATTTTCGCTAATATGAGACAACAAAATCCCTTGGCAACTTCTAATGTAAACATTCATCCGGCTCGAAGAAATTCTCGTGACCTCCAATGCGGCCCTCCGAACTACGAACGCGGCCCGCCATGTAAAAAGGTTGGGCTGCACTGTTCTACATGATTCCGGATCAATTTGCAAATATTTTCGCTCTCTAGAATGTTGAATTGTATTGCCGCGTATGGATATGTGTAAGTAAGAGTAACTAATTTTATTGAAGGAATACTTATGCTAAATACTGTGTGAATTCGCTGGCATTTGAAAATGGGAAACGTTATTAATCACGGATATATAAGTAACAACTGCCCGAAATTCCATAC
Organism: Tanypteryx hageni; assembly: GCA_028673005.1. Classification (NCBI taxonomy): domain Eukaryota; kingdom Metazoa; phylum Arthropoda; class Insecta; order Odonata; family Petaluridae; genus Tanypteryx; species Tanypteryx hageni. Next base: position 153,684,658 of record CM054120.1, read on the forward strand.
CTTCACGCTTTCCTGATGCTAAGGAGAGTTAAATAATTTGTAGATTAAGCTGTGTTAATATCTATGTCTACTCTATATATTCAACTGTGCTCAAATATTTATGAATTTGCCTCGATATTAGCGTTTCCTAATAACTATTCAGGGATTATTTCCGGTACATTAATGTTGTGGAGTTGATTCTAAATTTCTATAAGTTTGAAAAACAAACATTTATGCATCACCTTTCCCAATGATATACTCATAATTGAGCAGTAACTTTATTAATATTTGGTAAAAGAATATTTATTGATTCGATTTCGGTGCATGGTACGATAGGTTCGCTTCAGAAACAATTCAAGTGAAACTTGTAGAAAGGAATATGATTTAGCTGGTTTTCGTTTCTAACGTCTGAGCCTAATAGCTTCGCTCTCTCCGTCCGTCCGTACGAACGTTTTTCCTGGCTTCTACGAAACGGATTCTCATGAAATTTGGCAATAAGTTTTTATGACCAAAGGGAATAATAAAATCGCATAAACGGTTAGCGAAATCGAATGAGGATTGCCACTTTACTGAAAACAAAAACAAACTTTCCATCATATCTCGTAAAATATTAGTCTTAACGATAAAATATTCAAAAATATTGAAAGTACGAGCTAAAGAAAATATTTCATTCCAAATGCATTTTTATCTTAAAAATCGGCGATCTAAACAATATCCAACAGGAAAGTAATTCGCTCCGAACTTAGAAAAAATCATGGATGGATAACGAAAACAATTTTTCTGTGAATAAGATATGCCATAATAAAAAATTAAGTTATATTACCTTACTTAAGCATGCAGGCCCTTTTAAGCTTAAGGAATCAGATTTTGAAAAATCAGAGGTAGCCAAAATATAGTATAATTCTAAGTTTCTTTAGGGGGATCTTAAGGACCCCAGGCGCCCACTTACGTTGCGAAATAGAGTGCACCTATTTAACGTTTTCCTAATGTAAACGACATATTCACCAAAATACAGAGTATGTTTAGGAAACGAAAAACAAAGGTCATGTTATGAAAAGACATTTAACATCGCCGAAAAACTATTTATATGAACACTAACTTAACGAATCACACAGTGGAAACTGTTTACGTCTCAAGCGCCATCAAACGGCAAGCTCCGAAAACTTCCCTGGATGCTCTAAAATAGGTGTCTCCAACCATTCTGCACCCAATATTTACTTTTCATTTATAATTTTACCAAGAATCGACTATGTCTACGTGGGCCATGATGCGAGATATACTGTTGAGCGAAGCCGGGGATACCCACAAGGGATCGCAAACTTTAGGAGACATATAAACCAGGGTCATAACATGCCCCACCTATTGGAATATTAATAACGTTATCTTCGAGTTAAATAAATCGGAATAAAACTATTTGAGTTTGCGACCTTAACAAAAGAATATTGACTTAAAAATTAAATTTCCCTGATAACAAAAGAAAATTCACATGAAATGAAGCGTGATTTATTGAATAATGTTAACTGTAACACTGCATATTCTGTACAATACTGGAAAGCTGGTGTGTAAGTTGATACTGCAACTCGAAAATTGTCACTCCGATATTTGTCTGTTAATTTGGTGCAATGCTTTGTTTTGATTTCATTCATGCAACACAACGTTGACTCACAAATATGTTGACTAAAGTATTGACTTCACCTTCAAGGCTACATTCCCAAATGAAATATAAGAATTTATTCAACCAAAATAAATATCGTCTCACTTGATTAAAAAAAAAGAAAAATGCTGAGAGACGGCCCCGGGATTGACTTTTGAAGGGCCAAATATCTACCAATCAATCGTGATCGACTAGTTAGAGACCTGTATTCTAGACGATTCCGGGTGTAATTGTAAATATTTCCGGTTTACGTTACAAGCGCCCCTATGCGGAAAGCACTGAAAACTTTCAGAAAGTTATAAATCAGAGTAGACCAACCCTCAGCGCGCGGGCCAGAAGCGGCCCCCGAGCACTTTATGCGGCCCGCGAAGCTATGAAAAAAAATGATCGGTAAAATTCGATATAGACAATTTCATATATTTCAGTATATTTATCCTCTCAAAACTTTATCACTAGTCATTAATTTAGACTAGATTTTCGCTAATTAGATAACACAAAATCCCTTGGCAACTTCTAATGTAAACATTCATCCAGCTCGGTGAAGTTCTCGTGATTTCCAATGCGGCCCACCGATCTACGAACGCGACCCGCCGTGTAAAAGGTTGGGCTGCACTGTTCTAGATGATTCCTGATGAATTTGGAAATATTTTCGGTTTCCAGATGTTGAATTGTAATGCCGTTTATGGATATGTGCCAGTTACTAGATACTGTCTCATTTCATTCAATAAAAAGAATAATGCTGAGAGACGGCTCCGGGATTGATATCTGAAGGGACATATATAGACCATTCAATCGTGATCGACATGTTGGAGACCACTATTCTAGAGGATTCCTGGTGTATTTTTAAATATTTCCGGTTTACGTTACAAGCGCCAATATGCGGAAAGCGCTGTAAACCTTTCAGAAAGTTATAAATCAGAGTCACCCAACCTTCTGCCCGCGGGCCAAAAGCGGCCCCCGAAAACTTCAAGCGGCTCGCGAAGCTATTATGAAAAGATGATCGGTAAAATTCGATATTGACAAATTCATATATTTCAGTAAAATTATGCTCTCAAAATCATATCCGATGGAAGTTTATCACTAGTCATTTATTTAGGCATGATTTTCGCTAATATGAGACAACAAAATCCCTTGGCAACTTCTAATGTAACATTCATCCTGCTCGAAGAAATTCTCGTGACCTCCAATGCTGCCCTCCGAACTACGAACGCGGCCCGCAATGTAAAAAGGTCGGGCTGCACTCTTCTAGATGATTTCTGATGAATTTGGAAATATTTTCGTTTTCCAGATGTTGAATTGTAATGCCGGGTATGGATATGTGCCGGTTACTAGATATTGTCTCACTGTATTCAACAAAAAGAAAAATGCTGAGAGACGGCTCCGGGATTGACTTCTGAATGGGCAAAATAAGACCAATCAATCGTGATCGACATGTTGGAGACCACTATTCTAGAAGATTCTGGGTGTATTTTTAAATATTTCCGGTTTACGTTACTAGCGCCTCTATGCGAAAAGTTCTGAAAACCTTTTAGAAAGTTATAAATCAGAGTCACCCAACCCTCTGCCCGCGTGCCAAAAGAGGCCCCCGAAAACTTCATGCGGCTCGCGAAGCTATTATGAAAAGATGATCGGTAAAATTCGATATTGACAAATTCCTATATTTCAGTACAATTATGCTCTCAAAATCATTTCCGATGGAAGTTTATCACTAGTCATTTATTTAGACATGATTTTCGCTAATATGAGACAACAAAATCCCTTGGCAACTTCTAATGTAAACATTCATCCGGCTCGAAGAAATTCTCGTGACCTCCAATGCGGCCCTCCGAACTACGAACGCGGCCCGCCATGTAAAAAGGTTGGGCTGCACTGTTCTACATGATTCCGGATCTATTTGCCTATATTTTCGCTCTCTAGAATGTTGAATTGTATTGCCGCGTATGGATATGTGTAAGTAAGAGTAACTAATTTTATTGAAGGAATACTTATGCTAAATACTGTGTGAATTCGCTGGCATTTGAAAATGGGAAACGTTATTAATCACGGATATATAAGTAACAACTGCCCGAAATTCCATACCTTCACGCTTTCCTGATGCTAAGGAGAGTTAAATAATTTGTAGATTAAGCTGTGTTAATATCTATGTCTACTCTATATATTCAACTGTGCTCAAATATTTATGAATTTGCCTCGATATTAGCGTTTCCTAATAACTATTCAGGGATTATTTCCGGTACATTAATGTTGTGGAGTTGATTCTAAATTTCTATAAGTTTGAAAAACAAACATTTATGCATCACCTTTCCCAATGATATACTCATAATTGAGCAGTAACTTTATTAATATTTGGTAAAAGAATATTTATTGATTCGATTTCGGTGCATGGTACGATAGGTTCGCTTCAGAAACAATTCAAGTGAAACTTGTAGAAAGGAATATGATTTAGCTGGTTTTCGTTTCTAACGTCTGAGCCTAATAGCTTCGCTCTCTCCGTCCGTCCGTACGAACGTTTTTCCTGGCTTCTACGAAACGGATTCTCATGAAATTTGGCAATAAGTTTTTATGACCAAAGGGAATAATAAAATCGCATAAACGGTTAGCGAAATCGAATGAGGATTGCCACTTTACTGAAAACAAAAACAAACTTTCCATCATATCTCGTAAAATATTAGTCTTAACGATAAAATATTCAAAAATATTGAAAGTACGAGCTAAAGAAAATATTTCATTCCAAATGCATTTTTATCTTAAAAATCGGCGATCTAAACAATATCCAACAGGAAAGTAATTCGCTCCGAACTTAGAAAAAATCATGGATGGATAACGAAAACAATTTTTCTGTGAATAAGATATGCCATAATAAAAAATTAAGTTATATTACCTTACTTAAGCATGCAGGCCCTTTTAAGCTTAAGGAATCAGATTTTGAAAAATCAGAGGTAGCCAAAATATAGTATAATTCTAAGTTTCTTTAGGGGGATCTTAAGGACCCCAGGCGCCCACTTACGTTGCGAAATAGAGTGCACCTATTTAACGTTTTCCTAATGTAAACGACATATTCACCAAAATACAGAGTATGTTTAGGAAACGAAAAACAAAGGTCATGTTATGAAAAGACATTTAACATCGCCGAAAAACTATTTATATGAACACTAACTTAACGAATCACACAGTGGAAACTGTTTACGTCTCAAGCGCCATCAAACGGCAAGCTCCGAAAACTTCCCTGGATGCTCTAAAATAGGTGTCTCCAACCATTCTGCACCCAATATTTACTTTTCATTTATAATTTTACCAAGAATCGACTATGTCTACGTGGGCCATGATGCGAGATATACTGTTGAGCGAAGCCGGGGGTACCCACAAGGGATCGCAAACTTTAGGAGACATACCAACCGGGGTCATAACATGCCCCACCTATTGGAATATTAATAACGTTTTCTTCGAGTTAAATAAATCGGAATAAAACTATTTGAGTTTGCGACCTTAACAAAAGAATATTGACTTAAAAATTAAATTTCCCTGATAACAAAAGAAAATTCACATGAAATGAAGCGTGATTTATTGAATAATGTTAACTGTAACACTGCATATTCTGTACAATACTGGAAAGGTGGTGTGTAAGTTGATACTGCAACTTGAAAATTGTCACTCCGATATTTGTCTGTTAATTTGGTGTAATGCTTTGTTTTGATTTCATTCATGCAACACAACGTTGACTCACAAATTTGTTGACTAAAGTATTGACTTCACCTTCAAGGCTACATTCCCAAATGAAATATAAGAATTTATTCAACCAAAATAGATATCGTCTCACTTGATTAAAAAAAAAGAAAAATGCTGAGAGACGGCCCCGGGATTGACTTTTGAAGGGCCAAATATCTACCAATCAATCGTGATCGACTAGTTAGAGACCTGTATTCTAGACGATTCCGGGTGTAATTGTAAATATTTCCGGTTTACGTTACAAGCGCCCCTATGCGGAAAGCACTGAAAACTTTCAGAAAGTTATAAATCAGAGTAGACCAACCCTCAGCGCGCGGGCCAGAAGCGGCCCCCGAGCACTTTATGCGGCCCGCGAAGCTATGAAAAAAAATGATCGGTAAAATTCGATATAGACAATTTCATATATTTCAGTATATTAATCCTCTCAAGACTTTATCACTAGTCATTAATTTAGACTAGATTTTCACTAATTAGATAACACAAAATCCCTTGGCAACTTCTAATGTAAACATTCATCCAGCTCGTTGAAGTTCTCGTAATTTCCAATGCGGCCCTCCGAACTACGATCGCGGCCCGCCGTGTAATAGGTTGGGCTGCACTCTTCTAGATGATTCCTGATGAATTTGGAAATATTTTCGGTTTCCAGATGTTGAATTGTAATGCCGGGTATGGATATGTGCCGGTTACTAGATATTGTCTCACTGTATTCAACAAAAAGAAAAATGCTGAGAGACGGCTCCGGGATTGACTTCTGAATGGGCAAAATAAGACCAATCAATCGTGATCGACATGTTGGAGACCACTATTCTAGAAGATTCTGGGTGTATTTTTAAATATTTCCGGTTTACGTTACTAGCGCCTCTATGCGAAAAGTTCTGAAAACCTTTTAGAAAGTTATAAATCAGAGTCACCCAACCCTCTGCCCGCGTGCCAAAAGAGGCCCCCGAAAACTTCATGCGGCTCGCGAAGCTATTATGAAAAGATGATCGGTAAAATTCGATATTGACAAATTCCTATATTTCAGTACAATTATGCTCTCAAAATCATTTCCGATGGAAGTTTATCACTAGTCATTTATTTAGACATGATTTTCGCTAATATGAGACAACAAAATCCCTTGGCAACTTCTAATGTAAACATTCATCCGGCTCGAAGAAATTCTCGTGACCTCCAATGCGGCCCTCCGAACTACGAACGCGGCCCGCCATGTAAAAAGGTTGGGCTGCACTGTTCTACATGATTCCGGATCAATTTGCCTATATTTTCGCTCTCTAGAATGTTGAATTGTATTGCCGCGTATGGATATGTGTAAGTAAGAGTAACTAATTTTATTGAAGGAATACTTATGCTAAATACTGTGTGAATTCGCTGGCATTTGAAAATGGGAAACGTTATTAATCACGGATATATAAGTAACAACTGCCCGAAATTCCATACCTTCACGCTTTCCTGATGCTAAGGAGAGTTAAATAATTTGTAGATTAAGCTGTGTTAATATCTATGTCTACTCTATATATTCAACTGTGCTCAAATATTTATGAATTTGCCTCGATATTAGCGTTTCCTAATAACTATTCAGGGATTATTTCCGGTACATTAATGTTGTGGAGTTGATTCTAAATTTCTATAAGTTTGAAAAACAAACATTTATGCATCACCTTTCCCAATGATATACTCATAATTGAGCAGTAACTTTATTAATATTTGGTAAAAGAATATTTATTGATTCGATTTCGGTGCATGGTACGATAGGTTCGCTTCAGAAACAATTCAAGTGAAACTTGTAGAAAGGAATATGATTTAGCTGGTTTTCGTTTCTAACGTCTGAGCCTAATAGCTTCGCTCTCTCCGTCCGTCCGTACGAACGTTTTTCCTGGCTTCTACGAAACGGATTCTCATGAAATTTGGCAATAAGTTTTTATGACCAAAGGGAATAATAAAATCGCATAAACGGTTAGCGAAATCGAATGAGGATTGCCACTTTACTGAAAACAAAAACAAACTTTCCATCATATCTCGTAAAATATTAGTCTTAACGATAAAATATTCAAAAATATTGTAAGTACGAGCTAAAGAAAATATTTCATTCCAAATGCATTTTTATCTTAAAAATCGGCGATCTAAACAAAATCCAACAGGAAAGTAATTCGCTCCGAACTTAGAAAAAATCATGGATGGATAACGAAAACAATCTTTTCTGTGAATAAGATATGCCATAATAAAAAATTAAGTTATATTACCTTACTTAAGCATGCAGGCCTTTTTAAGCTTAAGGAATCATATTTTGAAAATTCAGAGGTAGCCAAAATATAGTATAATTCTAAATTTCTTTAGGGGGATCTTAAGGACCCCAGGCGCCCACTTACGTTGCGAAATAGAGTGCACCTATTTAACGTTTTCCTAATGTAAACGACATATTCACCAAAATACAGAGTATGTTTAGGAAACGAAAAACAAAGGTCATGTTATGAAAAGACATTTAACATCGCCGAAAAACAATTTATATGAACACTAACTTAACGAATCACACAGTGGAAACTGTTTACGTCTCAAGCGCCATCAAACTGCAAGCTCCGAAAACTTCCCTGGATGCTCTAAAATAGGTGTCTCCAACCATTCTGCACCCAATATTTACTTTTCATTTATAATTTTACCAAGAATCGACTATGTCTACGTGGGCCATGATGCGAGATATACTGTTGAGCGAAGCCGGGGGTACCCACAATGGATCGCAAACTTTAGGAGACATACAAACCGGGGTCATAACATGCCCCACCTATTGGAATATTAATAACGTTTTCTTCGAGTTAAATAAATCGGAATAATACTATTTGAGTTTGCGACCTTAACAAAAGAATATTTACTTAAAAATTAAATTTCCCTGATAACAAAAGAAAATTCACATGAAATGAAGCGTGATTTATTGAATAATGTTAACTGTAACACTGCATATTCTGTACAATACTGGAAAGGTGGTGTGTAAGTTGATACTGCAACTCGAAAATTGTCACTCCGATATTTGTCTGTTAATTTGGTGTAATGCTTTGTTTTGATTTCATTCATGCAACACAACGTTGACTCACAAATTTGTTGACTAAAGTATTGACTTCACCTTCAAGGCTACATTCCCAAATGAAATATAAGAATTTATTCAACCAAAATAGATATCGTCTCACTTGATTAAAAAAAAAGAAAAATGCTGAGAGACGGCCCCGGGATTGACTTTTGAAGGGCCAAATATCTACCAATCAATCGTGATCGACTAGTTAGAGACCTGTATTCTAGACGATTCCGGGTGTAATTGTAAATATTTCCGGTTTACGTTACAAGCGCCCCTATGCGGAAAGCACTGAAAACTTTCAGAAAGTTATAAATCAGAGTAGACCAACCCTCAGCGCGCGGGCCAGAAGCGGCCCCCGAGCACTTTATGCGGCCCGCGAAGCTATGAAAAAAAATGATCGGTAAAATTCGATATAGACAATTTCATATATTTCAGTATATTTATCCTCTCAAAACTTTATCACTAGTCATTAATTTAGACTAGATTTTCACTAATTAGATAACACAAAATCCCTTGGCAACTTCTAATGTAAACATTCATCCAGCTCGTTGAAGTTCTCGTAATTTCCAATGCGGCCCTCCGAACTACGATCGCGGCCCGCCGTGTAATAGGTTGGGCTGCACTCTTCTAGATGATTCCTGATGAATTTGGAAATATTTTCGGTTTCCAGATGTTGAATTGTAATGCCGGGTATGGATATGTGCCGGTTACTAGATATTGTCTCATATTATTCAATAAAAAGAATAATGCTGAGAGACGGCACCGGGATTGACTTCTGAATGGGCAAAATAAGACCAATCAATCGTGATCGACATGTTGGAGACCACTATTCTAGAAGATTCTGGGTGTATTTTTAAATATTTCCGGTTTACGTTACTAGCGCCTCTATGCGAAAAGTTCTGAAAACCTTTTAGAAAGTTATAAATCAGAGTCAACCAACCTTCTGCCCGCGGGCCAAAAGCGGCCTCCGAAAACTTCATGCGGCTCGCGAAGCTATTATGAAAAGATGATCGGTAAAATTCGATATTGACAAATTCATATATTTCAGTAAAATTATGCTCTCAAAATCATATCCGATGGAAGTTTATCACTAGTCATTTATTTAGGCATGATTTTCGCTAATATGAGACAGCAAAATCCCTTGGCAAATTCTAATGTAAACATTCATCCGGCTCGGGGAAGTTCTCGTGTCTTCCAATGCTGCCCTCCGAACTACGAACGCGGCCCGCAATGTAAAAAGGTCGGGCTGCACTCTTCTAGATGATTCCTGATGAATTTGGAAATATTTTCGGTTTCCAGATGTTGAATTGTAATGCCGGGTATGGATATGTGCCGGTTACTAGATATTGTCTCACTGTATTCAACAAAAAGAAAAATGCTGAGAGACGGCTCCGGGATTGACTTCTGAATGGGCAAAATAAGACCAATCAATCGTGATCGACATGTTGGAGACCACTATTCTAGAAGATTCTGGGTGTATTTTTAAATATTTCCGGTTTACGTTACTAGCGCCTCTATGCGAAAAGTTCTGAAAACCTTTTAGAAAGTTATAAATCAGAGTCGCCCAACCCTCTGCCCGCGTGCCAAAAGAGGCCCCCGAAAACTTCATGCGGCTCGCGAAGCTATTATGAAAAGATGATCGGTAAAATTCGATATTGACAAATTCCTATATTTCAGTACAATTATGCTCTCAAAATCATTTCCGATGGAAGTTTATCACTAGTCATTTATTTAGACATGATTTTCGCTAATATGAGACAACAAAATCCCTTGGCAACTTCTAATGTAAACATTCATCCGGCTCGAAGAAATTCTCGTGACCTCCAATGCGGCCCTCCGAACTACGAACGCGGCCCGCCATGTAAAAAGGTTGGGCTGCACTGTTCTACATGATTCCGGATCAATTTGCAAATATTTTCGCTCTCTAGAATGTTGAATTGTATTGCCGCGTATGGATATGTGTAAGTAAGAGTAACTAATTTTATTGAAGGAATACTTATGCTAAATACTGTGTGAATTCGCTGGCATTTGAAAATGGGAAACGTTATTAATCACGGATATATAAGTAACAACTGCCCGAAATTCCATACCTTCACGCTTTCCTGATGCTAAGGAGAGTTAAATAATTTGTAGATTAAGCTGTGTTAATATCTATGTCTACTCTATATATTCAACTGTGCTCAAATATTTATGAATTTGCCTCGATATTAGCGTTTCCTAATAACTATTCAGGGATTATTTCCGGTACATTAATGTTGTGGAGTTGATTCTAAATTTCTATAAGTTTGAAAAACAAACATTTATGCATCACCTTTCCCAATGATATACTCATAATTGAGCAGTAACTTTATTAATATTTGGTAAAAGAATATTTATTGATTCGATTTCGGTGCATGGTACGATAGGTTCGCTTCAGAAACAATTCAAGTGAAACTTGTAGAAAGGAATATGATTTAGCTGGTTTTCGTTTCTAACGTCTGAGCCTAATAGCTTCGCTCTCTCCGTCCGTCCGTACGAACGTTTTTCCTGGCTTCTACGAAACGGATTCTCATGAAATTTGGCAATAAGTTTTTATGACCAAAGGGAATAATAAAATCGCATAAACGGTTAGCGAAATCGAATGAGAATTGCCACTTTACTGAAAACAAAAACAAACTTTCCATCATATCTCGTAAAATATTAGTCTTAACGATAAAATATTCAAAAATATTGTAAGTACGAGCTAAAGAAAATATTTCATTCCAAATGCATTTTTATCTTAAAAATCGGCAATCTAAACAAAATCCAACAGGAAAGTAATTCGCTCCGAACTTAGAAAAAATCATGGATGGATAACGAAAACAATCTTTTCTGTGAATAAGATATGCCATAATAAAAAATTAAGTTATATTACCTTACTTAAGCATGCAGGCCTTTTTAAGCTTAAGGAATCAGATTTTGAAAAATCAGAGGTAGCCAAAATATAGTATAATTCTAAGTTTCTTTAGGGGGATCTTAAGGACCCCAGGCGCCCACTTACGTTGCGAAATAGAGTGCACCTATTTAACGTTTTCCTAATGTAAACGACATATTCACCAAAATACAGAGTATGTTTAGGAAACGAAAAACAAAGGTCATGTTATGAAAAGACATTTAACATCGCCGAAAAACAATTTATATGAACACTAACTTAACGAATCACACAGTGGAAACTGTTTACGTCTCAAGCGCCATCAAACGGCAAGCTCCGAAAACTTCCCTGGATGCTCTAAAATAGGTGTCTCCAACCATTCTGCACCCAATATTTACTTTTCATTTATAATTTTACCAAGAATCGACTATGTCTACGTGGGCCATGATGCGAGATATACTGTTGAGCGAAGCCGGGGGTACCCACAAGGGATCGCAAACTTTAGGAGACATACCAACCGGGGTCATAACATGCCCCACCTATTGGAATATTAATAACGTTTTCTTCGAGTTAAATAAATCGGAATAAAACTATTTGAGTTTGCGACCTTAACAAAAGAATATTTACTTAAAAATTAAATTTCCCTGATAGCAAAAGAAAATTCACATGAAATGAAGCGTGATTTATTGAATAATGTTAACTGTAACACTGCATATTCTGTACAATACTGGAAAGCTGGTGTGTAAGTTGATACTGCAACTCGAAAATTGTCACTCCGATATTTGTCTGTTAATTTGGTGTAATGCTTTGTTTTGATTTCATTCATGCAACACAACGTTGACTCACAAATTTGTTGACTAAAGTATTGACTTCACCTTCAAGGCTACATTCCCAAATGAAATATAAGAATTTATTCAACCAAAATAGATATCGTCTCACTTGATTAAAAAAAAAGAAAAATGCTGAGAGACGGCCCCGGGATTGACTTTTGAAGGGCCAAATATCTACCAATCAATCGTGATCGACTAGTTAGAGACCTGTATTCTAGACGATTCCGGGTGTAATTGTAAATATTTCCGGTTTACGTTACAAGCGCCCCTATGCGGAAAGCACTGAAAACTTTCAGAAAGTTATAAATCAGAGTAGACCAACCCTCAGCGCGCGGGCCAGAAGCGGCCCCCGAGCACTTTATGCGGCCCGCGAAGCTATGAAAAAAAATGATCGGTAAAATTCGATATAGACAATTTCATATATTTCAGTATATTTATCCTCTCAAAACTTTATCACTAGTCATTAATTTAGACTAGATTTTCACTAATTAGATAACACAAAATCCCTTGGCAACTTCTAATGTAAACATTCATCCAGCTCGTTGAAGTTCTCGTAATTTCCAATGCGGCCCTCCGAACTACGATCGCGGCCCGCCGTGTAATAGGTTGGGCTGCACTCTTCTAGATGATTCCTGATGAATTTGGAAATATTTTCGGTTTCCAGATGTTGAATTGTAATGCCGGGTATGGATATGTGCCGGTTACTAGATATTGTCTCATATTATTCAATAAAAAGAATAATGCTGAGAGACGGCACCGGGATTGACTTCTGAATGGGCAAAATAAGACCAATCAATCGTGATCGACATGTTGGAGACCACTATTCTAGAAGATTCTGGGTGTATTTTTAAATATTTCCGGTTTACGTTACTAGCGCCTCTATGCGAAAAGTTCTGAAAACCTTTTAGAAAGTTATAAATCAGAGTCAACCAACCTTCTGCCCGCGGGCCAAAAGCGGCCTCCGAAAACTTCATGCGGCTCGCGAAGCTATTATGAAAAGATGATCGGTAAAATTCGATATTGACAAATTCATATATTTCAGTAAAATTATGCTCTCAAAATCATATCCGATGGAAGTTTATCACTAGTCATTTATTTAGGCATGATTTTCGCTAATATGAGACAGCAAAATCCCTTGGCAAATTCTAATGTAAACATTCATCCGGCTCGGGGAAGTTCTCGTGTCTTCCAATGCTGCCCTCCGAACTACGAACGCGGCCCGCAATGTAAAAAGGTCGGGCTGCACTCTTCTAGATGATTTCTGATGAATTTGGAAATATTTTCGGTTTCCAGATGTTGAATTGTAATGCCGGGTATGGATATGTGCCGGTTACTAGATATTGTCTCACTGTATTCAACAAAAAGAAAAATGCTGAGAGACGGCTCCGGGATTGACTTCTGAATGGGCAAAATAAGACCAATCAATCGTGATCGACATGTTGGAGACCACTATTCTAGAAGATTCTGGGTGTATTTTTAAATATTTCCGGTTTACGTTACTAGCGCCTCTATGCGAAAAGTTCTGAAAACCTTTTAGAAAGTTATAAATCAGAGTCACCCAACCCTCTGCCCGCGTGCCAAAAGAGGCCCCCGAAAACTTCATGCGGCTCGCGAAGCTATTATGAAAAGATGATCGGTAAAATTCGATATTGACAAATTCCTATATTTCAGTACAATTATGCTCTCAAAATCATTTCCGATGGAAGTTTATCACTAGTCATTTATTTAGACATGATTTTCGCTAATATGAGACAACAAAATCCCTTGGCAACTTCTAATGTAAACATTCATCCGGCTCGAAGAAATTCTCGTGACCTCCAATGCGGCCCTCCGAACTACGAACGCGGCCCGCCATGTAAAAAGGTTGGGCTGCACTGTTCTACATGATTCCGGATCAATTTGCCTATATTTTCGCTCTCTAGAATGTTGAATTGTATTGCCGCGTATGGATATGTGTAAGTAAGAGTAACTAATTTTATTGAAGGAATATTTATGCTAAGTACTGTGTGAATTCGCTGGCATTTGAAAATGGGAAACGTTATTAATCACGGATATATAAGTAACAACTGCCCGAAATTCCATACCTTCACGCTTTCCTGATGCTAAGGAGAGTTAAATAATTTGTAGATTAAGCTGTGTTAATATCTATGTCTACTCTATATATTCAACTGTGCTCAAATATTTATGAATTTGCCTCGATATTAGCGTTTCCTAATAACTATTCAGGGATTATTTCCGGTACATTAATGTTGTGGAGTTGATTCTAAATTTCTATAAGTTTGAAAAACAAACATTTATGCATCACCTTTCCCAATGATATACTCATAATTGAGCAGTAACTTTATTAATATTTGGTAAAAGAATATTTATTGATTCGATTTCGGTGCATGGTACGATAGGTTCGTTTCATAAACAATTCAAGTGAAACTTGTAGAAAGGAATATGATTTAGCTGGTTTTCGTTTCTAACGTCTGAGCCTAATAGCTTCGCTCTCTCCGTCCGTCCGTACGAATGTTTTTCCTGGCTTCTACGAAACGGATTCTCATGAAATTTGGCAATAAGTTTTTATGACCAAAGGGAATAATAAAATCACATAAACGGTTAGCGAAATCGAATGAGGATTGCCACTTTACTGAAAACAAAAACAAACTTTCCATCATATCTCGTAAAATATTAGTCTTAACGATAAAATATTCAAAAATATTGTAAGTACGAGCTAAAGAAAATATTTCATTCCGAATGCATTTTTATCTTAAAAATCGGCAATCTAAACAAAATCCAACAGGAAAGTAATTCGCTCCGAACTTAGAAAAAATCATGGATGGATAACGAAAACAATCTTTTCTGTTAATAAGATATGCCATAATAAAAAATTAAGTTATATTACCTTACTTAAGCATGCAGGCCTTTTTAAGTTTAAGGAATCATATTTTGAAAATTCAGAGGTAGCCAAAATATAGTATAATTCTAAGTTTCTTTAGGGGGATCTTAAGGACCCCAGGCGCCCACTTACGTTGCGAAATAGAGTGCACCTATTTAACGTTTTCCTAATGTAAACGACATATTCACCAAAATACAGAGTATGTTTAGGAAACGAAAAACAAAGGTCATGTTATGAAAAGACATTTAACATCGCCGAAAAACAATTTATATGAACACTAACTTAACGAATCACACAGTGGAAACTGTTTACGTCTCAAGCGCCATCAAACGGCAAGCT
Organism: Tanypteryx hageni; assembly: GCA_028673005.1. Classification (NCBI taxonomy): domain Eukaryota; kingdom Metazoa; phylum Arthropoda; class Insecta; order Odonata; family Petaluridae; genus Tanypteryx; species Tanypteryx hageni. The sequence continues at coordinate 153,700,018 of CM054120.1, forward strand.
CCGAAAACTTCCCTGGATGCTCTAAAATAGGTGTCTCCAACCATTCTGCACCCAATATTTACTTTTCATTTATAATTTTACCAAGAATCGACTATGTCTACGTGGGCCATGATGCGAGATATACTGTTGAGCGAAGCCGGGGGTACCCACAAGGGATCGCAAACTTTAGGAGACATACCAACCGGGGTCATAACATGCCCCACCTATTGGAATATTAATAACGTTTTCTTCGAGTTAAATAAATCGGAATAAAACTATTTGAGTTTGCGACCTTAACAAAAGAATATTTACTTAAAAATTAAATTTCCCTGATAACAAAAGAAAATTCACATGAAATGAAGCGTGATTTATTGAATAATGTTAACTGTAACACTGCATATTCTGTACAATACTGGAAAGCTGGTGTGTAAGTTGATACTGCAACTCGAAAATTGTCACTCCGATATTTGTCTGTTAATTTGGTGTAATGCTTTGTTTTGATTTCATTCATGCAACACAACGTTGACTCACAAATTTGTTGACTAAAGTATTGACTTCACCTTCAAGGCTACATTCCCAAATGAAATATAAGAATTTATTCAACCAAAATAGATATCGTCTCACTTGATTAAAAAAAAAGAAAAATGCTGAGAGACGGCCCCGGGATTGACTTTTGAAGGGCCAAATATCTACCAATCAATCGTGATCGACTAGTTAGAGACCTGTATTCTAGACGATTCCGGGTGTAATTGTAAATATTTCCGGTTTACGTTACAAGCGCCCCTATGCGGAAAGCACTGAAAACTTTCAGAAAGTTATAAATCAGAGTAGACCAACCCTCAGCGCGCGAGCCAGAAGCGGCCCCCGAGCACTTTATGCGGCCCGCGAAGCTATGAAAAAAAATGATCGGTAAAATTCGATATAGACAATTTCATATATTTCAGTATATTTATCCTCTCAAAACTTTATCACTAGTCATTAATTTAGACTAGATTTTCGCTAATTAGATAACACAAAATCCCTTGGCAACTTCTAATGTAAACATTCATCCCGCTCGGTGAAGTTCTCGTAATTTCCAATGCGGCCCTCCGAACTACGATCGCGGCCCGCCGTGTAATAGGTTGGGCTGCACTCTTCTAGATGATTCCTGATGAATTTGGAAATATTTTCGGTTTCCAGATGTTGAATTGTAATGCCGTTTATGGATATGTGCCAGTTACTAGATACTGTCTCATTTCATTCAATAAAAAGAATGATGCTGAGAGACGGCACCGGGATTGACTTCTGAATGGGCAAAATAAGACCAATCAATCGTGATCGACATGTTGGAGACCACTATTCTAGAGGATTCCTGGTGTATTTTTAAATATTTCCAGTTTACGTTACAAGCGCCCATATGCGGAAAGCGCTGTAAACCTTTCAGAAAGTTATAAATCAGAGTCACCCAACCTTCTGCCCGCGGGCCAAAAGCGGCCTCCGAGCACTTTATGCGGCCCGCGAAGCTATGAAAAAAAATGATCGGTAAAATTCGATACAGACAATTTCATATATTTCAGTATATTTATCCTCTCAAAACTTTATCACTAGTCACTTATTTAGACAAGATATTTGCTAATTTGATAACACAAAATCCCTTGGCAACTTCTAATGTAAACATTCATCCAGCTCGGTGAAGTTCTCGTGATTTCCAATGCGGCCCTAAGAACTACGAACGCGGCCCGTGGTGTAAAAATGTTGGACTGCACTTTTCTAGATGATTCCTGATGAATTTGGTAATATTTTCGGTTTCCAGATGTTGAATTGTAATGCCGTTTATGGATATGTGCCGGTTACTAGATATTGTCTCATTTTATTCAATAAAAAGAATAATGCTGAGAGACGGCTCCGGGATTGACTTCTGAAAAGGCATAAATATACCACTCAATAGTGATCGACATGTTGGAGACCACTATTCTAGAAGATTCTTGGTGTATTTTTAAATATTTCCGGTTTACGTTACAAGCACCCCTATGCGGAAAGCGCTGAAAACCTTTCAGAAAGTCATAAATCAGAGTCACCCAACCTTCTGACCGCGGGCCAAAAGCGGCCCCCGAAAACTTCATGCTGCTCGCGAAGCTATTATGTAAAGATGATCGGTAAAATTCGATATTGACAAATTCATATATTTCAGTACAATTATGCTCTCAAAATCTTTTCCGATGGAAGTTTATCACTAGTCATTTATTTAGGCATGATTTTCGCTAATATGAGACAACAAAATCCCTTGGCAACTTCTAATGTAGCATTCATCCGGCTCGAAGAAATTCTCGTGACCTCCAATGCGGCCCTCCGAACTACGAACGCGGCCCGCCATGTAAAAAGGTTGGGCTGCACTGTTCTACATGATTCCGGATCTATTTGCAAATATTTTCGCTCTCCAGAATGTTGAATTGTATTGCCGCGTATGGATATGTGTAAGTAAGAGTAACTAATTTTATTGAAGGAATACTTATGCTAAGTACTGTGTGAATTCGCTGGCATTTGAAAATGGGAAACGTTATTAATCACGGATATATAAGTAACAACTGCCCGAAATTCCATACCTTCACGCTTTCCTGATGCTAAGGAGAGTTAAATAATTTGTAGATTAAGCTGTGTTAATATCTATGTCTACTCTATAAATTCAACTGTGCTCAAATATTTATGTATTTGCCTCGATATTAGAGTTTCCAAATAACTATTCAGGGATTATTTCCGGTACATTAATGTTGTGGAGTTGATTCTAAATTTCTATAAGTTTGAAAAACAAACATTTATGCATCACCTTTCCCAATGATATACTCATAATTGAGCAGTAACTTTATTAATATTTGGTAAAAGAATATTTATTGATTCGATTTCGGTGCATGGTACGATAGGTTCGCTTCAGAAACAATTCAAGTGAAACTTGTAGAAAGGAATATGATTTAGCTGGTTTTCGTTTCTAACATCTGAGTCTAATAGCTTCGCTCTCTCCGTCCGTCCGTACGAACGTTTTTCCTGGCTTCTACAAAACGGATTCTCATGAAATTTGGCAATAAGTTTTTATGACCAAAGGGAATAATAAAATCGCATAAACGGTTAGCGAAATCGAATGAGGATTGCCACTTTACTGAAAACAAAAACAAACTTTCCATCATATCTCCTAAAATATTAGTCTTAACGATAAAATACTCAAAAACATATTAAGTACGAGCTAAAGAAAATATTTCATTCCAAAAGCATTTTTATCTTAAAAATCGGCGATCTAAACAAAATCCAACAGGAAAGTAATTCGCTCCGAACTTAGAAAAAATCATGGATGGATAAAGAAAACAAACTTTTTTGTGAATAAGATATGCCATAATAAAAAATTAAGTTATATTACCTTACTTAAGCATGCAGACCTTTTTAAGCTGAAGGAATCGGATTATGAAAAACCAGAGGTAGGCAAAATTTAGTATAATTCAAACTTTCTTTAGGGGGATCATAAGGACCCCAGGCGCCCACTTACGTTGCGAAACAGAGTGCACCTATTTAACGTTTTCCTAATGTAAACGACATATTCACCAAAATACAGAGTATGTTTAGGAAACGAAAAACAATGGTAATGTTATGAAAAGACATTTAGCATCGCCGAAAAACTATTTATATGAACACTAACTTAACGAATCACACAGGGGAAACTGTTTACGTCTCAAGCACCATCAAACGACAAGCTCCGAAAACTTCCCTGGATGCTCTAAAATAGGTGTCTCCAACCATTCTGCACCCAATATTTACTTTTCATTTATAATTTTACCACGAATCGACTATGTCTACGTGGGCCATGATGCGAGATATACTGTTGAGCGAAGCCGGGGATACCCACAAGGGATCGCAAACTTTAGGAGACATACAAACCGGGGTCATAACATGCCCCACCTCTTGGAATATTAATAACGTTTTCTTCGAGTTAAATAAATCGGAATAAAACCTTTTGAGTTTGCGACCTTAACAAAAGAATATTTACTTAAAAATTAAATTTCCCTGATAACAAAAGAAAATTCACATGAAATAAAGCGTGATTTATTGAATAATGTTAACTGTAACACTGCATATTCTGTACAATACTGGAAAGCTGGTGTGTAAGTTGATACTGCAACTCGAAAATTGTCACTCCGATATTTGTCTGTTAATTTGTTGCAATGCTTTTTTTTGATTTCATTCATGCAACACAACGTTGACTCACAAATATGTTGACTAAAGTATTGACTTCACCTTCAAGGCTACATTCCCAAATGAAATATAAGAATTTATTCAACCAAAATAGATATCGTCTCACTTGATTAAAAAAAAAGAAAAATGCTGAGAGACGGCCCCGGGATTGACTTTTGAAGGGCCAAATATCTACCAATCAATCGTGATCGACTAGTTAGAGACCTGTATTCTAGACGATTCCGGGTGTAATTGTAAATATTTCCGGTTTACGTTACAAGCGCCCCTATGCGGAAAGCACTGAAAACTTTCAGAAAGTTATAAATCAGAGTAGACCAACCCTCAGCGCGCGAGCCAGAAGCGGCCCCCGAGCACTTTATGCGGCCCGCGAAGCTATGAAAAAAAATGATCGGTAAAATTCGATATAGACAATTTCATATATTTCAGTATATTTATCCTCTCAAAACTTTATCACTAGTCATTAATTTAGACTAGATTTTCGCTAATTAGATAACACAAAATCCCTTGGCAACTTCTAATGTAAACATTCATCCCGCTCGGTGAAGTTCTCGTAATTTCCAATGCGGCCCTCCGAACTACGATCGCGGCCCGCCGTGTAATAGGTTGGGCTGCACTCTTCTAGATGATTCCTGATGAATTTGGAAATATTTTCGGTTTCCAGATGTTGAATTGTAATGCCGTTTATGGATATGTGCCAGTTACTAGATACTGTCTCATTTCATTCAATAAAAAGAATGATGCTGAGAGACGGCACCGGGATTGACTTCTGAATGGGCAAAATAAGACCAATCAATCGTGATCGACATGTTGGAGACCACTATTCTAGAGGATTCCTGGTGTATTTTTAAATATTTCCAGTTTACGTTACAAGCGCCCATATGCGGAAAGCGCTGTAAACCTTTCAGAAAGTTATAAATCAGAGTCACCCAACCTTCTGCCCGCGGGCCAAAAGCGGCCTCCGAGCACTTTATGCGGCCCGCGAAGCTATGAAAAAAAATGATCGGTAAAATTCGATACAGACAAGTTCATATATTTCAGTATATTTATCCTCTCAAAACTTTATCACTAGTCACTTATTTAGACAAGATATTCGCTAATTTGATAACACAAAATCCCTTGGCAACTTCTAATGTAAACATTCATCCAGCTCGGTGAAGTTCTCGTGATTTCCAATGCGGCCCTAAGAACTACGAACGCGGCCCGTGGTGTAAAAATGTTGGACTGCACTTTTCTAGATGATTCCTGATGAATTTGGAAATATTTTCGGTTTCCAGATGTTGAATTGTAATGCCGTTTATGGATATGTGCCGGTTACTAGATATTGTCTCATTTTATTCAATAAAAAGAATAATGCTGAGAGACGGCTCCGGGATTGACTTCTGAAAAGGCATAAATATACCACTCAATAGTGATCGACATGTTGGGGACCACTATTCTAGAAGATTCTTGGTGTATTTTTAAATATTTCCGGTTTACGTTACAAGCACCCCTATGCGGAAAGCGCTGAAAACCTTTCAGAAAGTCATAAATCAGAGTCACCCAACCTTCTGACCGCGGGCCAAAAGCGGCCCCCGAAAACTTCATGCTGCTCGCGAAGCTATTATGTAAAGATGATCGGTAAAATTCGATATTGACAAATTCATATATTTCAGTACAATTATGCTCTCAAAATCTTTTCCGATGGAAGTTTATCACTAGTCATTTATTTAGGCATGATTTTCGCTAATATGAGACAACAAAATCCCTTGGCAACTTCTAATGTAGCATTCATCCGGCTCGAAGAAATTCTCGTGACCTCCAATTCGGCCCTCCGAACTACGAACGCGGCCCGCCATGTAAAAAGGTTGGGCTGCACTGTTCTACATGATTCCGGATCTATTTGCAAATATTTTCGCTCTCCAGAATGTTGAATTGTATTGCCGAGTATGGATATGTGTAAGTAAGAGTAACTAATTTTATTGAAGGAATACTTATGCTAAGTACTGTGTGAATTCGCTGACATTTGAAAATGGGAAACGTTATTAATCACGGATATATAAGTAACAACTGCCCGAAATTCCATACCTTCACGCTTTCCTGATGCTAAGGAGAGTTAAATAATTTGTAGATTAAGCTGTGTTAATATCTATGTCTACTCTATAAATTCAACTGTGCTCAAATATTTATGTATTTGCCTCGATATTAGCGTTTCCAAATAACTATTCAGGGATTATTTCCGGTACATTAATGTTGTGGAGTTGATTCTAAATTTCTATAAGTTTGAAAAACAAACATTTATGCATCACCTTTCCCAATGATATACTCATAATTGAGCAGTAACTTTATTAATATTTGGTAAAAGAATATTTATTGATTCGATTTCGGTGCATGGTACGATAGGTTCGATTCAGAAACAATTCAAGTGAAACTTGTAGAAAGGAATATGATTTAGCTGGTTTTCGTTTCTAACGTCTGAGTCTAATAGCTTCGCTCTCTCCGTCCGTCCGTACGAACGTTTTTCCTGGCTTCTACAAAACGGATTCTCATGAAATTTGGCAATAAGTTTTTATGACCAAAGGGAATAATAAAATCGCATAAACGGTTAGCGAAATCGAATGAGGATTGCCACTTTACTGAAAACAAAAACAAACTTTCCATCATATCTCGTAAAATATTAGTCTTAACGATAAAATATTCAAAAATATTGTAAGTACGAGCTAAAGAAAATATTTCATTCCAAATGCATTTTTATCTTAAAAATCGGCTATCTAAACAAAATCCAACAGGAAAGTAATTCGCTCCGAACTTAGAAAAAATCATGGATGGATAAAGAAAACAAACTTTTTTGTGAATAAGATATGCCATAATAAAAAATTAAGTTATATTACCTTACTTAAGCATGCAGACCTTTTTAAGCTGAAGGAATCGGATTATGAAAAACCAGAGGTAGGCAAAATTTAGTATAATTCAAACTTTCTTTAGGGGGATCATAAGAACCCCAGGCGCCCACTTACGTTGCGAAACAGAGTGCACCTATTTAACGTTTTCCTAATGTAAACGACATATTCACCAAAATACAGAGTATGTTTAGGAAACGAAAAACAAAGGTAATGTTATGAAAAGACATTTAGCATCGCCGAAAAACTATTTATATGAACACTAACTTAACGAATCACACAGGGGAAACTGTTTACGTCTCAAGCACCATCAAACGGCAAGCTCCGAAAACTTCCCTGGATGCTCTAAAATAGGTGTCTCCAACCATTCTGCACCCAATATTTACTTTTCATTTATAATTTTACCACGAATCGACTATGTCTACGTGGGCCATGATGCGAGATATACTGTTGAGCGAAGCCGGGGATACCCACAAGGGATCGCAAACTTTAGGAGACATACAAACCGGGGTCATAACATGCCCCACCTATTGGAATATTAATAACGTTTTCTTCGAGTTAAATAAATCGGAATAAAACTTTTTGAGTTTGCGACCTTAACAAAAGAATATTTACTTAAAAATTAAATTTCCCTGATAACAAAAGAAAATTCACATGAAATGAAGCGTGATTTATTGAATAATGTTAACTGTAACACTGCATATTCTGTACAATACTGGAAAGCTGGTGTGTAAGTTGATACTGCAACTCGAAAATTGTCACTCCGATATTTGTCTGTTAATTTGTTGCAATGCTTTGTTTTGATTTCATTCATGCAACACAACGTTGACTCACAAATATGTTGACTAAAGTATTGACTTCACCTTCAAGGCTACATTCCCAAATGAAATATAAGAATTTATTCAACCAAAATAGATATCGTCTCACTTGATTAAAAAAAAAGAAAAATGCTGAGAGACGGCCCCGGGATTGACTTTTGAAGGGCCAAATATCTACCAATCAATCGTGATCGACTAGTTAGAGACCTGTATTCTAGACGATTCCGGGTGTAATTGTAAATATTTCCGGTTTACGTTACAAGCGCCCCTATGCGGAAAGCACTGAAAACTTTCAGAAAGTTATAAATCAGAGTAGACCAACCCTCAGCGCGCGAGCCAGAAGCGGCCCCCGAGCACTTTATGCGGCCCGCGAAGCTATGAAAAAAAATGATCGGTAAAATTCGATATAGACAATTTCATATATTTCAGTATATTTATCCTCTCAAAACTTTATCACTAGTCATTAATTTAGACTAGATTTTCGCTAATTAGATAACACAAAATCCCTTGGCAACTTCTAATGTAAACATTCATCCAGCTCGGTGAAGTTCTCGTGATTTCCAATGCGGCCCACCGATCTACGAACGCGACCCGCCGTGTAAAAGGTTGGGCTGCACTGTTCAAGATGATTCCTGATGAATTTGGAAATATTTTCGGTTTCCAGATGTTGAATTGTAATGCCGGGTATGGATATGTGGCGGTTACTAGATATTGTCTCACTGTATTCAACAAAAAGTAAAATGCTGAGAGACGGCTCCGGGATTGACTTCTGAATGGGCAAAATAAGACCAATCAATCGTGATCGACATGTTGGAGACCACTATTCTAGAAGATTCTGTGTGTATTTTTAAATATTTCCGGTTTACGTTACTAGCGCCTCTATGCGAAAAGTTCTGAAAACCTTTTAGAAAGTTATAAATCAGAGTCACCCAACCCTCTGCCCGCGTGCCAAAAGAGGCCCCCGAAAACTTCATGCGGCTCGCGAAGCTATTATGAAAAGATGATCGGTAAAATTCGATATTGACAAATTCCTATATTTCAGTACAATTATGCTCTCAAAATCATTTCCGATGGAAGTTTATCACTAGTCATTTATTTAGACATGATTTTCGCTAATATGAGACAACAAAATCCCTTGGCAACTTCTAATGTAAACATTCATCCGGCTCGAAGAAATTCTCGTGACCTCCAATGCGGCCCTCCGAACTACGAACGCGGCCCGCCATGTAAAAAGGTTGGGCTGCACTGTTCTACATGATTCCGGATCAATTTGCAAATATTTTCGCTCTCTAGAATGTTGAATTGTATTGCCGCGTATGGATATGTGTAAGTAAGAGTAACTAATTTTATTGAAGGAATACTTATGCTAAATACTGTGTGAATTCGCTGGCATTTGAAAATGGGAAACGTTATTAATCACGGATATATAAGTAACAACTGCCCGAAATTCCATACCTTCACGCTTTCCTGATGCTAAGGAGAGTTAAATAATTTGTAGATTAAGCTGTGTTAATATCTATGTCTACTCTATATATTCAACTGTGCTCAAATATTTATGAATTTGCCTCGATATTAGCGTTTCCTAATAACTATTCAGGGATTATTTCCGGTACATTAATGTTGTGGAGTTGATTCTAAATTTCTATAAGTTTGAAAAACAAACATTTATGCATCACCTTTCCCAATGATATACTCATAATTGAGCAGTAACTTTATTAATATTTGGTAAAAGAATATTTATTGATTCGATTTCGGTGCATGGTACGATAGGTTCGCTTCAGAAACAATTCAAGTGAAACTTGTAGAAAGGAATATGATTTAGCTGGTTTTCGTTTCTAACGTCTGAGCCTAATAGCTTCGCTCTCTCCGTCCGTCCGTACGAACGTTTTTCCTGGCTTCTACGAAACGGATTCTCATGAAATTTGGCAATAAGTTTTTATGACCAAAGGGAATAATAAAATCGCATAAACGGTTAGCGAAATCGAATGAGGATTGCCACTTTACTGAAAACAAAAACAAACTTTCCATCATATCTCGTAAAATATTAGTCTTAACGATAAAATATTCAAAAATATTGTAAGTACGAGCTAAAGAAAATATTTCATTCCAAATGCATTTTTATCTTAAAAATCGGCAATCTAAACAAAATCCAACAGGAAAATAATTCGCTCCGAACTTAGAAAAAATTATGGATGGATAACGAAAACAATCTTTTCTGTGAATAAGATATGCCATAATAAAAAATTAAGTTATATTACCTTACTTAAGCATGCAGGCCTTTTTAAGCTTAAGGAATCATATTTTGAAAATTCAGAGGTAGCCAAAATATAGTATAATTCTAAATTTCTTTAGGGGGATCTTAAGGACCCCAGGCGCCCACTTACGTTGCGAAATAGAGTGCACCTATTTAACGTTTTCCTAATGTAAACGACATATTCACCAAAATACAGAGTATGTTTAGGAAACGAAAAACAAAGGTCATGTTATGAAAAGACATTTAACATCGCCGAAAAACAATTTATATGAACACTAACTTAACGAATCACACAGTGGAAACTGTTTACGTCTCAAGCGCCATCAAACGGCAAGCTCCGAAAACTTCCCTGGATGCTCTAAAATAGGTGTCTCCAACCATTCTGCACCCAATATTTACTTTTCATTTATAATTTTACCAAGAATCGACTATGTCTACGTGGGCCATGATGCGAGATATACTGTTGAGCGAAGCCGGGGGTACCCACAATGGATCGCAAACTTTAGGAGACATACAAACCGGGGTCATAACATGCCCCACCTATTGGAATATTAATAACGTTTTCTTCGAGTTAAATAAATCGGAATAAAACCTTTTGAGTTTGCGACCTTAACAAAAGAATATTTACTTAAAAATTAAATTTCCCTGATAACAAAAGAAAATTCACATGAAATGAAGCGTGATTTATTGAATAATGTTAACTGTAACACTGCATATTCTGTACAATACTGGAAAGCTGGTGTGTAAGTTGATACTGCAACTCGAAAATTGTCACTCCGATATTTGTCTGTTAATTTGTTGCAATGCTTTGTTTTGATTTCATTCATGCAACACAACGTTGACTCACAAATATGTTGACTAAAGTATTGACTTCACCTTCAAGGCTACATTCCCAAATGAAATATAAGAATTTATTCAACCAAAATAGATATCGTCTCACTTGATTAAAAAAAAAGAAAAATGCTGAGAGACGGCCCCGGGATTGACTTTTGAAGGGCCAAATATCTACCAATCAATCGTGATCGACTAGTTAGAGACCTGTATTCTAGACGATTCCGGGTGTAATTGTAAATATTTCCGGTTTACGTTACAAGCGCCCCTATGCGGAAAGCACTGAAAACTTTCAGAAAGTTATAAATCAGAGTAGACCAACCCTCAGCGCGCGAGCCAGAAGCGGCCCCCGAGCACTTTATGCGGCCCGCGAAGCTATGAAAAAAAATGATCGGTAAAATTCGATATAGACAATTTCATATATTTCAGTATATTTATCCTCTCAAAACTTTATCACTAGTCATTAATTTAGACTAGATTTTCGCTAATTAGATAACACAAAATCCCTTGGCAACTTCTAATGTAAACATTCATCCAGCTCGGTGAAGTTCTCGTGATTTCCAATGCGGCCCACCGATCTACGAACGCGACCCGCCGTGTAAAAGGTTGGGCTGCACTGTTCTAGATGATTCCTGATGAATTTGGAAATATTTTCGGTTTCCAGATGTTGAATTGTAATGCCGGGTATGGATATGTGGCGGTTACTAGATATTGTCTCACTGTATTCAACAAAAAGTAAAATGCTGAGAGACGGCTCCGGGATTGACTTCTGAATGGGCAAAATAAGACCAATCAATCGTGATCGACATGTTGGAGACCACTATTCTAGAAGATTCTGGGTGTATTTTTAAATATTTCCGGTTTACGTTACTAGCGCCTCTATGCGAAAAGTTCTGAAAACCTTTTAGAAAGTTATAAATCAGAGTCACCCAACCCTCTGCCCGCGTGCCAAAAGAGGCCCCCGAAAACTTCATGCGGCTCGCGAAGCTATTATGAAAAGATGATCGGTAAAATTCGATATTGACAAATTCCTATATTTCAGTACAATTATGCTCTCAAAATCATTTCCGATGGAAGTTTATCACTAGTCATTTATTTAGACATGATTTTCGCTAATATGAGACAACAAAATCCCTTGGCAACTTCTAATGTAAACATTCATCCGGCTCGAAGAAATTCTCGTGACCTCCAATGCGGCCCTCCGAACTACGAACGCGGCCCGCCATGTAAAAAGGTTGGGCTGCACTGTTCTACATGATTCCGGATCAATTTGCAAATATTTTCGCTCTCTAGAATGTTGAATTGTATTGCCGCGTATGGATATGTGTAAGTAAGAGTAACTAATTTTATTGAAGGAATACTTATGCTAAATACTGTGTGAATTCGCTGGCATTTGAAAATGGGAAACGTTATTAATCACGGATATATAAGTAACAACTGCCCGAAATTCCATACCTTCACGCTTTCCTGATGCTAAGGAGAGTTAAATAATTTGTAGATTAAGCTGTGTTAATATCTATGTCTACTCTATATATTCAACTGTGCTCAAATATTTATGAATTTGCCTCGATATTAGCGTTTCCTAATAACTATTCAGGGATTATTTCCGGTACATTAATGTTGTGGAGTTGATTCTAAATTTCTATAAGTTTGAAAAACAAACATTTATGCATCACCTTTCCCAATGATATACTCATAATTGAGCAGTAACTTTATTAATATTTGGTAAAAGAATATTTATTGATTCGATTTCGGTGCATGGTACGATAGGTTCGCTTCAGAAACAATTCAAGTGAAACTTGTAGAAAGGAATATGATTTAGCTGGTTTTCGTTTCTAACGTCTGAGCCTAATAGCTTCGCTCTCTCCGTCCGTCCGTACGAACGTTTTTCCTGGCTTCTACGAAACGGATTCTCATGAAATTTGGCAATAAGTTTTTATGACCAAAGGGAATAATAAAATCGCATAAACGGTTAGCGAAATCGAATGAGGATTGCCACTTTACTGAAAACAAAAACAAACTTTCCATCATATCTCGTAAAATATTAGTCTTAACGATAAAATATTCAAAAATATTGTAAGTACGAGCTAAAGAAAATATTTCATTCCAAATGCATTTTTATCTTAAAAATCGGCGATCTAAACAAAATCCAACAGGAAAGTAATTCGCTCCGAACTTAGAAAAAATTATGGATGGATAACGAAAACAATCTTTTCTGTGAATAAGATATGCCATAATAAAAAATTAAGTTATATTACCTTACTTAAGCATGCAGGCCTTTTTAAGCTTAAGGAATCATATTTTGAAAATTCAGAGGTAGCCAAAATATAGTATAATTCTAAATTTCTTTAGGGGGATCTTAAGGACCCCAGGCGCCCACTTACGTTGCGAAATAGAGTGCACCTATTTAACGTTTTCCTAATGTAAACGACATATTCACCAAAATACAGAGTATGTTTAGGAAACGAAAAACAAAGGTCATGTTATGAAAAGACATTTAACATCGCCGAAAAACAATTTATATGAACACTAACTTAACGAATCACACAGTGGAAACTGTTTACGTCTCAAGCGCCATCAAACGGCAAGCTCCGAAAACTTCCCTGGATGCTCTAAAATAGGTGTCTCCAACCATTCTGCACCCAATATTTACTTTTCATTTATAATTTTACCACGAATCGACTATGTCTACGTGGGCCATGATGCGAGATATACTGTTGAGCGAAGCCGGGGGTACCCACAATGGATCGCAAACTTTAGGAGACATACAAACCGGGGTCATAACATGCCCCACCTATTGGAATATTAATAACGTTTTCTTCGAGTTAAATAAATCGGAATAATACTATTTGAGTTTGCGACCTTAACAAAAGAATATTTATTTAAAAATTAAATTTCCCTGATAACAAAAGAAAATTCACATGAAATGAAGCGTGATTTATTGAATAATGTTAACTGTAACACTGCATATTCTGTACAATACTGGAAAGCTGGTGTGTAAGTTGATACTGCAACTCGAAAATTGTCACTCCGATATTTGTCTGTTAATTTGGTGTAATGCTTTGTTTTGATTTCATTCATGCAACACAACGTTGACTCACAAATTTGTTGACTAAAGTATTGACTTCACCTTCAAGGCTACATTCCCAAATGAAATATAAGAATTTATTCAACCAAAATAGATATCGTCTCACTTGATTAAAAAAAAAGAAAAATGCTGAGAGACGGCCCCGGGATTGACTTTTGAAGGGCCAAATATCTACCAATCAATCGTGATCGACTAGTTAGAGACCTGTATTCTAGACGATTCCGGGTGTAATTGTAAATATTTCCGGTTTACGTTACAAGCGCCCCTATGCGGAAAGCACTGAAAACTTTCAGAAAGTTATAAATCAGAGTAGACCAATCCTCAGCGCGCGGGCCAGAAGCGGCCCCCGAGCACTTTATGCGGCCCGCGAAGCTATGAAAAAAAATGATCGGTAAAATTCGATATAGACAATTTCATATATTTCAGTATATTTATCCTCTCAAAACTTTATCACTAGTCATTAATTTAGACTAGATTTTCACTAATTAGATAACACAAAATCCCTTGGCAACTTCTAATGTAAACATTCATCCAGCTCGTTGAAGTTCTCGTAATTTCCAATGCGGCCCTCCGAACTACGATCGCGGCCCGCCGTGTAATAGGTTGGGCTGCACTCTTCTAGATGATTCCTGATGAATTTGGAAATATTTTCGGTTTCCAGATGTTGAATTGTAATGCCGGGTATGGATATGTGCCGGTTACTAGATATTGTCTCACTGTATTCAACAAAAAGAAAAATGCTGAGAGACGGCTCCGGGATTGACTTCTGAATGGGCAAAATAAGACCAATCAATCGTGATCGACATGTTGGAGACCACTATTCTAGAAGATTCTGGGTGTATTTTTAAATATTTCCGGTTTACGTTATTAGCGCCTCTATGCGAAAAGTTCTGAAAACCTTTTAGAAAGTTATAAATCAGAGTCACCCAACCCTCTGCCCGCGTGCCAAAAGAGGCCCCCGAAAACTTCATGCGGCTCGCGAAGCTATTATGAAAAGATGATCGGTAAAATTCGATATTGACAAATTCCTATATTTCAGTACAATTATGCTCTCAAAATCATTTCCGATGGAAGTTTATCACTAGTCATTTATTTAGACATGATTTTCGCTAATATGAGACAACAAAATCCCTTGGCAACTTCTAATGTAAACATTCATCCGGCTCGAAGAAATTCTCGTGACCTCCAATGCGGCCCTCCGAACTACGAACGCGGCCCGCCATGTAAAAAGGTTGGGCTGCACTGTTCTACATGATTCCGGATCAATTTGCAAATATTTTCGCTCTCTAGAATGTTGAATTGTATTGCCGCGTATGGATATGTGTAAGTAAGAGTAACTAATTTTATTGAAGGAATACTTATGCTAAATACTGTGTGAATTCGCTGGCATTTGAAAATGGGAAACGTTATTAATCACGGATATATAAGTAACAACTGCCCGAAATTCCATACCTTCACGCTTTCCTGATGCTAAGGAGAGTTAAATAATTTGTAGATTAAGCTGTGTTAATATCTATGTCTACTCTATATATTCAACTGTGCTCAAATATTTATGAATTTGCCTCGATATTAGCGTTTCCTAATAACTATTCAGGGATTATTTCCGGTACATTAATGTTGTGGAGTTGATTCTAAATTTCTATAAGTTTGAAAAACAAACATTTATGCATCACCTTTCCCAATGATATACTCATAATTGAGCAGTAACTTTATTAATATTTGGTAAAAGAATATTTATTGATTCGATTTCGGTGCATGGTACGATAGGTTCGCTTCAGAAACAATTCAAGTGAAACTTGTAGAAAGGAATATGATTTAGCTGGTTTTCGTTTCTAACGTCTGAGCCTAATAGCTTCGCTCTCTCCGTCCGTCCGTACGAACGTTTTTCCTGGCTTCTACGAAACGGATTCTCATGAAATTTGGCAATAAGTTTTTATGACCAAAGGGAATAATAAAATCGCATAAACGGTTAGCGAAATCGAATGAGGATTGCCACTTTACTGAAAACAAAAACAAACTTTCCATCATATCTCGTAAAATATTAGTCTTAACGATAAAATATTCAAAAATATTGTAAGTACGAGCTAAAGAAAATATTTCATTCCAAATGCATTTTTATCTTAAAAATCGGCAATCTAAACAAAATCCAACAGGAAAGTAATTCGCTCCGAACTTAGAAAAAATCATGGATGGATAACGAAAACAATCTTTTCTGTGAATAAGATATGCCATAATAAAAAATTAAGTTATATTACCTTACTTAAGCATGCAGGCCTTTTTAAGCTTAAGGAATCAGATTTTGAAAAATCAGAGGTAGCCAAAATATAGTATAATTCTAAGTTTCTTTAGGGGGATCTTAAGGACCCCAGGCGCCCACTTACGTTGCGAAATAGAGTGCACCTATTTAACGTTTTCCTAATGTAAACGACATATTCACCAAAATACAGAGTATGTTTAGGAAACGAAAAACAAAGGTCATGTTATGAAAAGACATTTAACATCGCCGAAAAACAATTTATATGAACACTAACTTAACGAATCACACAGTGGAAACTGTTTACGTCTCAAGCGCCATCAAACGGCAAGCTCCGAAAACTTCCCTGGATGCTCTAAAATAGGTGTCTCCAACCATTCTGCACCCAATATTTACTTTTCATTTATAATTTTACCAAGAATCGACTATGTCTACGTGGGCCATGATGCGAGATATACTGTTGAGCGAAGCCGGGGGAACCCACAAGGGATCGCAAACTTTAGGAGACATACCAACCGGGGTCATAACATGCCCCACCTATTGGAATATTAATAACGTTTTCTTCGAGTTAAATAAATCGGAATAAAACTTTTTGAGTTTGCGACCTTAACAAAAGAATATTTACTTAAAAATTAAATTTCCCTGATAGCAAATGAAAATTCACATGAAATGAAGCGTGATTTATTGAATAATGTTAACTGTAACACTGCATATTCTGTACAATACTGGAAAGCTGGTGTGTAAGTTGATACTGCAACTCGAAAATTGTCACTCCGATATTTGTCTGTTAATTTGGTGTAATGCTTTGTTTTGATTTCATTCATGCAACACAACGTTGACTCACAAATTTGTTGACTAAAGTATTGACTTCACCTTCAAGGCTACATTCCCAAATGAAATATAAGAATTTATTCAACCAAAATAGATATCGTCTCACTTGATTAAAAAAAAAGAAAAATGCTGAGAGACGGCCCCGGGATTGACTTTTGAAGGGCCAAATATCTACCAATCAATCGTGATCGACTAGTTAGAGACCTGTATTCTAGACGATTCCGGGTGTAATTGTAAATATTTCCGGTTTACGTTACAAGCGCCCCTATGCGGAAAGCACTGAAAACTTTCAGAAAGTTATAAATCAGAGTAGACCAACCCTCAGCGCGCGGGCCAGAAGCGGCCCCCGAGCACTTTATGCGGCCCGCGAAGCTATGAAAAAAAATGATCGGTAAAATTCGATATAGACAATTTCATATATTTCAGTATATTTATCCTCTCAAAACTTTATCACTAGTCATTAATTTAGACTAGATTTTCACTAATTAGATAACACAAAATCCCTTGGCAACTTCTAATGTAAACATTCATCCAGCTCGTTGAAGTTCTCGTAATTTCCAATGCGGCCCTCCGAACTACGATCGCGGCCCGCCGTGTAATAGGTTGGGCTGCACTCTTCTAGATGATTCCTGATGAATTTGGAAATATTTTCGGTTTCCAGATGTTGAATTGTAATGCCGGGTATGGATATGTGCCGGTTACTAGATATTGTCTCATATTATTCAATAAAAAGAATAATGCTGAGAGACGGCACCGGGATTGACTTCTGAATGGGCAAAATAAGACCAATCAATCGTGATCGACATGTTGGAGACCACTATTCTAGAAGATTCTGGGTGTATTTTTAAATATTTCCGGTTTACGTTACTAGCGCCTCTATGCGAAAAGTTCTGAAAACCTTTTAGAAAGTTATAAATCAGAGTCAACCAACCTTCTGCCCGCGGGCCAAAAGCGGCCTCCGAAAACTTCATGCGGCTCGCGAAGCTATTATGAAAAGATGATCGGTAAAATTCGATATTGACAAATTCATATATTTCAGTAAAATTATGCTCTCAAAATCATATCCGATGGAAGTTTATCACTAGTCATTTATTTAGGCATGATTTTCGCTAATATGAGACAGCAAAATCCCTTGGCAAATTCTAATGTAAACATTCATCCGGCTCGGGGAAGTTCTCGTGTCTTCCAATGCTGCCCTCCGAACTACGAACGCGGCCCGCAATGTAAAAAGGTCGGGCTGCACTCTTCTAGATGATTTCTGATGAATTTGGAAATATTTTCGGTTTCCAGATGTTGAATTGTAATGCCGGGTATGGATATGTGCCGGTTACTAGATATTGTCTCACTGTATTCAACAAAAAGAAAAATGCTGAGAGACGGCTCCGGGATTGACTTCTGAATGGGCAAAATAAGACCAATCAATCGTGATCGACATGTTGGAGACCACTATTCTAGAAGATTCTGGGTGTATTTTTAAATATTTCCGGTTTACGTTACTAGCGCCTCTATGCGAAAAGTTCTGAAAACCTTTTAGAAAGTTATAAATCAGAGTCACCCAACCCTCTGCCCGCGTGCCAAAAGAGGCCCCCGAAAACTTCATGCGGCTCGCGAAGCTATTATGAAAAGATGATCGGTAAAATTCGATATTGACAAATTCCTATATTTCAGTACAATTATGCTCTCAAAATCATTTCCGATGGAAGTTTATCACTAGTCATTTATTTAGACATGATTTTCGCTAATATGAGACAACAAAATCCCTTGGCAACTTCTAATGTAAACATTCATCCGGCTCGAAGTAATTCTCGTGACCTCCAATGCGGCCCTCCGAACTACGAACGCGGCCCGCCATGTAAAAAGGTTGGGCTGCACTGTTCTACATGATTCCGGATCAATTTGCCTATATTTTCGCTCTCTAGAATGTTGAATTGTATTGCCGCGTATGGATATGTGTAAGTAAGAGTAACTAATTTTATTGAAGGAATATTTATGCTAAGTACTGTGTGAATTCGCTGGCATTTGAAAATGGGAAACGTTATTAATCACGGATATATAAGTAACAACTGCCCGAAATTCCATACCTTCACGCTTTCCTGATGCTAAGGAGAGTTAAATAATTTGTAGATTAAGCTGTGTTAATATCTATGTCTACTCTATATATTCAACTGTGCTCAAATATTTATGAATTTGCCTCGATATTAGCGTTTCCTAATAACTATTCAGGGATTATTTCCGGTACATTAATGTTGTGGAGTTGATTCTAAATTTCTATAAGTTTGAAAAACAAACATTTATGCATCACCTTTCCCAATGATATACTCATAATTGAGCAGTAACTTTATTAATATTTGGTAAAAGAATATTTATTGATTCGATTTCGGTGCATGGTACGATAGGTTCGCTTCAGAAACAATTCAAGTGAAACTTGTAGAAAGGAATATGATTTAGCTGGTTTTCGTTTCTAACGTCTGAGCCTAATAGCTTCGCTCTCTCCGTCCGTCCGTACGAACGTTTTTCCTGGCTTCTACGAAACGGATTCTCATGAAATTTGGCAATAAGTTTTTATGACCAAAGGGAATAATAAAATCGCATAAACGGTTAGCGAAATCGAATGAGGATTGCCACTTTACTGAAAACAAAAACAAACTTTCCATCATATCTCGTAAAATATTAGTCTTAACGATAAAATATTCAAAAATATTGTAAGTACGAGCTAAAGAAAATATTTCATTCCAAATGCATTTTTATCTTAAAAATCGGCAATCTAAACAAAATCCAACAGGAAAGTAATTCGCTCCGAACTTAGAAAAAATCATGGATGGATAACGAAAACAATCTTTTCTGTTAATAAGATATGCCATAATAAAAAATTAAGTTATATTACCTTACTTAAGCATGCAGGCCTTTTTAAGTTTAAGGAATCATATTTTGAAAATTCAGAGGTAGCCAAAATATAGTATAATTCTAAGTTACTTTAGGGGGATCTTAAGGACCCCAGGCGCCCACTTACGTTGCGAAATAGAGTGCACCTATTTAACGTTTTCCTAATGTAAACGACATATTCACCAAAATACAGAGTATGTTTAGGAAACGAAAAACAAAGGTCATGTTATGAAAAGACATTTAACATCGCCGAAAAACAATTTATATGAACACTAACTTAACGAATCACACAGTGGAAACTGTTTACGTCTCAAGCGCCATCAAACGGCAAGCTCCGAAAACTTCCCTGGATGCTCTAAAATAGGTGTCTCCAACCATTCTGCACCCAATATTTACTTTTCATTTATAATTTTACCAAGAATCGACTATGTCTACGTGGGCCATGATGCGAGATATACTGTTGAGCGAAGCCGGGGGTACCCACAAGGGATCGCAAACTTTAGGAGACATACCAACCGGGGTCATAACATGCCCCACCTATTGGAATATTAATAACGTTTTCTTCGAGTTAAATAAATCGGAATAAAACTATTTGAGTTTGCGACCTTAACAAAAGAATATTTACTTAAAAATTAAATTTCCCTGATAACAAAAGAAAATTCACATGAAATGAAGCGTGATTTATTGAATAATGTTAACTGTAACACTGCATATTCTGTACAATACTGGAAAGCTGGTGTGTAAGTTGATACTGCAACTCGAAAATTGTCACTCCGATATTTGTCTGTTAATTTGTTGCAATGCTTTTTTTTGATTTCATTCATGCAACACAACGTTGACTCACAAATATGTTGACTAAAGTATTGACTTCACCTTCAAGGCTACATTCCCAAATGAAATATAAGAATTTATTCAACCAAAATAGATATCGTCTCACTTGATTAAAAAAAAAGAAAAATGCTGAGAGACGGCCCCGGGATTGACTTTTGAAGGGCCAAATATCTACCAATCAATCGTGATCGACTAGTTAGAGACCTGTATTCTAGACGATTCCGGGTGTAATTGTAAATATTTCCGGTTTACGTTACAAGCGCCCCTATGCGGAAAGCACTGAAAACTTTCAGAAAGTTATAAATCAGAGTAGACCAACCCTCAGCGCGCGAGCCAGAAGCGGCCCCCGAGCACTTTATGCGGCCCGCGAAGCTATGAAAAAAAATGATCGGTAAAATTCGATATAGACAATTTCATATATTTCAGTATATTTATCCTCTCAAAACTTTATCACTAGTCATTAATTTAGACTAGATTTTCGCTAATTAGATAACACAAAATCCCTTGGCAACTTCTAATGTAAACATTCATCCCGCTCGGTGAAGTTCTCGTAATTTCCAATGCGGCCCTCCGAACTACGATCGCGGCCCGCCGTGTAATAGGTTGGGCTGCACTCTTCTAGATGATTCCTGATGAATTTGGAAATATTTTCGGTTTCCAGATGTTGAATTGTAATGCCGTTTATGGATATGTGCCAGTTACTAGATACTGTCTCATTTCATTCAATAAAAAGAATGATGCTGAGAGACGGCACCGGGATTGACTTCTGAATGGGCAAAATAAGACCAATCAATCGTGATCGACATGTTGGAGACCACTATTCTAGAGGATTCCTGGTGTATTTTTAAATATTTCCGGTTTACGTTACTAGCGCCTCTATGCGAAAAGTTCTGAAAACCTTTTAGAAAGTTATAAATCAGAGTCAACCAACCTTCTGCCCGCGGGCCAAAAGCGGCCTCCGAAAACTTCATGCGGCTCGCGAAGCTATTATGAAAAGATGATCGGTAAAATTCGATATTGACAAATTCATATATTTCAGTAAAATTATGCTCTCAAAATCATATCCGATGGAAGTTTATCACTAGTCATTTATTTAGGCATGATTTTCGCTAATATGAGACAGCAAAATCCCTTGGCAAATTCTAATGTAAACATTCATCCGGCTCGGGGAAGTTCTCGTGTCTTCCAATGCTGCCCTCCGAACTACGAACGCGGCCCGCAATGTAAAAAGGTCGGGCTGCACTCTTCTAGATGATTTCTGATGAATTTGGAAATATTTTCGGTTTCCAGATGTTGAATTGTAATGCCGGGTATGGATATGTGCCGGTTACTAGATATTGTCTCACTGTATTCAACAAAAAGAAAAATGCTGAGAGACGGCTCCGGGATTGACTTCTGAATGGGCAAAATAAGACCAATCAATCGTGATCGACATGTTGGAGACCACTATTCTAGAAGATTCTGGGTGTATTTTTAAATATTTCCGGTTTACGTTACTAGCGCCTCTATGCGAAAAGTTCTGAAAACCTTTTAGAAAGTTATAAATCAGAGTCACCCAACCCTCTGCCCGCGTGCCAAAAGAGGCCCCCGAAAACTTCATGCGGCTCGCGAAGCTATTATGAAAAGATGATCGGTAAAATTCGATATTGACAAATTCCTATATTTCAGTACAATTATGCTCTCAAAATCATTTCCGATGGAAGTTTATCACTAGTCATTTATTTAGACATGATTTTCGCTAATATGAGACAACAAAATCCCTTGGCAACTTCTAATGTAAACATTCATCCGGCTCGAAGTAATTCTCGTGACCTCCAATGCGGCCCTCCGAACTACGAACGCGGCCCGCCATGTAAAAAGGTTGGGCTGCACTGTTCTACATGATTCCGGATCAATTTGCCTATATTTTCGCTCTCTAGAATGTTGAATTGTATTGCCGCGTATGGATATGTGTAAGTAAGAGTAACTAATTTTATTGAAGGAATATTTATGCTAAGTACTGTGTGAATTCGCTGGCATTTGAAAATGGGAAACGTTATTAATCACGGATATATAAGTAACAACTGCCCGAAATTCCATACCTTCACGCTTTCCTGATGCTAAGGAGAGTTAAATAATTTGTAGATTAAGCTGTGTTAATATCTATGTCTACTCTATATATTCAACTGTGCTCAAATATTTATGAATTTGCCTCGATATTAGCGTTTCCTAATAACTATTCAGGGATTATTTCCGGTACATTAATGTTGTGGAGTTGATTCTAAATTTCTATAAGTTTGAAAAACAAACATTTATGCATCACCTTTCCCAATGATATACTCATAATTGAGCAGTAACTTTATTAATATTTGGTAAAAGAATATTTATTGATTCGATTTCGGTGCATGGTACGATAGGTTCGCTTCAGAAACAATTCAAGTGAAACTTGTAGAAAGGAATATGATTTAGCTGGTTTTCGTTTCTAACGTCTGAGCCTAATAGCTTCGCTCTCTCCGTCCGTCCGTACGAACGTTTTTCCTGGCTTCTACGAAACGGATTCTCATGAAATTTGGCAATAAGTTTTTATGACCAAAGGGAATAATAAAATCGCATAAACGGTTAGCGAAATCGAATGAGGATTGCCACTTTACTGAAAACAAAAACAAACTTTCCATCATATCTCGTAAAATATTAGTCTTAACGATAAAATATTCAAAAATATTGTAAGTACGAGCTAAAGAAAATATTTCATTCCAAATGCATTTTTATCTTAAAAATCGGCAATCTAAACAAAATCCAACAGGAAAGTAATTCGCTCCGAACTTAGAAAAAATCATGGATGGATAACGAAAACAATCTTTTCTGTTAATAAGATATGCCATAATAAAAAATTAAGTTATATTACCTTACTTAAGCATGCAGGCCTTTTTAAGTTTAAGGAATCATATTTTGAAAATTCAGAGGTAGCCAAAATATAGTATAATTCTAAGTTACTTTAGGGGGATCTTAAGGACCCCAGGCGCCCACTTACGTTGCGAAATAGAGTGCACCTATTTAACGTTTTCCTAATGTAAACGACATATTCACCAAAATACAGAGTATGTTTAGGAAACGAAAAACAAAGGTCATGTTATGAAAAGACATTTAACATCGCCGAAAAACAATTTATATGAACACTAACTTAACGAATCACACAGTGGAAACTGTTTACGTCTCAAGCGCCATCAAACGGCAAGCTCCGAAAACTTCCCTGGATGCTCTAAAATAGGTGTCTCCAACCATTCTGCACCCAATATTTACTTTTCATTTATAATTTTACCAAGAATCGACTATGTCTACGTGGGCCATGATGCGAGATATACTGTTGAGCGAAGCCGGGGGTACCCACAAGGGATCGCAAACTTTAGGAGACATACCAACCGGGGTCATAACATGCCCCACCTATTGGAATATTAATAACGTTTTCTTCGAGTTAAATAAATCGGAATAAAACTATTTGAGTTTGCGACCTTAACAAAAGAATATTTACTTAAAAATTAAATTTCCCTGATAACAAAAGAAAATTCACATGAAATGAAGCGTGATTTATTGAATAATGTTAACTGTAACACTGCATATTCTGTACAATACTGGAAAGCTGGTGTGTAAGTTGATACTGCAACTCGAAAATTGTCACTCCGATATTTGTCTGTTAATTTGTTGCAATGCTTTTTTTTGATTTCATTCATGCAACACAACGTTGACTCACAAATATGTTGACTAAAGTATTGACTTCACCTTCAAGGCTACATTCCCAAATGAAATATAAGAATTTATTCAACCAAAATAGATATCGTCTCACTTGATTAAAAAAAAAGAAAAATGCTGAGAGACGGCCCCGGGATTGACTTTTGAAGGGCCAAATATCTACCAATCAATCGTGATCGACTAGTTAGAGACCTGTATTCTAGACGATTCCGGGTGTAATTGTAAATATTTCCGGTTTACGTTACAAGCGCCCCTATGCGGAAAGCACTGAAAACTTTCAGAAAGTTATAAATCAGAGTAGACCAACCCTCAGCGCGCGAGCCAGAAGCGGCCCCCGAGCACTTTATGCGGCCCGCGAAGCTATGAAAAAAAATGATCGGTAAAATTCGATATAGACAATTTCATATATTTCAGTATATTTATCCTCTCAAAACTTTATCACTAGTCATTAATTTAGACTAGATTTTCGCTAATTAGATAACACAAAATCCCTTGGCAACTTCTAATGTAAACATTCATCCCGCTCGGTGAAGTTCTCGTAATTTCCAATGCGGCCCTCCGAACTACGATCGCGGCCCGCCGTGTAATAGGTTGGGCTGCACTCTTCTAGATGATTCCTGATGAATTTGGAAATATTTTCGGTTTCCAGATGTTGAATTGTAATGCCGTTTATGGATATGTGCCAGTTACTAGATACTGTCTCATTTCATTCAATAAAAAGAATGATGCTGAGAGACGGCACCGGGATTGACTTCTGAATGGGCAAAATAAGACCAATCAATCGTGATCGACATGTTGGAGACCACTATTCTAGAGGATTCCTGGTGTATTTTTAAATATTTCCAGTTTACGTTACAAGCGCCCATATGCGGAAAGCGCTGTAAACCTTTCAGAAAGTCATAAATCAGAGTCACCCAACCTTCTGCCCGCTGGCCAAAAGCGGCCTCCGAGCACTTTATGCGGCCCGCGAAGCTATGAAAAAAAATGATCGGTAAAATTCGATACAGACAATTTCATATATTTCAGTACAATTATGCTCTCAAAATCTTTTCCGATGGAAGTTTATCACTAGTCATTTATTTAGGCATGATTTTCGCTAATATGAGACAACAAAATCCCTTGGCAACTTCTAATGTAGCATTCATCCGGCTCGAAGAAATTCTCGTGACCTCCAATGCGGCCCTCAGAACTACGAACGCGGCCCGCCATGTAAAAAGGTTGGGCTGCACTGTTCTACATGATTCCGGATCTATTTGCAAATATTTTCGCTCTCCAGAATGTTGAATTGTATTGCCGCGTATGGATATGTGTAAGTAAGAGTAACTAATTTTATTGAAGGAATACTTATGCTAAGTACTGTGTGAATTCGCTGGCATTTGAAAATGGGAAACGTTATTAATCACGGATATATAAGTAACAACTGCCCGAAATTCCATACCTTCACGCTTTCCTGATGCTAAGGAGAGTTAAATAATTTGTAGATTAAGCTGTGTTAATATCTATGTCTACTCTATAAATTCAACTGTGCTCAAATATTTATGTATTTGCTTCGATATTAGAGTTTCCAAATAACTATTCAGGGATTATTTCCGGTACATTAATGTTGTGGAGTTGATTCTAAATTTCTATAAGTTTGAAAAACAAACATTTATGCATCACCTTTCCCAATGATATACTCATAATTGAGCAGTAACTTTATTAATATTTGGTAAAAGAATATTTATTGATTCGATTTCGGTGCATGGTACGATAGGTTCGCTTCAGAAACAATTCAAGTGAAACTTGTAGAAAGGAATATGATTTAGCTGGTTTTCGTTTCTAACATCTGAGTCTAATAGCTTCGCTCTCTCCGTCCGTCCGTACGAACGTTTTTCCTGGCTTCTACAAAACGGATTCTCATGAAATTTGGCAATAAGTTTTTATGACCAAAGGGAATAATAAAATCGCATAAACGGTTAGCGAAATCGAATGAGGATTGCCACTTTACTGAAAACAAAAACAAACTTTCCATCATATCTCCTAAAATATTAGTCTTAACGATAAAATACTCAAAAACATATTAAGTACGAGCTAAAGAAAATATTTCATTCCAAATGCATTTTTATCTTAAAAATCGGCGATCTAAACAAAATCCAACAGGAAAGTAATTCGCTCCGAACTTAGAAAAAATCATGGATGGATAAAGAAAACAAACTTTTTTGTGAATAAGATATGCCATAATAAAAAATTAAGTTATATTACCTTACTTAAGCATGCAGACCTTTTTAAGCTGAAGGAATCGGATTATGAAAAACCAGAGGTAGGCAAAATTTAGTATAATTCAAACTTTCTTTAGGGGGATCATAAGGACCCCAGGCGCCCACTTACGTTGCGAAACAGAGTGCACCTAATTAACGTTTTCCTAATGTAAACGACATATTCACCAAAATACAGAGTATGTTTAGGAAACGAAAAACAATGGTAATGTTATGAAAAGACATTTAGCATCGCCGAAAAACTATTTATATGAACACTAACTTAACGAATCACACAGGGGAAACTGTTTACGTCTCAAGCACCATCAAACGGCAAGCTCCGAAAACTTCCCTGGATGCTCTAAAATAGGTGTCTCCAACCATTCTGCACCCAATATTTACTTTTCATTTATAATTTTACCACGAATCGACTATGTCTACGGGGGCCATGATGCGAGATATACTGTTGAGCGAAGCCGGGGATACCCACAAGGGATCGCAAACTTTAGGAGACATACAAACCGGGGTCATAACATGCCCCACCTATTGGAATATTAATAACGTTTTCTTCGAGTTAAATAAATCGGAATAAAACTTTTTGAGTTTGCGACCTTAACAAAAGAATATTTACTTAAAAATTAAATTTCCCTGATAACAAAAGAAAATTCACATGAAATAAAGCGTGATTTATTGAATAATGTTAACTGTAACACTGCATATTCTGTACAATACTGGAAAGCTGGTGTGTAAGTTGATACTGCAACTCGAAAATTGTCACTCCGATATTTGTCTGTTAATTTGTTGCAATGCTTTTTTTTGATTTCATTCATGCAACACAACGTTGACTCACAAATATGTTGACTAAAGTATTGACTTCACCTTCAAGGCTACATTCCCAAATGAAATATAAGAATTTATTCAACCAAAATAGATATCGTCTCACTTGATTAAAAAAAAAGAAAAATGCTGAGAGACGGCCCCGGGATTGACTTTTGAAGGGCCAAATATCTACCAATCAATCGTGATCGACTAGTTAGAGACCTGTATTCTAGACGATTCCGGGTGTAATTGTAAATATTTCCGGTTTACGTTACAAGCGCCCCTATGCGGAAAGCACTGAAAACTTTCAGAAAGTTATAAATCAGAGTAGACCAACCCTCAGCGCGCGAGCCAGAAGCGGCCCCCGAGCACTTTATGCGGCCCGCGAAGCTATGAAAAAAAAATGATCGGTAAAATTCGATATAGACAATTTCATATATTTCAGTATATTTATCCTCTCAAAACTTTATCACTAGTCATTAATTTAGACTAGATTTTCGCTAATTAGATAACACAAAATCCCTTGGCAACTTCTAATGTAAACATTCATCCCGCTCGGTGAAGTTCTCGTAATTTCCAATGCGGCCCTCCGAACTACGATCGCGGCCCGCCGTGTAATAGGTTGGGCTGCACTCTTCTAGATGATTCCTGATGAATTTGGAAATATTTTCGGTTTCCAGATGTTGAATTGTAATGCCGTTTATGGATATGTGCCAGTTACTAGATACTGTCTGATTTCATTCAATAAAAAGAATGATGCTGAGAGACGGCACCGGGATTGACTTCTGAATGGGCAAAATAAGACCAATCAATCGTGATCGACATGTTGGAGACCACTATTCTAGAGGATTCCTGGTGTATTTTTAAATATTTCCAGTTTACGTTACAAGCGCCCATATGCGGAAAGCGCTGTAAACCTTTCAGAAAGTTATAAATCAGAGTCACCCAACCTTCTGCCCGCGGGCCAAAAGCGGCCTCCGAGCACTTTATGCGGCCCGCGAAGCTATGAAAAAAAATGATCGGTAAAATTCGATACAGACAATTTCATATATTTCAGTATATTTATCCTCTCAAAACATTATCACTAGTCACTTATTTAGACAAGATATTCGCTAATTTGATAACACAAAATCCCTTGGCAACTTCTAATGTAAACATTCATCCAGCTCGGTGAAGTTCTCGTGATTTCCAATGCGGCCCTAAGAACTACGAACGCGGCCCGTGGTGTAAAAATGTTGGACTGCACTTTTCTAGATGATTCCTGATGAATTTGGAAATATTTTCGGTTTCCAGATGTTGAATTGTAATGCCGTTTATGGATATGTGCCGGTTACTAGATATTGTCTCATTTTATTCAATAAAAAGAATAATGCTGAGAGACGGCTCCGGGATTGACTTCTGAAAAGGCATAAATATACCACTCAATAGTGATCGACATGTTGGGGACCACTATTCTAGAAGATTCTTGGTGTATTTTTAAATATTTCCGGTTTACGTTACAAGCACCCCTATGCGGAAAGCGCTGAAAACCTTTCAGAAAGTCATAAATCAGAGTCACCCAACCTTCTGACCGCGGGCCAAAAGCGGCCCCCGAAAACTTCATGCGGCTCGCGAAGCTATTGTGAAAAGATGATCGGTAAAATTCGATATTGACAAATTCCTATATTTCAGTACAATTATGCTCTCAAAATCATTTCCGATGGAAGTTTATCACTAGTCATTTATTTAGACATGATTTTCGCTAATATGAGACAACAAAATCCCTTGGCAACTTCTAATGTAAACATTCATCCGGCTCGAAGAAATTCTCGTGACCTCCAATGCGGCCCTCCGAACTACGAACGCGGCCCGCCATGTAAAAAGGTTGGGCTGCACTGTTCTACATGATTCCGGATCAATTTGCAAATATTTTCGCTCTCTAGAATGTTGAATTGTATTGCCGCGTATGGATATGTGTAAGTAAGTGTAACTAATTTTATTGAAGGAATACTTATGCTAAATACTGTGTGAATTCGCTGGCATTTGAAAATGGGAAACGTTATTAATCACGGATATATAAGTAACAACTGCCCGAAATTCCATACCTTCACGCTTTCCTGATGCTAAGGAGAGTTAAATAATTTGTAGATTAAGCTGTGTTAATATCTATGTCTACTCTATATATTCAACTGTGCTCAAATATTTATGAATTTGCCTCGATATTAGCGTTTCCTAATAACTATTCAGGGATTATTTCCGGTACATTAATGTTGTGGAGTTGATTCTAAATTTCTATAAGTTTGAAAAACAAACATTTATGCATCACCTTTCCCAATGATATACTCATAATTGAGCAGTAACTTTATTAATATTTGGTAAAAGAATATTTATTGATTCGATTTCGGTGCATGGTACGATAGGTTCGCTTCAGAAACAATTCAAGTGAAACTTGTAGAAAGGAATATGATTTAGCTGGTTTTCGTTTCTAACGTCTGAGCCTAATAGCTTCGCTCTCTCCGTCCGTCCGTACGAACGTTTTTCCTGGCTTCTACGAAACGGATTCTCATGAAATTTGGCAATAAGTTTTTATGACCAAAGGGAATAATAAAATCGCATAAACGGTTAGCGAAATCGAATGAGGATTGCCACTTTACTGAAAACAAAAACAAACTTTCCATCATATCTCGTAAAATATTAGTCTTAACGATAAAATATTCAAAAATATTGTAAGTACGAGCTAAAGAAAATATTTCATTCCAAATGCATTTTTATCTTAAAAATCGGCAATCTAAACAAAATCCAACAGGAAAGTAATTCGCTCCGAACTTAGAAAAAATCATGGATGGATAACGAAAACAATCTTTTCTGTGAATAAGATATGCCATAATAAAAAATTAAGTTATATTACCTTACTTAAGCATGCAGGCCTTTTTAAGCTTAAGGAATCAGATTTTGAAAAATCAGAGGTAGCCAAAATATAGTATAATTCTAAGTTTCTTTAGGGGGATCTTAAGGACCCCAGGCGCCCACTTACGTTGCGAAATAGAGTGCACCTATTTAACGTTTTCCTAATGTAAACGACATATTCACCAAAATACAGAGTATGTTTAGGAAACGAAAAACAAAGGTCATGTTATGAAAAGACATTTAACATCGCCGAAAAACAATTTATATGAACACTAACTTAACGAATCACACAGTGGAAACTGTTTACGTCTCAAGCGCCATCAAACGGCAAGCTCCGAAAACTTCCCTGGATGCTCTAAAATAGGTGTCTCCAACCATTCTGCACCCAATATTTACTTTTCATTTATAATTTTACCAAGAATCGACTATGTCTACGTGGGCCATGATGCGAGATATACTGTTGAGCGAAGCCGGGGGTACCCACAAGGGATCGCAAACTTTAGGAGACATACCAACCGGGGTCATAACATGCCCCACCTATTGGAATATTAATAACGTTTTCTTCGAGTTAAATAAATCGGAATAAAACTATTTGAGTTTGCGACCTTAACAAAAGAATATTTACTTCAAAATTAAATTTCCCTGATAACAAAAGAAAATTCACATGAAATGAAGCGTGATTTATTGAATAATGTTAACTGTAACACTGCATATTCTGTACAATACTGGAAAGCTGGTGTGTAAGTTGATACTGCAACTCGAAAATTGTCACTCCGATATTTGTCTGTTAATTTGGTGTAATGCTTTGTTTTGATTTCATTCATGCAACACAACGTTGACTCACAAATTTGTTGACTAAAGTATTGACTTCACCTTCAAGGCTACATTCCCAACTGAAATATAAGAATTTATTCAACCAAAATAGATATCGTCTCACTTGATTAAAAAAAAAGAAAAATGCTGAGAGACGGCCCCGGGATTGACTTTTGAAGGGCCAAATATCTACCAATCAATCGTGATCGACTAGTTAGAGACCTGTATTCTAGACGATTCCGGGTGTAATTGTAAATATTTCCGGTTTACGTTACAAGCGCCCCTATGCGGAAAGCACTGAAAACTTTCAGAAAGTTATAAATCAGAGTAGACCAACCCTCAGCGCGCGGGCCAGAAGCGGCCCCCGAGCACTTTATGCGGCCCGCGAAGCTATGAAAAAAAATGATCGGTAAAATTCGATATAGACAATTTCATATATTTCAGTATATTTATCCTCTCAAAACTTTATCACTAGTCATTAATTTAGACTAGATTTTCACTAATTAGATAACACAAAATCCCTTGGCAACTTCTAATGTAAACATTCATCCAGCTCGTTGAAGTTCTCGTAATTTCCAATGCGGCCCTCCGAACTACGATCGCGGCCCGCCGTGTAATAGGTTGGGCTGCACTCTTCTAGATGATTCCTGATGAATTTGGAAATATTTTCGGTTTCCAGATGTTGAATTGTAATGCCGGGTATGGATATGTGCCAGTTACTAGATATTGTCTCATATTATTCAATAAAAAGAATAATGCTGAGAGACGGCACCGGGATTGACTTCTGAATGGGCAAAATAAGACCATTTAATCGTGATCGACATGTTGGAGACCACTATTCTAGAAGATTCTGGGTGTATTTTTAAATATTTCCGGTTTACGTTACTAGCGCCTCTATGCGAAAAGTTCTGAAAACCTTTCAGAAAGTTATAAATCAGAGTCACCCAACCTTCTGCCCGCGGGCCAAAAGCGGCCTCCGAAAACTTCATGCGGCTCGCGAAGCTATTATGAAAAGATGATCGGTAAAATTCGATATTGACAAATTCATATATTTCAGTAAAATTATGCTCTCAAAATCATATCCTATGGAAGTTTATCACTAGTCATTTATTTAGGCATGATTTTCGCTAATATGAGACAGCAAAATCCCTTGGCAAATTCTAATGTAAACATTCATCCGGCTCGGGGAAGTTCTCGTGTCTTCCAATGCTGCCCTCCGAACTACGAACGCGGCCCGCAATGTAAAAAGGTGGGCTGCACTCTTCTAGATGTTTTCTGATGAATTTGGAAATATTTTCGGTTTCCAGATGTTGAATTGTAATGCCGGGTATGGATATGTGCCGGTTACTAGATATTGTCTCACTGTATTCAACAAAAAGAAAAATGCTGAGAGACGGCTCCGGGATTGACTTCTGAATGGGCAAAATAAGACCAATCAATCGTGATCGACATGTTGGAGACCACTATTCTAGAAGATTCTGGGTGTATTTTTAAATATTTCCGGTTTACGTTACTAGCGCCTCTATGCGAAAAGTTCTGAAAACCTTTTAGAAAGTTATAAATCAGAGTCACCCAACCCTCTGCCCGCGTGCCAAAAGAGGCCCCCGAAAACTTCATGCGGCTCGCGAAGCTATTATGAAAAGATGATCGGTAAAATTCGATATTGACAAATTCCTATATTTCAGTACAATTATGCTCTCAAAATCATTTCCGATGGAAGTTTATCACTAGTCATTTATTTAGACATGATTTTCGCTAATATGAGACAACAAAATCCCTTGGCAACTTCTAATGTAAACATTCATCCGGCTCGAAGAAATTCTCGTGACCTCCAATGCGGCCCTCCGAACTACGAACGCGGCCCGCCATGTAAAAAGGTTGGGCTGCACTGTTCTACATGATTCCGGATCAATTTGCAAATATTTTCGCTCTCTAGAATGTTGAATTGTATTGCCGCGTATGGATATGTGTAAGTAAGAGTAACTAATTTTATTGAAGGAATACTTATGCTAAATACTGTGTGAATTCGCTGGCATTTGAAAATGAGAAACGTTATTAATCACGGATATATAAGTAACAACTGCCCGAAATTCCATACCTTCACGCTTTCCTGATGCTAAGGAGAGTTAAATAATTTGTAGATTAAGCTGTGTTAATATCTATGTCTACTCTATATATTCAACTGTGCTCAAATATTTATGAATTTGCCTCGATATTAGCGTTTCCTAATAACTATTCAGGGATTATTTCCGGTACATTAATGTTGTGGAGTTGATTCTAAATTTCTATAAGTTTGAAAAACAAACATTTATGCATCACCTTTCCCAATGATATACTCATAATTGAGCAGTAACTTTATTAATATTTGGTAAAAGAATATTTATTGATTCGATTTCGGTGCATGGTACGATAGGTTCGCTTCAGAAACAATTCAAGTGAAACTTGTAGAAAGGAATATGATTTAGCTGGTTTTCGTTTCTAACGTCTGAGCCTAATAGCTTCGCTCTCTCCGTCCGTCCGTACGAACGTTTTTCCTGGCTTCTACGAAACGGATTCTCATGAAATTTGGCAATAAGTTTTTATGACCAAAGGGAATAATAAAATCGCATAAACGGTTAGCGAAATCGAATGAGGATTGCCACTTTACTGAAAACAAAAACAAACTTTCCATCATATCTCGTAAAATATTAGTCTTAACGATAAAATATTCAAAAATATTGTAAGTACGAGCTAAAGAAAATATTTCATTCCAAATGCATTTTTATCTTAAAAATCGGCAATCTAAACAAAATCCAACAGGAAAGTAATTCGCTCCGAACTTAGAAAAAATCATGGATGGATAACGAAAACAATCTTTTCTGTGAATAAGATATGCCATAATAAAAAATTAAGTTATATTACCTTACTTAAGCATGCAGGCCTTTTTAAGCTTAAGGAATCAGATTTTGAAAAATCAGAGGTAGCCAAAATATAGTATAATTCTAAGTTTCTTTAGGGGGATCTTAAGGACCCCAGGCGCCCACTTACGTTGCGAAATAGAGTGCACCTATTTAACGTTTTCCTAATGTAAACGACATATTCACCAAAATACAGAGTATGTTTAGGAAACGAAAAACAAAGGTCATGTTATGAAAAGACATTTAACATCGCCGAAAAACAATTTATATGAACACTAACTTAACGAATCACACAGTGGAAACTGTTTACGTCTCAAGCGCCATCAAACGGCAAGCTCCGAAAACTTCCCTGGATGCTCTAAAATAGGTGTCTCCAACCATTCTGCACCCAATATTTACTTTTCATTTATAATTTTACCAAGAATCGACTATGTCTACGTGGGCCATGATGCGAGATATACTGTTGAGCGAAGCCGGGGGTACCCACAAGGGATCGCAAACTTTAGGAGACATACCAACCGGGGTCATAACATGCCCCACCTATTGGAATATTAATAACGTTTTCTTCGAGTTAAATAAATCGGAATAAAACTATTTGAGTTTGCGACCTTAACAAAAGAATATTTACTTAAAAATTAAATTTCCCTGATAGCAAATGAAAATTCACATGAAATGAAGCGTGATTTATTGAATAATGTTAACTGTAACACTGCATATTCTGTACAATACTGGAAAGCTGGTGTGTAAGTTGATACTGCAACTCGAAAATTGTCACTCCGATATTTGTCTGTTAATTTGGTGTAATGCTTTGTTTTGATTTCATTCATGCAACACAACGTTGACTCACAAATTTGTTGACTAAAGTATTGACTTCACCTTCAAGGCTACATTCCCAACTGAAATATAAGAATTTATTCAACCAAAATAGATATCGTCTCACTTGATTAAAAAAAAAGAAAAATGCTGAGAGACGGCCACGGGATTGACTTTTGAAGGGCCAAATATCTACCAATCAATCGTGATCGACTAGTTAGAGACCTGTATTCTAGACGATTCCGGGTGTAATTGTAAATATTTCCGGTTTACGTTACAAGCGCCCCTATGCGGAAAGCACTGAAAACTTTCAGAAAGTTATAAATCAGAGTAGACCAACCCTCAGCGCGCGGGCCAGAAGCGGCCCCCGAGCACTTTATGCGGCCCGCGAAGCTATGAAAAAAAATGATCGGTAAAATTCGATATAGACAATTTCATATATTTCAGTATATTTATCCTCTCAAAACTTTATCACTAGTCATTAATTTAGACTAGATTTTCACTAATTAGATAACACAAAATCCCTTGGCAACTTCTAATGTAAACATTCATCCAGCTCGTTGAAGTTCTCGTAATTTCCAATGCGGCCCTCCGAACTACGATCGCGGCCCGCCGTGTAATAGGTTGGGCTGCACTCTTCTAGATGATTCCTGATGAATTTGGAAATATTTTCGGTTTCCAGATGTTGAATTGTAATGCCGGGTATGGATATGTGCCGGTTACTAGATATTGTCTCATATTATTCAATAAAAAGAATAATGCTGAGAGACGGCACCGGGATTGACTTCTGAATGGGCAAAATAAGACCAATCAATCGTGATCGACATGTTGGAGACCACTATTCTAGAAGATTCTGGGTGTATTTTTAAATATTTCCGGTTTACGTTACTAGCGCCTCTATGCGAAAAGTTCTGAAAACCTTTTAGAAAGTTATAAATCAGAGTCACCCAACCCTCTGCCCGCGTGCCAAAAGAGGCCCCCGAAAACTTCATGCGGCTCGCGAAGCTATTATGAAAAGATGATCGGTAAAATTCGATATTGACAAATTCCTATATTTCAGTACAATTATGCTCTCAAAATCATTTCCGATGGAAGTTTATCACTAGTCATTTATTTAGACATGATTTTCGCTAATATGAGACAACAAAATCCCTTGGCAACTTCTAATGTAAACATTCATCCGGCTCGAAGAAATTCTCGTGACCTCCAATGCGGCCCTCCGAACTACGAACGCGGCCCGCCATGTAAAAAGGTTGGGCTGCACTGTTCTACATGATTCCGGATCAATTTGCAAATATTTTCGCTCTCTAGAATGTTGAATTGTATTGCCGCGTATGGATATGTGTAAGTAAGAGTAACTAATTTTATTGAAGGAATACTTATGCTAAATACTGTGTGAATTCGCTGGCATTTGAAAATGGGAAACGTTATTAATCACGGATATATAAGTAACAACTGCCCGAAATTCCATACCTTCACGCTTTCCTGATGCTAAGGAGAGTTAAATAATTTGTAGATTAAGCTGTGTTAATATCTATGTCTACTCTATATATTCAACTGTGCTCAAATATTTATGAATTTGCCTCGATATTAGCGTTTCCTAATAACTATTCAGGGATTATTTCCGGTACATTAATGTTGTGGAGTTGATTCTAAATTTCTATAAGTTTGAAAAACAAACATTTATGCATCACCTTTCCCAATGATATACTCATAATTGAGCAGTAACTTTATTAATATTTGGTAAAAGAATATTTATTGATTCGATTTCGGTGCATGGTACGATAGGTTCGCTTCAGAAACAATTCAAGTGAAACTTGTAGAAAGGAATATGATTTAGCTGGTTTTCGTTTCTAACGTCTGAGCCTAATAGCTTCGCTCTCTCCGTCCGTCCGTACGAACGTTTTTCCTGGCTTCTACGAAACGGATTCTCATGAAATTTGGCAATAAGTTTTTATGACCAAAGGGAATAATAAAATCGCATAAACGGTTAGCGAAATCGAATGAGGATTGCCACTTTACTGAAAACAAAAACAAACTTTCCATCATATCTCGTAAAATATTAGTCTTAACGATAAAATATTCAAAAATATTGTAAGTACGAGCTGAAGAAAATATTTCATTCCAAATGCATTTTTATCTTAAAAATCGGCGATCTAAACAAAATCCAACAGACAAGTAATTCGCTCCGAACTTAGAAAAAATCATGGATGGATAACGAAAACAATCTTTTCTGTTAATAAGATATGCCATAATAAAAAATTAAGTTATATTACCTTACTTAAGCATGCAGGCCTTTTTAAGTTTAAGGAATCATATTTTGAAAATTCAGAGGTAGCCAAAATATAGTATAATTCTAAGTTACTTTAGGGGGATCTTAAGGACCCCAGGCGCCCACTTACGTTGCGAAATAGAGTGCACCTATTTAACGTTTTCCTAATGTAAACGACATATTCACCAAAATACAGAGTATGTTTAGGAAACGAAAAACAAAGGTCATGTTATGAAAAGACATTTAACATCGCCGAAAAACAATTTATATGAACACTAACTTAACGAATCACACAGTGGAAACTGTTTACGTCTCAAGCGCCATCAAACGGCAAGCTCCGAAAACTTCCCTGGATGCTCTAAAATAGGTGTCTCCAACCATTCTGCACCCAATATTTACTTTTCATTTATAATTTTACCAAGAATCGACTATGTCTACGTGTGCCATGATGCGAGATATACTGTTGAGCGAAGCCGGGGGTACCCACAAGGGATCGCAAACTTTAGGAGACATACCAACCGGGGTCATAACATGCCCCACCTATTGGAATATTAATAACGTTTTCTTCGAGTTAAATAAATCGGAATAAAACTATTTGAGTTTGCGACCTTAACAAAAGAATATTTACTTAAAAATTAAATTTCCCTGATAACAAAAGAAAATTCACATGAAATGAAGCGTGATTTATTGAATAATGTTAACTGTAACACTGCATATTCTGTACAATACTGGAAAGGTGGTGTGTAAGTTGATACTGCAACTCGAAAATTGTCACTCCGATATTTGTCTGTTAATTTGGTGTAATGCTTTGTTTTGATTTCATTCATGCAACACAACGTTGACTCACAAATTTGTTGACTAAAGTATTGACTTCACCTTCAAGGCTACATTCCCAAATGAAATATAAGAATTTATTCAACCAAAATAGATATCGTCTCACTTGATTAAAAAAAAAGAAAAATGCTGAGAGACGGCCCCGGGATTGACTTTTGAAGGGCCAAATATCTACCAATCAATCGTGATCGACTAGTTAGAGACCTGTATTCTAGACGATTCCGGGTGTAATTGTAAATATTTCCGGTTTACGTTACAAGCGCCCCTATGCGGAAAGCACTGAAAACTTTCAGAAAGTTATAAATCAGAGTAGACCAACCCTCAGCGCGCGAGCCAGAAGCGGCCCCCGAGCACTTTATGCGGCCCGCGAAGCTATGAAAAAAAATGATCGGTAAAATTCGATATAGACAATTTCATATATTTCAGTATATTTATCCTCTCAAAACTTTATCACTAGTCATTAATTTAGACTAGATTTTCGCTAATTAGATAACACAAAATCCCTTGGCAACTTCTAATGTAAACATTCATCCCGCTCGGTGAAGTTCTCGTAATTTCCAATGCGGCCCTCCGAACTACGATCGCGGCCCGCCGTGTAATAGGTTGGGCTGCACTCTTCTAGATGATTCCTGATGAATTTGGAAATATTTTCGGTTTCCAGATGTTGAATTGTAATGCCGTTTATGGATATGTGCCAGTTACTAGATACTGTCTCATTTCATTCAATAAAAAGAATGATGCTGAGAGACGGCACCGGGATTGACTTCTGAATGGGCAAAATAAGACCAATCAATCGTGATCGACATGTTGGAGACCACTATTCTAGAGGATTCCTGGTGTATTTTTAAATATTTCCAGTTTACGTTACAAGCGCCCATATGCGGAAAGCGCTGTAAACCTTTCAGAAAGTTATAAATCAGAGTCACCCAACCTTCTGCCCGCGGGCCAAAAGCGGCCTCCGAGCACTTTATGCGGCCCGCGAAGCTATGAAAAAAAATGATCGGTAAAATTCGATACAGACAATTTCATATATTTCAGTATATTTATCCTCTCAAAACTTTATCACTAGTCACTTATTTAGACAAGATATTCGCTAATTTGATAACACAAAATCCCTTGGCAACTTCTAATGTAAACATTCATCCAGCTCGGTGAAGTTCTCGTGATTTCCAATGCGGCCCTAAGAACTACGAACGCGGCCCGTGGTGTAAAAATGTTGGACTGCACTTTTCTAGATGATTCCTGATGAATTTGGAAATATTTTCGGTTTCCAGATGTTGAATTGTAATGCCGTTTATGGATATGTGCCGGTTACTAGATATTGTCTCATTTTATTCAATAAAAAGAATAATGCTGAGAGACGGCTCCGGGATTGACTTCTGAAAAGGCATAAATATACCACTCAATAGTGATCGACATGTTGGAGACCACTATTCTAGAAGATTCTTGGTGTATTTTTAAATATTTCCGGTTTACGTTACAAGCACCCCTATGCGGAAAGCGCTGAAAACCTTTCAGAAAGTCATAAATCAGAGTCACCCAACCTTCTGACCGCGGGCCAAAAGCGGCCCCCGAAAACTTCATGCTGCTCGCGAAGCTATTATGTAAAGATGATCGGTAAAATTCGATATTGACAAATTCATATATTTCAGTACAATTATGCTCTCAAAATCTTTTCCGATGGAAGTTTATCACTAGTCATTTATTTAGGCATGATTTTCGCTAATATGAGACAACAAAATCCCTTGGCAACTTCTAATGTAGCATTCATCCGGCTCGAAGAAATTCTCGTGACCTCCAATGCGGCCCTCCGAACTACGAACGCGGCCCGCCATGTAAAAAGGTTGGGCTGCACTGTTCTACATGATTCCGGATCTATTTGCAAATATTTTCGCTCTCCAGAATGTTGAATTGTATTGCCGCGTATGGATATGTGTAAGTAAGAGTAACTAATTTTATTGAAGGAATACTTATGCTAAGTACTGTGTGAATTCGCTGGCATTTGAAAATGGGAAACGTTATTAATCACGGATATATAAGTAACAACTGCCCGAAATTCCATACCTTCACGCTTTCCTGATGCTAAGGAGAGTTAAATAATTTGTAGATTAAGCTGTGTTAATATCTATGTCTACTCTATAAATTCAACTGTGCTCAAATATTTATGTATTTGCTTCGATATTAGAGTTTCCAAATAACTATTCAGGGATTATTTCCGGTACATTAATGTTGTGGAGTTGATTCTAAATTTCTATAAGTTTGAAAAACAAACATTTATGCATCACCTTTCCCAATGATATACTCATAATTGAGCAGTAACTTTATTAATATTTGGTAAAAGAATATTTATTGATTCGATTTCGGTGCATGGTACGATAGGTTCGCTTCAGAAACAATTCAAGTGAAACTTGTAGAAAGGAATATGATTTAGCTGGTTTTCGTTTCTAACATCTGAGTCTAATAGCTTCGCTCTCTCCGTCCGTCCGTACGAACGTTTTTCCTGGCTTCTACAAAACGGATTCTCATGAAATTTGGCAATAAGTTTTTATGACCAAAGGGAATAATAAAATCGCATAAACGGTTAGCGAAATCGAATGAGGATTGCCACTTTACTGAAAACAAAAACAAACTTTCCATCATATCTCCTAAAATATTAGTCTTAACGATAAAATACTCAAAAACATATTAAGTACGAGCTAAAGAAAATATTTCATTCCAAATGCATTTTTATCTTAAAAATCGGCGATCTAAACAAAATCCAACAGGAAAGTAATTCGCTCCGAACTTAGAAAAAATCATGGATGGATAAAGAAAACAAACTTTTTTGTGAATAAGATATGCCATAATAAAAAATTAAGTTATATTACCTTACTTAAGCATGCAGACCTTTTTAAGCTGAAGGAATCGGATTATGAAAAACCAGAGG
The DNA here is from genome assembly GCA_028673005.1 of Tanypteryx hageni. Taxonomy (NCBI): domain Eukaryota; kingdom Metazoa; phylum Arthropoda; class Insecta; order Odonata; family Petaluridae; genus Tanypteryx; species Tanypteryx hageni. Next base: position 153,741,098 of record CM054120.1, read on the forward strand.
TAGGCAAAATTTAGTATAATTCAAACTTTCTTTAGGGGGATCATAAGGACCCCAGGCGCCCACTTACGTTGCGAAACAGAGTGCACCTAATTAACGTTTTCCTAATGTAAACGACATATTCACCAAAATACAGAGTATGTTTAGGAAACGAAAAACAATGGTAATGTTATGAAAAGACATTTAGCATCGCCGAAAAACTATTTATATGAACACTAACTTAACGAATCACACAGTGGAAACTGTTTACGTCTCAAGCGCCATCAAACGGCAAGCTCCGAAAACTTCCCTGGATGCTCTAAAATAGGTGTCTCCAACCATTCTGCACCCAATATTTACTTTTCATTTATAATTTTACCAAGAATCGACTATGTCTACGTGGGCCATGATGCGAGATATACTGTTGAGCGAAGCCGGGGGTACCCACAAGGGATCGCAAACTTTAGGAGACATACCAACCGGGGTCATAACATGCCCCACCTATTGGAATATTAATAACGTTTTCTTCGAGTTAAATAAATCGGAATAAAACTATTTGAGTTTGCGACCTTAACAAAAGAATATTTACTTCAAAATTAAATTTCCCTGATAACAAAAGAAAATTCACATGAAATGAAGCGTGATTTATTGAATAATGTTAACTGTAACACTGCATATTCTGTACAATACTGGAAAGCTGGTGTGTAAGTTGATACTGCAACTCGAAAATTGTCACTCCGATATTTGTCTGTTAATTTGGTGTAATGCTTTGTTTTGATTTCATTCATGCAACACAACGTTGACTCACAAATTTGTTGACTAAAGTATTGACTTCACCTTCAAGGCTACATTCCCAACTGAAATATAAGAATTTATTCAACCAAAATAGATATCGTCTCACTTGATTAAAAAAAAAGAAAAATGCTGAGAGACGGCCCCGGGATTGACTTTTGAAGGGCCAAATATCTACCAATCAATCGTGATCGACTAGTTAGAGACCTGTATTCTAGACGATTCCGGGTGTAATTGTAAATATTTCCGGTTTACGTTACAAGCGCCCCTATGCGGAAAGCACTGAAAACTTTCAGAAAGTTATAAATCAGAGTAGACCAACCCTCAGCGCGCGGGCCAGAAGCGGCCCCCGAGCACTTTATGCGGCCCGCGAAGCTATGAAAAAAAATGATCGGTAAAATTCGATATAGACAATTTCATATATTTCAGTATATTTATCCTCTCAAAACTTTATCACTAGTCATTAATTTAGACTAGATTTTCACTAATTAGATAACACAAAATCCCTTGGCAACTTCTAATGTAAACATTCATCCAGCTCGTTGAAGTTCTCGTAATTTCCAATGCGGCCCTCCGAACTACGATCGCGGCCCGCCGTGTAATAGGTTGGGCTGCACTCTTCTAGATGATTCCTGATGAATTTGGAAATATTTTCGGTTTCCAGATGTTGAATTGTAATGCCGGGTATGGATATGTGCCGGTTACTAGATATTGTCTCATATTATTCAATAAAAAGAATAATGCTGAGAGACGGCACCGGGATTGACTTCTGAATGGGCAAAATAAGACCATTTAATCGTGATCGACATGTTGGAGACCACTATTCTAGAAGATTCTGGGTGTATTTTTAAATATTTCCGGTTTACGTTACTAGCGCCTCTATGCGAAAAGTTCTGAAAACCTTTCAGAAAGTTATAAATCAGAGTCACCCAACCTTCTGCCCGCGGGCCAAAAGCGGCCTCCGAAAACTTCATGCGGCTCGCGAAGCTATTATGAAAAGATGATCGGTAAAATTCGATATTGACAAATTCATATATTTCAGTAAAATTATGCTCTCAAAATCATATCCGATGGAAGTTTATCACTAGTCATTTATTTAGGCATGATTTTCGCTAATATGAGACAGCAAAATCCCTTGGCAAATTCTAATGTAAACATTCATCCGGCTCGGGGAAGTTCTCGTGTCTTCCAATGCTGCCCTCCGAACTACGAACGCGGCCCGCAATGTAAAAAGGTGGGCTGCACTCTTCTAGATGTTTTCTGATGAATTTGGAAATATTTTCGGTTTCCAGATGTTGAATTGTAATGCCGGGTATGGATATGTGCCGGTTACTAGATATTGTCTCACTGTATTCAACAAAAAGAAAAATGCTGAGAGACGGCTCCGGGATTGACTTCTGAATGGGCAAAATAAGACCAATCAATCGTGATCGACATGTTGGAGACCACTATTCTAGAAGATTCTGGGTGTATTTTTAAATATTTCCGGTTTACGTTACTAGCGCCTCTATGCGAAAAGTTCTGAAAACCTTTTAGAAAGTTATAAATCAGAGTCACCCAACCCTCTGCCCGCGTGCCAAAAGAGGCCCCCGAAAACTTCATGCGGCTCGCGAAGCTATTATGAAAAGATGATCGGTAAAATTCGATATTGACAAATTCCTATATTTCAGTACAATTATGCTCTCAAAATCATTTCCGATGGAAGTTTATCACTAGTCATTTATTTAGACATGATTTTCGCTAATATGAGACAACAAAATCCCTTGGCAACTTCTAATGTAAACATTCATCCGGCTCGAAGAAATTCTCGTGACCTCCAATGCGGCCCTCCGAACTACGAACGCGGCCCGCCATGTAAAAAGGTTGGGCTGCACTGTTCTACATGATTCCGGATCAATTTGCAAATATTTTCGCTCTCTAGAATGTTGAATTGTATTGCCGCGTATGGATATGTGTAAGTAAGAGTAACTAATTTTATTGAAGGAATACTTATGCTAAATACTGTGTGAATTCGCTGGCATTTGAAAATGGGAAACGTTATTAATCACGGATATATAAGTAACAACTGCCCGAAATTCCATACCTTCACGCTTTCCTGATGCTAAGGAGAGTTAAATAATTTGTAGATTAAGCTGTGTTAATATCTATGTCTACTCTATATATTCAACTGTGCTCAAATATTTATGAATTTGCCTCGATATTAGCGTTTCCTAATAACTATTCAGGGATTATTTCCGGTACATTAATGTTGTGGAGTTGATTCTAAATTTCTATAAGTTTGAAAAACAAACATTTATGCATCACCTTTCCCAATGATATACTCATAATTGAGCAGTAACTTTATTAATATTTGGTAAAAGAATATTTATTGATTCGATTTCGGTGCATGGTACGATAGGTTCGCTTCAGAAACAATTCAAGTGAAACTTGTAGAAAGGAATATGATTTAGCTGGTTTTCGTTTCTAACGTCTGAGCCTAATAGCTTCGCTCTCTCCGTCCGTCCGTACGAACGTTTTTCCTGGCTTCTACGAAACGGATTCTCATGAAATTTGGCAATATGTTTTTATGACCAAAGGGAATAATAAAATCGCATAAACGGTTAGCGAAATCGAATGAGGATTGCCACTTTACTGAAAACAAAAACAAACTTTCCATCATATCTCGTAAAATATTAGTCTTAACGATAAAATATTCAAAAATATTGTAAGTACGAGCTAAAGAAAATATTTCATTCCAAATGCATTTTTATCTTAAAAATCGGCAATCTAAACAAAATCCAACAGGAAAGTAATTCGCTCCGAACTTAGAAAAAATCATGGATGGATAACGAAAACAATCTTTTCTGTGAATAAGATATGCCATAATAAAAAATTAAGTTATATTACCTTACTTAAGCATGCAGGCCTTTTTAAGCTTAAGGAATCAGATTTTGAAAAATCAGAGGTAGCCAAAATATAGTATAATTCTAAGTTTCTTTAGGGGGATCTTAAGGACCCCAGGCGCCCACTTACGTTGCGAAATAGAGTGCACCTATTTAACGTTTTCCTAATGTAAACGACATATTCACCAAAATACAGAGTATGTTTAGGAAACGAAAAACAAAGGTCATGTTATGAAAAGACATTTAACATCGCCGAAAAACAATTTATATGAACACTAACTTAACGAATCACACAGTGGAAACTGTTTACGTCTCAAGCGCCATCAAACGGCAAGCTCCGAAAACTTCCCTGGATGCTCTAAAATAGGTGTCTCCAACCATTCTGCACCCAATATTTACTTTTCATTTATAATTTTACCAAGAATCGACTATGTCTACGTGGGCCATGATGCGAGATATACTGTTGAGCGAAGCCGGGGGTACCCACAAGGGATCGCAAACTTTAGGAGACATACCAACCGGGGTCATAACATGCCCCACCTATTGGAATATTAATAACGTTTTCTTCGAGTTAAATAAATCGGAATAAAACTATTTGAGTTTGCGACCTTAACAAAAGAATATTTACTTCAAAATTAAATTTCCCTGATAACAAAAGAAAATTCACATGAAATGAAGCGTGATTTATTGAATAATGTTAACTGTAACACTGCATATTCTGTACAATACTGGAAAGGTGGTGTGTAAGTTGATACTGCAACTCGAAAATTGTCACTCCGATATTTGTCTGTTAATTTGGTGTAATGCTTTGTTTTGATTTCATTCATGCAACACAACGTTGACTCACAAATTTGTTGACTAAAGTATTGACTTCACCTTCAAGGCTACATTCCCAAATGAAATATAAGAATTTATTCAACCAAAATAGATATCGTCTCACTTGATTAAAAAAAAAGAAAAATGCTGAGAGACGGCCCCGGGATTGACTTTTGAAGGGCCAAATATCTACCAATCAATCGTGATCGACTAGTTAGAGACCTGTATTCTAGACGATTCCGGGTGTAATTGTAAATATTTCCGGTTTACGTTACAAGCGCCCCTATGCGGAAAGCACTGAAAACTTTCAGAAAGTTATAAATCAGAGTAGACCAACCCTCAGCGCGCGAGCCAGAAGCGGCCCCCGAGCACTTTATGCGGCCCGCGAAGCTATGAAAAAAAATGATCGGTAAAATTCGATATAGACAATTTCATATATTTCAGTATATTTATCCTCTCAAAACTTTATCACTAGTCATTAATTTAGACTAGATTTTCGCTAATTAGATAACACAAAATCCCTTGGCAACTTCTAATGTAAACATTCATCCCGCTCGGTGAAGTTCTCGTAATTTCCAATGCGGCCCTCCGAACTACGATCGCGGCCCGCCGTGTAATAGGTTGGGCTGCACTCTTCTAGATGATTCCTGATGAATTTGGAAATATTTTCGGTTTCCAGATGTTGAATTGTAATGCCGTTTATGGATATGTGCCAGTTACTAGATACTGTCTGATTTCATTCAATAAAAAGAATGATGCTGAGAGACGGCACCGGGATTGACTTCTGAATGGGCAAAATAAGACCAATCAATCGTGATCGACATGTTGGAGACCACTATTCTAGAGGATTCCTGGTGTATTTTTAAATATTTCCAGTTTACGTTACAAGCGCCCATATGCGGAAAGCGCTGTAAACCTTTCAGAAAGATATAAATCAGAGTCACCCAACCTTCTGCCCGCGGGCCAAAAGCGGCCTCCGAGCACTTTATGCGGCCCGCGAAGCTATGAAAAAAAATGATCGGTAAAATTCGATACAGACAATTTCATATATTTCAGTATATTTATCCTCTCAAAACTTTATCACTAGTCACTTATTTAGACAAGATATTCGCTAATTTGATAACACAAAATCCCTTGGCAACTTCTAATGTAAACATTCATCCGGCTCGGGGAAGTTCTCGTGTCTTCCAATGCTGCCCTCCGAACTACGAACGCGGCCCGCAATGTAAAAAGGTGGGCTGCACTCTTCTAGATGTTTTCTGATGAATTTGGAAATATTTTCGGTTTCCAGATGTTGAATTGTAATGCCGGGTATGGATATGTGCCGGTTACTAGATATTGTCTCACTGTATTCAACAAAAAGAAAAATGCTGAGAGACGGCTCCGGGATTGACTTCTGAATGGGCAAAATAAGACCAATCAATCGTGATCGACATGTTGGAGACCACTATTCTAGAAGATTCTGGGTGTATTTTTAAATATTTCCGGTTTACGTTACTAGCGCCTCTATGCGAAAAGTTCTGAAAACCTTTTAGAAAGTTATAAATCAGAGTCACCCAACCCTCTGCCCGCGTGCCAAAAGAGGCCCCCGAAAACTTCATGCGGCTCGCGAAGCTATTATGAAAAGATGATCGGTAAAATTCGATATTGACAAATTCCTATATTTCAGTACAATTATGCTCTCAAAATCATTTCCGATGGAAGTTTATCACTAGTCATTTATTTAGACATGATTTTCGCTAATATGAGACAACAAAATCCCTTGGCAACTTCTAATGTAAACATTCATCCGGCTCGAAGAAATTCTCGTGACCTCCAATGCGGCCCTCCGAACTACGAACGCGGCCCGCCATGTAAAAAGGTTGGGCTGCACTGTTCTACATGATTCCGGATCAATTTGCAAATATTTTCGCTCTCTAGAATGTTGAATTGTATTGCCGCGTATGGATATGTGTAAGTAAGAGTAACTAATTTTATTGAAGGAATACTTATGCTAAATACTGTGTGAATTCGCTGGCATTTGAAAATGGGAAACGTTATTAATCACGGATATATAAGTAACAACTGCCCGAAATTCCATACCTTCACGCTTTCCTGATGCTAAGGAGAGTTAAATAATTTGTAGATTAAGCTGTGTTAATATCTATGTCTACTCTATATATTCAACTGTGCTCAAATATTTATGAATTTGCCTCGATATTAGCGTTTCCTAATAACTATTCAGGGATTATTTCCGGTACATTAATGTTGTGGAGTTGATTCTAAATTTCTATAAGTTTGAAAAACAAACATTTATGCATCACCTTTCCCAATGATATACTCATAATTGAGCAGTAACTTTATTAATATTTGGTAAAAGAATATTTATTGATTCGATTTCGGTGCATGGTACGATAGGTTCGCTTCAGAAACAATTCAAGTGAAACTTGTAGAAAGGAATATGATTTAGCTGGTTTTCGTTTCTAACGTCTGAGCCTAATAGCTTCGCTCTCTCCGTCCGTCCGTACGAACGTTTTTCCTGGCTTCTACGAAACGGATTCTCATGAAATTTGGCAATAAGTTTTTATGACCAAAGGGAATAATAAAATCGCATAAACGGTTAGCGAAATCGAATGAGGATTGCCACTTTACTGAAAACAAAAACAAACTTTCCATCATATCTCGTAAAATATTAGTCTTAACGATAAAATATTCAAAAATATTGTAAGTACGAGCTAAAGAAAATATTTCATTCCAAATGCATTTTTATCTTAAAAATCGGCAATCTAAACAAAATCCAACAGGAAAGTAATTCGCTCCGAACTTAGAAAAAATCATGGATGGATAACGAAAACAATCTTTTCTGTGAATAAGATATGCCATAATAAAAAATTAAGTTATATTACCTTACTTAAGCATGCAGGCCTTTTTAAGCTTAAGGAATCAGATTTTGAAAAATCAGAGGTAGCCAAAATATAGTATAATTCTAAGTTTCTTTAGGGGGATCTTAAGGACCCCAGGCGCCCACTTACGTTGCGAAATTGAGTGCACCTATTTAACGTTTTCCTAATGTAAACGACATATTCACCAAAATACAGAGTATGTTTAGGAAACGAAAAACAAAGGTCATGTTATGAAAAGACATTTAACATCGCCGAAAAACAATTTATATGAACACTAACTTAACGAATCACACAGTGGAAACTGTTTACGTCTCAAGCGCCATCAAACGGCAAGCTCCGAAAACTTCCCTGGATGCTCTAAAATAGGTGTCTCCAACCATTCTGCACCCAATATTTACTTTTCATTTATAATTTTACCAAGAATCGACTATGTCTACGTGGGCCATGATGCGAGATATACTGTTGAGCGAAGCCGGGGGTACCCACAAGGGATCGCAAACTTTAGGAGACATACCAACCGGGGTCATAACATGCCCCACCTATTGGAATATTAATAACGTTTTCTTCGAGTTAAATAAATCGGAATAAAACTATTTGAGTTTGCGACCTTAACAAAAGAATATTTACTTCAAAATTAAATTTCCCTGATAACAAAAGAAAATTCACATGAAATGAAGCGTGATTTATTGAATAATGTTAACTGTAACACTGCATATTCTGTACAATACTGGAAAGCTGGTGTGTAAGTTGATACTGCAACTCGAAAATTGTCACTCCGATATTTGTCTGTTAATTTGGTGTAATGCTTTGTTTTGATTTCATTCATGCAACACAACGTTGACTCACAAATTTGTTGACTAAAGTATTGACTTCACCTTCAAGGCTACATTCCCAACTGAAATATAAGAATTTATTCAACCAAAATAGATATCGTCTCACTTGATTAAAAAAAAAGAAAAATGCTGAGAGACGGCCCCGGGATTGACTTTTGAAGGGCCAAATATCTACCAATCAATCGTGATCGACTAGTTAGAGACCTGTATTCTAGACGATTCCGGGTGTAATTGTAAATATTTCCGGTTTACGTTACAAGCGCCCCTATGCGGAAAGCACTGAAAACTTTCAGAAAGTTATAAATCAGAGTAGACCAACCCTCAGCGCGCGGGCCAGAAGCGGCCCCCGAGCACTTTATGCGGCCCGCGAAGCTATGAAAAAAAATGATCGGTAAAATTCGATATAGACAATTTCATATATTTCAGTATATTTATCCTCTCAAAACTTTATCACTAGTCATTAATTTAGACTAGATTTTCACTAATTAGATAACACAAAATCCCTTGGCAACTTCTAATGTAAACATTCATCCAGCTCGTTGAAGTTCTCGTAATTTCCAATGCGGCCCTCCGAACTACGATCGCGGCCCGCCGTGTAATAGGTTGGGCTGCACTCTTCTAGATGATTCCTGATGAATTTGGAAATATTTTCGGTTTCCAGATGTTGAATTGTAATGCCGGGTATGGATATGTGCCGGTTACTAGATATTGTCTCATATTATTCAATAAAAAGAATAATGCTGAGAGACGGCACCGGGATTGACTTCTGAATGGGCAAAATAAGACCAATCAATCGTGATCGACATGTTGGAGACCACTATTCTAGAAGATTCTGTGTGTATTTTTAAATATTTCCGGTTTACGTTACTAGCGCCTCTATGCGAAAAGTTCTGAAAACCTTTTAGAAAGTTATAAATCAGAGTCACCCAACCCTCTGCCCGCGTGCCAAAAGAGGCCCCCGAAAACTTCATGCGGCTCGCGAAGCTATTATGAAAAGATGATCGGTAAAATTCGATATTGACAAATTCCTATATTTCAGTACAATTATGCTCTCAAAATCATTTCCGATGGAAGTTTATCACTAGTCATTTATTTAGACATGATTTTCGCTAATATGAGACAACAAAATCCCTTGGCAACTTCTAATGTAAACATTCATCCGGCTCGAAGAAATTCTCGTGACCTCCAATGCGGCCCTCCGAACTACGAACGCGGCCCGCCATGTAAAAAGGTTGGGCTGCACTGTTCTACATGATTCCGGATCAATTTGCAAATATTTTCGCTCTCTAGAATGTTGAATTGTATTGCCGCGTATGGATATGTGTAAGTAAGAGTAACTAATTTTATTGAAGGAATACTTATGCTAAATACTGTGTGAATTCGCTGGCATTTGAAAATGGGAAACGTTATTAATCACGGATATATAAGTAACAACTGCCCGAAATTCCATACCTTCACGCTTTCCTGATGCTAAGGAGAGTTAAATAATTTGTAGATTAAGCTGTGTTAATATCTATGTCTACTCTATATATTCAACTGTGCTCAAATATTTATGAATTTGCCTCGATATTAGCGTTTCCTAATAACTATTCAGGGATTATTTCCGGTACATTAATGTTGTGGAGTTGATTCTAAATTTCTATAAGTTTGAAAAACAAACATTTATGCATCACCTTTCCCAATGATATACTCATAATTGAGCAGTAACTTTATTAATATTTGGTAAAAGAATATTTATTGATTCGATTTCGGTGCATGGTACGATAGGTTCGCTTCAGAAACAATTCAAGTGAAACTTGTAGAAAGGAATATGATTTAGCTGGTTTTCGTTTCTAACGTCTGAGCCTAATAGCTTCGCTCTCTCCGTCCGTCCGTACGAACGTTTTTCCTGGCTTCTACGAAACGGATTCTCATGAAATTTGGCAATAAGTTTTTATGACCAAAGGGAATAATAAAATCGCATAAACGGTTAGCGAAATCGAATGAGGATTGCCACTTTACTGAAAACAAAAACAAACTTTCCATCATATCTCGTAAAATATTAGTCTTAACGATAAAATATTCAAAAATATTGTAAGTACGAGCTAAAGAAAATATTTCATTCCAAATGCATTTTTATCTTAAAAATCGGCAATCTAAACAAAATCCAACAGGAAAGTAATTCGCTCCGAACTTAGAAAAAATCATGGATGGATAACGAAAACAATCTTTTCTGTGAATAAGATATGCCATAATAAAAAATTAAGTTATATTACCTTACTTAAGCATGCAGGCCTTTTTAAGCTTAAGGAATCAGATTTTGAAAAATCAGAGGTAGCCAAAATATAGTATAATTCTAAGTTTCTTTAGGGGGATCTTAAGGACCCCAGGCGCCCACTTACGTTGCGAAATAGAGTGCACCTATTTAACGTTTTCCTAATGTAAACGACATATTCACCAAAATACAGAGTATGTTTAGGAAACGAAAAACAAAGGTCATGTTATGAAAAGACATTTAACATCGCCGAAAAACAATTTATATGAACACTAACTTAACGAATCACACAGTGGAAACTGTTTACGTCTCAAGCGCCATCAAACGGCAAGCTCCGAAAACTTCCCTGGATGCTCTAAAATAGGTGTCTCCAACCATTCTGCACCCAATATTTACTTTTCATTTATAATTTTACCAAGAATCGACTATGTCTACGTGGGCCATGATGCGAGATATACTGTTGAGCGAAGCCGGGGGTACCCACAAGGGATCGCAAACTTTAGGAGACATACCAACCGGGGTCATAACATGCCCCACCTATTGGAATATTAATAACGTTTTCTTCGAGTTAAATAAATCGGAATAAAACTATTTGAGTTTGCGACCTTAACAAAAGAATATTTACTTCAAAATTAAATTTCCCTGATAACAAAAGAAAATTCACATGAAATGAAGGGTGATTTATTGAATAATGTTAACTGTAACACTGCATATTCTGTACAATACTGGAAAGCTGGTGTGTAAGTTGATACTGCAACTCGAAAATTGTCACTCCGATATTTGTCTGTTAATTTGGTGTAATGCTTTGTTTTGATTTCATTCATGCAACACAACGTTGACTCACAAATTTGTTGACTAAAGTATTGACTTCACCTTCAAGGCTACATTCCCAAATGAAATATAAGAATTTATTCAACCAAAATAGATATCGTCTCACTTGATTAAAAAAAAAGAAAAATGCTGAGAGACGGCCCCGGGATTGACTTTTGAAGGGCCAAATATCTACCAATCAATCGTGATCGACTAGTTAGAGACCTGTATTCTAGACGATTCCGGGTGTAATTGTAAATATTTCCGGTTTACGTTACAAGCGCCCCTATGCGGAAAGCACTGAAAACTTTCAGAAAGTTATAAATCAGAGTAGACCAACCCTCAGCGCGCGGGCCAGAAGCGGCCCCCGAGCACTTTATGCGGCCCGCGAAGCTATGAAAAAAAATGATCGGTAAAATTCGATATAGACAATTTCATATATTTCAGTATATTTATCCTCTCAAAACTTTATCACTAGTCATTAATTTAGACTAGATTTTCACTAATTAGATAACACAAAATCCCTTGGCAACTTCTAATGTAAACATTCATCCAGCTCGTTGAAGTTCTCGTAATTTCCAATGCGGCCCTCCGAACTACGATCGCGGCCCGCCGTGTAATAGGTTGGGCTGCACTCTTCTAGATGATTCCTGATGAATTTGGAAATATTTTCGGTTTCCAGATGTTGAATTGTAATGCCGGGTATGGATATGTGCCGGTTACTAGATATTGTCTCATATTATTCAATAAAAAGAATAATGCTGAGAGACGGCACCGGGATTGACTTCTGAATGGGCAAAATAAGACCAATCAATCGTGATCGACATGTTGGAGACCACTATTCTAGAAGATTCTGGGTGTATTTTTAAATATTTCCGGTTTACGTTACTAGCGCCTCTATGCGAAAAGTTCTGAAAACCTTTTAGAAAGTTATAAATCAGAGTCAACCAACCTTCTGCCCGCGGGCCAAAAGCGGCCTCCGAAAACTTCATGCGGCTCGCGAAGCTATTATGAAAAGATGATCGGTAAAATTCGATATTGACAAATTCATATATTTCAGTAAAATTATGCTCTCAAAATCATATCCGATGGAAGTTTATCACTAGTCATTTATTTAGGCATGATTTTCGCTAATATGAGACAGCAAAATCCCTTAGCAAATTCTAATGTAAACATTCATCCGGCTCGGGGAAGTTCTCGTGTCTTCCAATGCTGCCCTCCGAACTACGAACGCGGCCCGCAATGTAAAAAGGTCGGGCTGCACTCTTCTAGATGATTTCTGATGAATTTGGAAATATTTTCGGTTTCCAGATGTTGAATTGTAATGCCGGGTATGGATATGTGCCGGTTACTAGATATTGTCTCACTGTATTCAACAAAAAGAAAAATGCTGAGAGACGGCTCCGGGATTGACTTCTGAATGGGCAAAATAAGACCAATCAATCGTGATCGACATGTTGGAGACCACTATTCTAGAAGATTCTGGGTGTATTTTTAAATATTTCCGGTTTACGTTACTAGCGCCTCTATGCGAAAAGTTCTGAAAACCTTTTAGAAAGTTATAAATCAGAGTCACCCAACCCTCTGCCCGCGTGCCAAAAGAGGCCCCCGAAAACTTCATGCGGCTCGCGAAGCTATTATGAAAAGATGATCGGTAAAATTCGATATTGACAAATTCCTATATTTCAGTACAATTATGCTCTCAAAATCATTTCCGATGGAAGTTTATCACTAGTCATTTATTTAGACATGATTTTCGCTAATATGAGACAACAAAATCCCTTGGCAACTTCTAATGTAAACATTCATCCGGCTCGAAGAAATTCTCGTGACCTCCAATGCGGCCCTCCGAACTACGAACGCGGCCCGCCATGTAAAAAGGTTGGGCTGCACTGTTCTACATGATTCCGGATCAATTTGCAAATATTTTCGCTCTCTAGAATGTTGAATTGTATTGCCGCGTATGGATATGTGTAAGTAAGAGTAACTAATTTTATTGAAGGAATACTTATGCTAAATACTGTGTGAATTCGCTGGCATTTGAAAATGGGAAACGTTATTAATCACGGATATATAAGTAACAACTGCCCGAAATTCCATACCTTCACGCTTTCCTGATGCTAAGGAGAGTTAAATAATTTGTAGATTAAGCTGTGTTAATATCTATGTCTACTCTATAAATTCAACTGTGCTCAAATATTTATGAATTTGCCTCGATATTAGCGTTTCCTAATAACTATTCAGGGATTATTTCCGGTACATTAATGTTGTGGAGTTGATTCTAAATTTCTATAAGTTTGAAAAACAAACATTTATGCATCACCTTTCCCAATGATATACTCATAATTGAGCAGTAACTTTATTAATATTTGGTAAAAGAATATTTATTGATTCGATTTCGGTGCATGGTACGATAGGTTCGCTTCAGAAACAATTCAAGTGAAACTTGTAGAAAGGAATATGATTTAGCTGGTTTTCGTTTCTAACGTCTGAGCCTAATAGCTTCGCTCTCTCCGTCCGTCCGTACGAACGTTTTTCCTGGCTTCTACGAAACGGATTCTCATGAAATTTGGCAATAAGTTTTTATGACCAAAGGGAATAATAAAATCGCATAAACGGTTAGCGAAATCGAATGAGGATTGCCACTTTACTGAAAACAAAAACAAACTTTCCATCATATCTCGTAAAATATTAGTCTTAACGATAAAATATTCAAAAATATTGTAAGTACGAGCTAAAGAAAATATTTCATTCCAAATGCATTTTTATCTTAAAAATCGGCAATCTAAACAAAATCCAACAGGAAAGTAATTCGCTCCGAACTTAGAAAAAATCATGGATGGATAACGAAAACAATCTTTTCTGTGAATAAGATATGCCATAATAAAAAATTAAGTTATATTACCTTACTTAAGCATGCAGGCCTTTTTAAGCTTAAGGAATCAGATTTTGAAAAATCAGAGGTAGCCAAAATATAGTATAATTCTAAGTTTCTTTAGGGGGATCTTAAGGACCCCAGGCGCCCACTTACGTTGCGAAATAGAGTGCACCTATTTAACGTTTTCCTAATGTAAACGACATATTCACCAAAATACAGAGTATGTTTAGGAAACGAAAAACAAAGGTCATGTTATGAAAAGACATTTAACATCGCCGAAAAACAATTTATATGAACACTAACTTAACGAATCACACAGTGGAAACTGTTTACGTCTCAAGCGCCATCAAACGGCAAGCTCCGAAAACTTCCCTGGATGCTCTAAAATAGGTGTCTCCAACCATTCTGCACCCAATATTTACTTTTCATTTATAATTTTACCAAGAATCGACTATGTCTACGTGGGCCATGATGCGAGATATACTGTTGAGCGAAGCCGGGGGTACCCACAAGGGATCGCAAACTTTAGGAGACATACCAACCGGGGTCATAACATGCCCCACCTATTGGAATATTAATAACGTTTTCTTCGAGTTAAATAAATCGGAATAAAACTATTTGAGTTTGCGACCTTAACAAAAGAATATTTACTTCAAAATTAAATTTCCCTGATAACAAAAGAAAATTCACATGAAATGAAGGGTGATTTATTGAATAATGTTAACTGTAACACTGCATATTCTGTACAATACTGGAAAGCTGGTGTGTAAGTTGATACTGCAACTCGAAAATTGTCACTCCGATATTTGTCTGTTAATTTGGTGTAATGCTTTGTTTTGATTTCATTCATGCAACACAACGTTGACTCACAAATTTGTTGACTAAAGTATTGACTTCACCTTCAAGGCTACATTCCCAAATGAAATATAAGAATTTATTCAACCAAAATAGATATCGTCTCACTTGATTAAAAAAAAAGAAAAATGCTGAGAGACGGCCCCGGGATTGACTTTTGAAGGGCCAAATATCTACCAATCAATCGTGATCGACTAGTTAGAGACCTGTATTCTAGACGATTCCGGGTGTAATTGTAAATATTTCCGGTTTACGTTACAAGCGCCCCTATGCGGAAAGCACTGAAAACTTTCAGAAAGTTATAAATCAGAGTAGACCAACCCTCAGCGCGCGGGCCAGAAGCGGCCCCCGAGCACTTTATGCGGCCCGCGAAGCTATGAAAAAAAATTATCGGTAAAATTCGATATAGACAATTTCATATATTTCAGTATATTTATCCTCTCAAAACTTTATCACTAGTCATTAATTTAGACTAGATTTTCACTAATTAGATAACACAAAATCCCTTGGCAACTTCTAATGTAAACATTCATCCAGCTCGTTGAAGTTCTCGTAATTTCCAATGCGGCCCTCCGAACTACGATCGCGGCCCGCCGTGTAATAGGTTGGGCTGCACTCTTCTAGATGATTCCTGATGAATTTGGAAATATTTTCGGTTTCCAGATGTTGAATTGTAATGCCGGGTATGGATATGTGCCGGTTACTAGATATTGTCTCATATTATTCAATAAAAAGAATAATGCTGAGAGACGGCACCGGGATTGACTTCTGAATGGGCAAAATAAGACCAATCAATCGTGATCGACATGTTGGAGACCACTATTCTAGAAGATTCTGGGTGTATTTTTAAATATTTCCGGTTTACGTTACTAGCGCCTCTATGCGAAAAGTTCTGAAAACCTTTTAGAAAGTTATAAATCAGAGTCAACCAACCTTCTGCCCGCGGGCCAAAAGCGGCCTCCGAAAACTTCATGCGGCTCGCGAAGCTATTATGAAAAGATGATCGGTAAAATTCGATATTGACAAATTCATATATTTCAGTAAAATTATGCTCTCAAAATCATATCCGATGGAAGTTTATCACTAGTCATTTATTTAGGCATGATTTTCGCTAATATGAGACAGCAAAATCCCTTAGCAAATTCTAATGTAAACATTCATCCGGCTCGGGGAAGTTCTCGTGTCTTCCAATGCTGCCCTCCGAACTACGAACGCGGCCCGCAATGTAAAAAGGTCGGGCTGCACTCTTCTAGATGATTTCTGATGAATTTGGAAATATTTTCGGTTTCCAGATGTTGAATTGTAATGCCGGGTATGGATATGTGCCGGTTACTAGATATTGTCTCACTGTATTCAACAAAAAGAAAAATGCTGAGAGACGGCTCCGGGATTGACTTCTGAATGGGCAAAATAAGACCAATCAATCGTGATCGACATGTTGGAGACCACTATTCTAGAAGATTCTGGGTGTATTTTTAAATATTTCCGGTTTACGTGACTAGCGCCTCTATGCGAAAAGTTCTGAAAACCTTTTAGAAAGTTATAAATCAGAGTCACCCAACCCTCTGCCCGCGTGCCAAAAGAGGCCCCCGAAAACTTCATGCGGCTCGCGAAGCTATTATGAAAAGATGATCGGTAAAATTCGATATTGACAAATTCCTATATTTCAGTACAATTATGCTCTCAAAATCATTTCCGATGGAAGTTTATCACTAGTCATTTATTTAGACATGATTTTCGCTAATATGAGACAACAAAATCCCTTGGCAACTTCTAATGTAAACATTCATCCGGCTCGAAGAAATTCTCGTGACCTCCAATGCGGCCCTCCGAACTACGAACGCGGCCCGCCATGTAAAAAGGTTGGGCTGCACTGTTCTACATGATTCCGGATCAATTTGCAAATATTTTCGCTCTCTAGAATGTTGAATTGTATTGCCGCGTATGGATATGTGTAAGTAAGAGTAACTAATTTTATTGAAGGAATACTTATGCTAAATACTGTGTGAATTCGCTGGCATTTGAAAATGGGAAACGTTATTAATCACGGATATATAAGTAACAACTGCCCGAAATTCCATACCTTCACGCTTTCCTGATGCTAAGGAGAGTTAAATAATTTGTAGATTAAGCTGTGTTAATATCTATGTCTACTCTATATATTCAACTGTGCTCAAATATTTATGAATTTGCCTCGATATTAGCGTTTCCTAATAACTATTCAGGGATTATTTCCGGTACATTAATGTTGTGGAGTTGATTCTAAATTTCTATAAGTTTGAAAAACAAACATTTATGCATCACCTTTCCCAATGTTATACTCATAATTGAGCAGTAACTTTATTAATATTTGGTAAAAGAATATTTATTGATTCGATTTCGGTGCATGGTACGATAGGTTCGCTTCAGAAACAATTCAAGTGAAACTTGTAGAAAGGAATATGATTTAGCTGGTTTTCGTTTCTAACGTCTGAGCCTAATAGCTTCGCTCTCTCCGTCCGTCCGTACGAACGTTTTTCCTGGCTTCTACGAAACGGATTCTCATGAAATTTGGCAATAAGTTTTTATGACCAAAGGGAATAATAAAATCGCATAAACGGTTAGCGAAATCGTATGAGGATTGCCACTTTACTGAAAACAAAAACAAACTTTCCATCATATCTCGTAAAATATTAGTCTTAACGATAAAATATTCAAAAATATTGTAAGTACGAGCTAAAGAAAATATTTCATTCCAAATGCATTTTTATCTTAAAAATCGGCAATCTAAACAAAATCCAACAGGAAAGTAATTCGCTCCGAACTTAGAAAAATCATGGATAGATAACGAAAACAATCTTTTCTGTGAATAAGATATGCCATAATAAAAAATTAAGTTATATTACCTTACTTAAGCATGCAGGCCTTTTTAAGCTTAAGGAATCAGATTTTGAAAAATCAGAGGTAGCCAAAATATAGTATAATTCTAAGTTTCTTTAGGGGGATCTTAAGGACCCCAGGCGCCCACTTACGTTGCGAAATAGAGTGCACCTATTTAACGTTTTCCTAATGTAAACGACATATTCACCAAAATACAGAGTATGTTTAGGAAACGAAAAACAAAGGTCATGTTATGAAAAGACATTTAACATCGCCGAAAAACAATTTATATGAACACTAACTTAACGAATCACACAGTGGAAACTGTTTACGTCTCAAGCGCCATCAAACGGCAAGCTCCGAAAACTTCCCTGGATGCTCTAAAATAGGTGTCTCCAACCATTCTGCACCCAATATTTACTTTTCATTTATAATTTTACCAAGAATCGACTATGTCTACGTGGGCCATGATGCGAGATATACTGTTGAGCGAAGCCGGGGGTACCCACAAGGGATCGCAAACTTTAGGAGACATACCAACCGGGGTCATAACATGCCCCACCTATTGGAATATTAATAACGTTTTCTTCGAGTTAAATAAATCGGAATAAAACTATTTGAGTTTGCGACCTTAACAAAAGAATATTTACTTCAAAATTAAATTTCCCTGATAACAAAAGAAAATTCACATGAAATGAAGGGTGATTTATTGAATAATGTTAACTGTAACACTGCATATTCTGTACAATACTGGAAAGCTGGTGTGTAAGTTGATACTGCAACTCGAAAATTGTCACTCCGATATTTGTCTGTTAATTTGGTGTAATGCTTTGTTTTGATTTCATTCATGCAACACAACGTTGACTCACAAATTTGTTGACTAAAGTATTGACTTCACCTTCAAGGCTACATTCCCAAATGAAATATAAGAATTTATTCAACCAAAATAGATATCGTCTCACTTGATTAAAAAAAAAGAAAAATGCTGAGAGACGGCCCCGGGATTGACTTTTGAAGGGCCAAATATCTACCAATCAATCGTGATCGACTAGTTAGAGACCTGTATTCTAGACGATTCCGGGTGTAATTGTAAATATTTCCGGTTTACGTTACAAGCGCCCCTATGCGGAAAGCACTGAAAACTTTCAGAAAGTTATAAATCAGAGTAGACCAACCCTCAGCGCGCGGGCCAGAAGCGGCCCCCGAGCACTTTATGCGGCCCGCGAAGCTATGAAAAAAAATGATCGGTAAAATTCGATATAGACAATTTCATATATTTCAGTATATTTATCCTCTCAAAACTTTATCACTAGTCATTTATTTAGGCATGATTTTCGCTAATATGAGACAGCAAAATCCCTTGGCAAATTCTAATGTAAACATTCATCCGGCTCGGGGAAGTTCTCGTGTCTTCCAATGCTGCCCTCCGAACTACGAACGCGGCCCGCAATGTAAAAAGGTCGGGCTGCACTCTTCTAGATGATTTCTGATGAATTTGGAAATATTTTCGGTTTCCAGATGTTGAATTGTAATGCCGGGTATGGATATGTGCCGGTTACTAGATATTGTCTCACTGTATTCAACAAAAAGAAAAATGCTGAGAGACGGCTCCGGGATTGACTTCTGAATGGGCAAAATAAGACCAATCAATCGTGATCGACATGTTGGAGACCACTATTCTAGAAGATTCTGGGTGTATTTTTAAATATTTCCGGTTTACGTTACTAGCGCCTCTATGCGAAAAGTTCTGAAAACCTTTTAGAAAGTTATAAATCAGAGTCACCCAACCCTCTGCCCGCGTGCCAAAAGAGGCCCCCGAAAACTTCATGCGGCTCGCGAAGCTATTATGAAAAGATGATCGGTAAAATTCGATATTGACAAATTCCTATATTTCAGTACAATTATGCTCTCAAAATCATTTCCGATGGAAGTTTATCACTAGTCATTTATTTAGACATGATTTTCGCTAATATGAGACAACAAAATCCCTTGGCAACTTCTAATGTAAACATTCATCCGGCTCGAAGAAATTCTCGTGACCTCCAATGCGGCCCTCCGAACTACGAACGCGGCCCGCCATGTAAAAAGGTTGGGCTGCACTGTTCTACATGATTCCGGATCTATTTGCCTATATTTTCGCTCTCTAGAATGTTGAATTGTATTGCCGCGTATGGATATGTGTAAGTAAGAGTAACTAATTTTATTGAAGGAATACTTATGCTAAATACTGTGTGAATTCGCTGGCATTTGAAAATGGGAAACGTTATTAATCACGGATATATAAGTAACAACTGCCCGAAATTCCATACCTTCACGCTTTCCTGATGCTAAGGAGAGTTAAATAATTTGTAGATTAAGCTGTGTTAATATCTATGTCTACTCTATATATTCAACTGTGCTCAAATATTTATGAATTTGCCTCGATATTAGCGTTTCCTAATAACTATTCAGGGATTATTTCCGGTACATTAATGTTGTGGAGTTGATTCTAAATTTCTATAAGTTTGAAAAACAAACATTTATGCATCACCTTTCCCAATGATATACTCATAATTGAGCAGTAACTTTATTAATATTTGGTAAAAGAATATTTATTGATTCGATTTCGGTGCATGGTACGATAGGTTCGCTTCAGAAACAATTCAAGTGAAACTTGTAGAAAGGAATATGATTTAGCTGGTTTTCGTTTCTAACGTCTGAGCCTAATAGCTTCGCTCTCTCCGTCCGTCCGTACGAACGTTTTTCCTGGCTTCTACGAAACGGATTCTCATGAAATTTGGCAATAAGTTTTTATGACCAAAGGGAATAATAAAATCGCATAAACGGTTAGCGAAATCGAATGAGGATTGCCACTTTACTGAAAACAAAAACAAACTTTCCATCATATCTCGTAAAATATTAGTCTTAACGATAAAATACTCAAAAACATATTAAGTACGAGCTAAAGAAAATATTTCATTCCAAATGCATTTTTATCTTAAAAATCGGCAATCTAAACAAAATCCAACAGGAAAGTAATTCGCTCCGAACTTAGAAAAAATCATGGATGGATAACGAAAACAATCTTTTCTGTGAATAAGATATGCTATAATAAAAAATTAAGTTATATTACCTTACTTAAGCATGCAGGCCTTTTTAAGCTTAAGGAATCAGATTTTGAAAAATCAGAGGTAGCCAAAATATAGTATAATTCTAAGTTTCTTTAGGGGGATCTTAAGGACCCCAGGCGCCCACTTACGTTGCGAAATAGAGTGCACCTATTTAACGTTTTCCTAATGTAAACGACATATTCACCAAAATACAGAGTATGTTTAGGAAACGAAAAACAAAGGTCATGTTATGAAAAGACATTTAACATCGCCGAAAAACAATTTATATGAACACTAACTTAACGAATCACACAGTGGAAACTGTTTACGTCTAAAGCGCCATCAAACGGCAAGCTACGAAAACTTCCCTGGATGCTCTAAAATAGGTGTCTCCAACCATTCTGCACCCAATATTTACTTTTCATTTATAATTTTACCAAGAATCGACTATGTCTACGTGGGCCATGATGCGAGATATACTGTTGAGCGAAGCCGGGGGTACCCACAAGGGATCGCAAACTTTAGGAGACATACCAACCGGGGTCATAACATGCCCCACCTATTGGAATATTAATAACGTTTTCTTCGAGTTAAATAAATCGGAATAAAACTATTTGAGTTTGCGACCTTAACAAAAGAATATTTACTTCAAAATTAAATTTCCCTGATAACAAAAGAAAATTCACATGAAATGAAGCGTGATTTATTGAATAATGTTAACTGTAACACTGCATATTCTGTACAATACTGGAAAGCTGGTGTGTAAGTTGATACTGCAACTCGAAAATTGTCACTCCGATATTTGTCTGTTAATTTGGTGTAATGCTTTGTTTTGATTTCATTCATGCAACACAACGTTGACTCACAAATTTGTTGACTAAAGTATTGACTTCACCTTCAAGGCTACATTCCCAACTGAAATATAAGAATTTATTCAACCAAAATAGATATCGTCTCACTTGATTAAAAAAAAAGAAAAATGCTGAGAGACGGCCCCGGGATTGACTTTTGAAGGGCCAAATATCTACCAATCAATCGTGATCGACTAGTTAGAGACCTGTATTCTAGACGATTCCGGGTGTAATTGTAAATATTTCCGGTTTACGTTACAAGCGCCCCTATGCGGAAAGCACTGAAAACTTTCAGAAAGTTATAAATCAGAGTAGACCAACCCTCAGCGCGCGGGCCAGAAGCGGCCCCCGAGCACTTTATGCGGCCCGCGAAGCTATGAAAAAAAATGATCGGTAAAATTCGATATAGACAATTTTATATATTTCAGTATATTTATCCTCTCAAAACTTTATCACTAGTCATTAATTTAGACTAGATTTTCACTAATTAGATAACACAAAATCCCTTGGCAACTTCTAATGTAAACATTCATCCAGCTCGTTGAAGTTCTCGTAATTTCCAATGCGGCCCTCCGAACTACGATCGCGGCCCGCCGTGTAATAGGTTAGGCTGCACTCTTCTAGATGATTCCTGATGAATTTGGAAATATTTTCGGTTTCCAGATGTTGAATTGTAATGCCGGGTATGGATATGTGCCGGTTACTAGATATTGTCTCACTGTATTCAACAAAAAGAAAAATGCTGAGAGACGGCTCCGGGATTGACTTCTGAATGGGCAAAATAAGACCAATCAATCGTGATCGACATGTTGGAGACCACTATTCTAGAAGATTCTGGGTGTATTTTTAAATATTTCCGGTTTACGTTACTAGCGCCTCTATGCGAAAAGTTCTGAAAACCTTTTAGAAAGTTATAAATCAGAGTCACCCAACCCTCTGCCCGCGTGCCAAAAGAGGCCCCCGAAAACTTCACGCGGCTCGCGAAGCTATTATGAAAAGATGATCGGTAAAATTCGATATTGACAAATTCCTATATTTCAGTACAATTATGCTCTCAAAATCATTTCCGATGGAAGTTTATCACTAGTCATTTATTTAGACATGATTTTCGCTAATATGAGACAACAAAATCCCTTGGCAACTTCTAATGTAAACATTCATCCGGCTCGAAGAAATTCTCGTGACCTCCAATGCGGCCCTCCGAACTACGAACGCGGCCCGCCATGTAAAAAGGTTGGGCTGCACTGTTCTACATGATTCCGGATCAATTTGCAAATATTTTCGCTCTCTAGAATGTTGAATTGTATTGCCGCGTATGGATATGTGTAAGTAAGAGTAACTAATTTTATTGAAGGAATACTTATGCTAAATACTGTGTGAATTCGCTGGCATTTGAAAATGGGAAACGTTATTAATCACGGATATATAAGTAACAACTGCCCGAAATTCCATACCTTCACGCTTTCCTGATGCTAAGGAGAGTTAAATAATTTGTAGATTAAGCTGTGTTAATATCTATGTCTACTCTATATATTCAACTGTGCTCAAATATTTATGAATTTGCCTCGATATTAGCGTTTCCTAATAACTATTCAGGGATTATTTCCGGTACATTAATGTTGTGGAGTTGATTCTAAATTTCTATAAGTTTGAAAAACAAACATTTATGCATCACCTTTCCCAATGTTATACTCATAATTGAGCAGTAACTTTATTAATATTTGGTAAAAGAATATTTATTGATTCGATTTCGGTGCATGGTACGATAGGTTCGCTTCAGAAACAATTCAAGTGAAACTTGTAGAAAGGAATATGATTTAGCTGGTTTTCGTTTCTAACGTCTGAGCCTAATAGCTTCGCTCTCTCCGTCCGTCCGTACGAACGTTTTTCCTGGCTTCTACGAAACGGATTCTCATGAAATTTGGCAATAAGTTTTTATGACCAAAGGGAATAATAAAATCGCATAAACGGTTAGCGAAATCGAATGAGGATTGCCACTTTACTGAAAACAAAAACAAACTTTCCATCATATCTCGTAAAATATTAGTCTTAACGATAAAATATTCAAAAATATTGTAAGTACGAGCTAAAGAAAATATTTCATTCCAAATGCATTTTTATCTTAAAAATCGGCAATCTAAACAAAATCCAACAGGAAAGTAATTCGCTCCGAACTTAGAAAAAATCATGGATGGATAACGAAAACAATCTTTTCTGTGAATAAGATATGCCATAATAAAAAATTAAGTTATATTACCTTACTTAAGCATGCAGGCCTTTTTAAGCTTAAGGAATCAGATTTTGAAAAATCAGAGGTAGCCAAAATATAGTATAATTCTAAGTTTCTTTAGGGGGATCTTAAGGACCCCAGGCGCCCACTTACGTTGCGAAATAGAGTGCACCTATTTAACGTTTTCCTAATGTAAACGACATATTCACCAAAATACAGAGTATGTTTAGGAAACGAAAAACAAAGGTCATGTTATGAAAAGACATTTAACATCGCCGAAAAACAATTTATATGAACACTAACTTAACGAATCACACAGTGGAAACTGTTTACGTCTCAAGCGCCATCAAACGGCAAGCTCCGAAAACTTCCCTGGATGCTCTAAAATAGGTGTCTCCAACCATTCTGCACCCAATATTTACTTTTCATTTATAATTTTACCAAGAATCGACTATGTCTACGTGGGCCATGATGCGAGATATACTGTTGAGCGAAGCCGGGGGTACCCACAAGGGATCGCAAACTTTAGGAGACATACCAACCGGGGTCATAACATGCCCCACCTATTGGAATATTAATAACGTTTTCTTCGAGTTAAATAAATCGGAATAAAACTATTTGAGTTTGCGACCTTAACAAAAGAATATTTACTTAAAAATTAAATTTCCCTGATAACAAAAGAAAATTCACATGAAATGAAGCGTGATTTATTGAATAATGTTAACTGTAACACTGCATATTCTGTACAATACTGGAAAGCTGGTGTGTAAGTTGATACTGCAACTCGAAAATTGTCACTCCGATATTTGTCTGTTAATTTGGTGTAATGCTTTGTTTTGATTTCATTCATGCAACACAACGTTGACTCACAAATTTGTTGACTAAAGTATTGACTTCACCTTCAAGGCTACATTCCCAAATGAAATATAAGAATTTATTCAACCAAAATAGATATCGTCTCACTTGATTAAAAAAAAAGAAAAATGCTGAGAGACGGCCCCGGGATTGACTTTTGAAGGGCCAAATATCTACCAATCAATCGTGATCGACTAGTTAGAGACCTGTATTCTAGACGATTCCGGGTGTAATTGTAAATATTTCCGGTTTACGTTACAAGCGCCCCTATGCGGAAAGCACTGAAAACTTTCAGAAAGTTATAAATCAAAGTAGACCAACCCTCAGCGCGCGGGCCAGAAGCGGCCCCCGAGCACTTTATGCGGCCCGCGAAGCTATGAAAAAAAATGATCGGTAAAATTCGATATAGACAATTTCATATATTTCAGTATATTTATCCTCTCAAAACTTTATCACTAGTCATTAATTTAGACTAGATTTTCACTAATTAGATAACACAAAATCCCTTGGCAACTTCTAATGTAAACATTCATCCAGCTCGTTGAAGTTCTCGTAATTTCCAATGCGGCCCTCCGAACTACGATCGCGGCCCGCCGTGTAATAGGTTGGGCTGCACTCTTCTAGATGATTCCTGATGAATTTGGAAATATTTTCGGTTTCCAGATGTTGAATTGTAATGCCGGGTATGGATATGTGCCGGTTACTAGATATTGTCTCACTGTATTCAACAAAAAGAAAAATGCTGAGAGACGGCTCCGGGATTGACTTCTGAATGGGCAAAATAAGACCAATCAATCGTGATCGACATGTTGGAGACCACTATTCTAGAAGATTCTGGGTGTATTTTTAAATATTTCCGGTTTACGTTACTAGCGCCTCTATGCGAAAAGTTCTGAAAACCTTTTAGAAAGTTATAAATCAGAGTCACCCAACCCTCTGCCCGCGTGCCAAAAGAGGCCCCCGAAAACTTCATGCGGCTCGCGAAGCTATTATGAAAAGATGATCGGTAAAATTCGATATTGACAAATTCCTATATTTCAGTACAATTATGCTCTCAAAATCATTTCCGATGGAAGTTTATCACTAGTCATTTATTTAGACATGATTTTCGCTAATATGAGACAACAAAATCCCTTGGCAACTTCTAATGTAAACATTCATCCGGCTCGAAGAAATTCTCGTGACCTCCAATGCGGCCCTCCGAACTACGAACGCGGCCCGCCATGTAAAAAGGTTGGGCTGCACTGTTCTACATGATTCCGGATCAATTTGCAAATATTTTCGCTCTCTAGAATGTTGAATTGTATTGCCGCGTATGGATATGTGTAAGTAAGAGTAACTAATTTTATTGAAGGAATACTTATGCTAAATACTGTGTGAATTCGCTGGCATTTGAAAATGGGAAACGTTATTAATCACGGATATATAAGTAACAACTGCCCGAAGTTCCATACCTTCACGCTTTCCTGATGCTAAGGAGAGTTAAATAATTTGTAGATTAAGCTGTGTTAATATCTATGTCTACTCTATATATTCAACTGTGCTCAAATATTTATGAATTTGCCTCGATATTAGCGTTTCCTAATAACTATTCAGGGATTATTTCCGGTACATTAATGTTGTGGAGTTGATTCTAAATTTCTATAAGTTTGAAAAACAAACATTTATGCATCACCTTTCCCAATGATATACTCATAATTGAGCAGTAACTTTATTAATATTTGGTAAAAGAATATTTATTGATTCGATTTCGGTGCATGGTACGATAGGTTCGCTTCAGAAACAATTCAAGTGAAACTTGTAGAAAGGAATATGATTTAGCTGGTTTTCGTTTCTAACGTCTGAGCCTAATAGCTTCGCTCTCTCCGTCCGTCCGTACGAACGTTTTTCCTGGCTTCTACGAAACGGATTCTCATGAAATTTGGCAATAAGTTTTTATGACCAAAGGGAATAATAAAATCGCATAAACGGTTAGCGAAATCGAATGAGGATTGCCACTTTACTGAAAACAAAAACAAACTTTCCATCATATCTCGTAAAATATTAGTCTTAACGATAAAATATTCAAAAATATTGTAAGTACGAGCTAAAGAAAATATTTCATTCCAAATGCATTTTTATCTTAAAAATCGGCAATCTAAACAAAATCCAACAGGAAAGTAATTCGCTCCGAACTTAGAAAAAATCATGGATGGATAACGAAAACAATCTTTTCTGTGAATAAGATATGCCATAATAAAAAATTAAGTTATATTACCTTACTTAAGCATGCAGGCCTTTTTAAGCTTAAGGAATCAGATTTTGAAAAATCAGAGGTAGCCAAAATATAGTATAATTCTAAGTTTCTTTAGGGGGATCTTAAGGACCCCAGGCGCCCACTTACGTTGCGAAATAGAGTGCACCTATTTAACGTTTTCCTAATGTAAACGACATATTCACCAAAATACAGAGTATGTTTAGGAAACGAAAAACAAAGGTCATGTTATGAAAAGACATTTAACATCGCCGAAAAACAATTTATATGAACACTAACTTAACGAATCACACAGTGGAAACTGTTTACGTCTCAAGCGCCATCAAACGGCAAGCTCCGAAAACTTCCCTGGATGCTCTAAAATAGGTGTCTCCAACCATTCTGCACCCAATATTTACTTTTCATTTATAATTTTACCAAGAATCGACTATGTCTACGTGGGCCATGATGCGAGATATACTGTTGAGCGAAGCCGGGGGTACCCACAATGGATCGCAAACTTTAGGAGACATACAAACCGGGGTCATAACATGCCCCACCTATTGGAATATTAATAACGTTTTCTTCGAGTTAAATAAATCGGAATAATACTATTTGAGTTTGCGACCTTAACAAAAGAATATTTACTTAAAAATTAAATTTCCCTGATAACAAAAGAAAATTCACATGAAATGAAGCGTGATTTATTGAATAATGTTAACTGTAACACTGCATATTCTGTACAATACTGGAAAGGTGGTGTGTAAGTTGATACTGCAACTCGAAAATTGTCACTCCGATATTTGTCTGTTAATTTGGTGTAATGCTTTGTTTTGATTTCATTCATGCAACACAACGTTGACTCACAAATTTGTTGACTAAAGTATTGACTTCACCTTCAAGGCTACATTCCCAAATGAAATATAAGAATTTATTCAACCAAAATAGATATCGTCTCACTTGATTAAAAAAAAAGAAAAATGCTGAGAGACGGCCCCGGGATTGACTTTTGAAGGGCCAAATATCTACCAATCAATCGTGATCGACTAGTTAGAGACCTGTATTCTAGACGATTCCGGGTGTAATTGTAAATATTTCCGGTTTACGTTACAAGCGCCCCTATGCGGAAAGCACTTAAAACTTTCAGAAAGTTATAAATCAGAGTAGACCAACCCTCAGCGCGCGGGCCAGAAGCGGCCCCCGAGCACTTTATGCGGCCCGCGAAGCTATGAAAAAAAATGATCGGTAAAATTCGATATAGACAATTTCATATATTTCAGTATATTTATCCTCTCAAAACTTTATCACTAGTCATTAATTTAGACTAGATTTTCACTAATTAGATAACACAAAATCCCTTGGCAACTTCTAATGTAAACATTCATCCAGCTCGTTGAAGTTCTCGTAATTTCCAATGCGGCCCTCCGAACTACGATCGCGGCCCGCCGTGTAATAGGTTAGGCTGCACTCTTCTAGATGATTCCTGATGAATTTGGAAATATTTTCGGTTTCCAGATGTTGAATTGTAATGCCGGGTATGGATATGTGCCGGTTACTAGATATTGTCTCACTGTATTCAACAAAAAGAAAAATGCTGAGAGACGGCTCCGGGATTGACTTCTGAATGGGCAAAATAAGACCAATCAATCGTGATCGACATGTTGGAGACCACTATTCTAGAAGATTCTGGGTGTATTTTTAAATATTTCCGGTTTACGTTACTAGCGCCTCTATGCGAAAAGTTCTGAAAACCTTTTAGAAAGTTATAAATCAGAGTCACCCAACCTTCTGCCCGCGGGCCAAAAGCGGCCTCCGAAAACTTCATGCGGCTCGCGAAGCTATTATGAAAAGATGATCGGTAAAATTCGATATTGACAAATTCATATATTTCAGTAAAATTATGCTCTCAAAATCATATCCGATGGAAGTTTATCACTAGTCATTTATTTAGGCATGATTTTCGCTAATATGAGACAGCAAAATCCCTTGGCAAATTCTAATGTAAACATTCATCCGGCTCGAAGAAATTCTCGTGACCTCCAATGCGGCCCTCCGAACTACGAACGCGGCCCGCCATGTAAAAAGGTTGGGCTGCACTGTTCTACATGATTCCGGATCAATTTGCAAATATTTTCGCTCTCTAGAATGTTGAATTGTATTGCCGCGTATGGATATGTGTAAGTAAGAGTAACTAATTTTATTGAAGGAATACTTATGCTAAATACTTTGTGAATTCGCTGGCATTTGAAAATGGGAAACGTTATTAATCACGGATATATAAGTAACAACTGCCCGAAATTCCATACCTTCACGCTTTCCTGATGCTAAGGAGAGTTAAATAATTTGTAGATTAAGCTGTGTTAATATCTATGTCTACTCTATATATTCAACTGTGCTCAAATATTTATGAATTTGCCTCGATATTAGCGTTTCCTAATAACTATTCAGGGATTATTTCCGGTACATTAATGTTGTGGAGTTGATTCTAAATTTCTATAAGTTTGAAAAACAAACATTTATGCATCACCTTTCCCAATGATATACTCATAATTGAGCAGTAACTTTATTAATATTTGGTAAAAGAATATTTATTGATTCGATTTCGGTGCATGGTACGATAGGTTCGCTTCAGAAACAATTCAAGTGAAACTTGTAGAAAGGAATATGATTTAGCTGGTTTTCGTTTCTAACGTCTGAGCCTAATAGCTTCGCTCTCTCCGTCCGTCCGTACGAACGTTTTTCCTGGCTTCTACGAAACGGATTCTCATGAAATTTGGCAATAAGTTTTTATGACCAAAGGGAATAATAAAATCGCATAAACGGTTAGCGAAATCGAATGAGGATTGCCACTTTACTGAAAACAAAAACAAACTTTCCATCATATCTCGTAAAATATTAGTCTTAACGATAAAATATTCAAAAATATTGTAAGTACGAGCTAAAGAAAATATTTCATTCCAAATGCATTTTTATCTTAAAAATCGGCAATCTAAACAAAATCCAACAGGAAAGTAATTCGCTCCGAACTTAGAAAAAATCATGGATGGATAACGAAAACAATCTTTTCTGTGAATAAGATATGCCATAATAAAAAATTAAGTTATATTACCTTACTTAAGCATGCAGGCCTTTTTAAGCTTAAGGAATCAGATTTTGAAAAATCAGAGGTAGCCAAAATATAGTATAATTCTAAGTTTCTTTAGGGGGATCTTAAGGACCCCAGGCGCCCACTTACGTTGCGAAATAGAGTGCACCTATTTAACGTTTTCCTAATGTAAACGACATATTCACCAAAATACAGAGTATGTTTAGGAAACGAAAAACAAAGGTCATGTTATGAAAAGACATTTAACATCGCCGAAAAACAATTTATATGAACACTAACTTAACGAATCACACAGTGGAAACTGTTTACGTCTAAAGCGCCATCAAACGGCAAGCTCCGAAAACTTCCCTGGATGCTCTAAAATAGGTGTCTCCAACCATTCTGCACCCAATATTTACTTTTCATTTATAATTTTACCAAGAATCGACTATGTCTACGTGGGCCATGATGCGAGATATACTGTTGAGCGAAGCCGGGGGTACCCACAAGGGATCGCAAACTTTAGGAGACATACCAACCGGGGTCATAACATGCCCCACCTATTGGAATATTAATAACGTTTTCTTCGAGTTAAATAAATCGGAATAAAACTATTTGAGTTTGCGACCTTAACAAAAGAATATTTACTTCAAAATTAAATTTCCCTGATAACAAAAGAAAATTCACATGAAATGAAGCGTGATTTATTGAATAATGTTAACTGTAACACTGCATATTCTGTACAATACTGGAAAGCTGGTGTGTAAGTTGATACTGCAACTCGAAAATTGTCACTCCGATATTTGTCTGTTAATTTGGTGTAATGCTTTGTTTTGATTTCATTCATGCAACACAACGTTGACTCACAAATTTGTTGACTAAAGTATTGACTTCACCTTCAAGGCTACATTCCCAAATGAAATATAAGAATTTATTCAACCAAAATAGATATCGTCTCACTTGATTAAAAAAAAAGAAAAATGCTGAGAGACGGCCCCGGGATTGACTTTCGAAGGGCCAAATATCTACCAATCAATCGTGATCGACTAGTTAGAGACCTGTATTCTAGACGATTCCGGGTGTAATTGTAAATATTTCCGGTTTACGTTACAAGCGCCCCTATGCGGAAAGCACTGAAAACTTTCAGAAAGTTATAAATCAGAGTAGACCAACCCTCAGCGCGCGGGCCAGAAGCGGCCCCCGAGCACTTTATGCGGCCCGCGAAGCTATGAAAAAAAATGATCGGTAAAATTCGATATAGACAATTTTATATATTTCAGTATATTTATCCTCTCAAAACTTTATCACTAGTCATTAATTTAGACTAGATTTTCACTAATTAGATAACACAAAATCCCTTGGCAACTTCTAATGTAAACATTCATCCAGCTCGTTGAAGTTCTCGTAATTTCCAATAAGGCCCTCCGAACTACGATCGCGGCCCGCCGTGTAATAGGTTAGGCTGCACTCTTCTAGATGATTCCTGATGAATTTGGAAATATTTTCGGTTTCCAGATGTTGAATTGTAATGCCGGGTATGGATATGTGCCGGTTACTAGATATTGTCTCACTGTATTCAACAAAAAGAAAAATGCTGAGAGACGGCTCCGGGATTGACTTCTGAATGGGCAAAATAAGACCAATCAATCGTGATCGACATGTTGGAGACCACTATTCTAGAAGATTCTGGGTGTATTTTTAAATATTTCCGGTTTACGTTACTAGCGCCTCTATGCGAAAAGTTCTGAAAACCTTTTAGAAAGTTATAAATCAGAGTCACCCAACCCTCTGCCCGCGTGCCAAAAGAGGCCCCCGAAAACTTCATGCGGCTCGCGAAGCTATTATGAAAAGATGATCGGTAAAATTCGATATTGACAAATTCCTATATTTCAGTACAATTATGCTCTCAAAATCATTTCCGATGGAAGTTTATCACTAGTCATTTATTTAGACATGATTTTCGCTAATATGAGACAACAAAATCCCTTGGCAACTTCTAATGTAAACATTCATCCGGCTCGAAGAAATTCTCGTGACCTCCAATGCGGCCCTCCGAACTACGAACGCGGCCCGCCATGTAAAAAGGTTGGGCTGCACTGTTCTACATGATTCCGGATCAATTTGCAAATATTTTCGCTCTCTAGAATGTTGAATTGTATTGCCGCGTATGGATATGTGTAAGTAAGAGTAACTAATTTTATTGAAGGAATACTTATGCTAAATACTGTGTGAATTCGCTGGCATTTGAAAATGGGAAACGTTATTAATCACGGATATATAAGTAACAACTGCCCGAAATTCCATACCTTCACGCTTTCCTGATGCTAAGGAGAGTTAAATAATTTGTAGATTAAGCTGTGTTAATATCTATGTCTACTCTATATATTCAACTGTGCTCAAATATTTATGAATTTGCCTCGATATTAGCGTTTCCTAATAACTATTCAGGGATTATTTCCGGTACATTAATGTTGTGGAGTTGATTCTAAATTTCTATAAGTTTGAAAAACAAACATTTATGCATCACCTTTCCCAATGATATACTCATAATTGAGCAGTAACTTTATTAATATTTGGTAAAAGAATATTTATTGATTCGATTTCGGTGCATGGTACGATAGGTTCGCTTCAGAAACAATTCAAGTGAAACTTGTAGAAAGGAATATGATTTAGCTGGTTTTCGTTTCTAACGTCTGAGCCTAATAGCTTCGCTCTCTCCGTCCGTCAGTACGAACGTTTTTCCTGGCTTCTACGAAACGGATTCTCATGAAATTTGGCAATAAGTTTTTATGACCAAAGGGAATAATAAAATCGCATAAACGGTTAGCGAAATCGAATGAGGATTGCCACTTTACTGAAAACAAAAACAAACTTTCCATCATATCTCGTAAAATATTAGTCTTAACGATAAAATATTCAAAAATATTGTAAGTACGAGCTAAAGAAAATATTTCATTCCAAATGCATTTTTATCTTAAAAATCGGCAATCTAAATAAAATCCAACAGGAAAGTAATTCGCTCCGAACTTAGAAAAAATCATGGATGGATAACGAAAACAATCTTTTCTGTGAATAAGATATGCCATAATAAAAAATTAAGTTATATTACCTTACTTAAGCATGCAGGCCTTTTTAAGCTTAAGGAATCAGATTTTGAAAAATCAGAGGTAGCCAAAATATAGTATAATTCTAAGTTTCTTTAGGGGGATCTTAAGGACCCCAGGCGCCCACTTACGTTGCGAAATAGAGTGCACCTATTTAACGTTTTCCTAATGTAAACAACATATTCACCAAAATACAGAGTATGTTTAGGAAACGAAAAACAAAGGTCATGTTATGAAAAGACATTTAACATCGCCGAAAAACAATTTATATGAACACTAACTTAACGAATCACACAGTGGAAACTGTTTACGTCTAAAGCGCCATCAAACGGCAAGCTCCGAAAACTTCCCTGGATGCTCTAAAATAGGTGTCTCCAACCATTCTGCACCCAATATTTACTTTTCATTTATAATTTTACCAAGAATCGACTATGTCTACGTGGGCCATGATGCGAGATATACTGTTGAGCGAAGCCGGGGGTACCCACAAGGGATCGCAAACTTTAGGAGACATACCAACCGGGGTCATAACATGCCCCACCTATTGGAATATTAATAACGTTTTCTTCGAGTTAAATAAATCGGAATAAAACTATTTGAGTTTGCGACCTTAACAAAAGAATATTTACTTCAAAATTAAATTTCCCTGATAACAAAAGAAAATTCACATGAAATGAAGCGTGATTTATTGAATAATGTTAACTGTAACACTGCATATTCTGTACAATACTGGAAAGGTGGTGTGTAAGTTGATACTGCAACTCGAAAATTGTCACTCCGATATTTGTCTGTTAATTTGGTGTAATGCTTTGTTTTGATTTCATTCATGCAACACAACGTTGACTCACAAATTTGTTGACTAAAGTATTGACTTCACCTTCAAGGCTACATTCCCAAATGAAATATAAGAATTTATTCAACCAAAATAGATATCGTCTCACTTGATTAAAAAAAAAGAAAAATGCTGAGAGACGGCCCCGGGATTGACTTTTGAAGGGCCAAATATCTACCAATCAATCGTGATCGACTAGTTAGAGACCTGTATTCTAGACGATTCCGGGTGTAATTGTAAATATTTCCGGTTTACGTTACAAGCGCCCCTATGCGGAAAGCACTGAAAACTTTCAGAAAGTTATAAATCAGAGTAGACCAACCCTCAGCGCGCGGGCCAGAAGCGGCCCCCGAGCACTTTATGCGGCCCGCGAAGCTATGAAAAAAAATGATCGGTAAAATTCGATATAGACAATTTCATATATTTCAGTATATTTATCCTCTCAAAACTTTATCACTAGTCATTAATTTAGACTAGATTTTCACTAATTAGATAACACAAAATCCCTTGGCAACTTCTAATGTAAACATTCATCCAGCTCGTTGAAGTTCTCGTAATTTCCAATGCGGCACTCCGAACTACGATCGCGGCCCGCCGTGTAATAGGTTGGGCTGCACTCTTCTAGATGATTCCTGATGAATTTGGAAATATTTTCGGTTTCCAGATGTTGAATTGTAATGCCGGGTATGGATATGTGCCGGTTACTAGATATTGTCTCATATTATTCAATAAAAAGAATAATGCTGAGAGACGGCACCGGGATTGACTTCTGAATGGGCAAAATAAGACCAATCAATCGTGATCGACATGTTGGAGACCACTATTCTAGAAGATTCTGGGTGTATTTTTAAATATTTCCGGTTTACGTTACTAGCGCCTCTATGCGAAAAGTTCTGAAAACCTTTTAGAAAGTTATAAATCAGAGTCACCCAACCTTCTGCCCGCGGGCCAAAAGCGGCCTCCGAAAACTTCATGCGGCTCGCGAAGCTATTATGAAAAGATGATCGGTAAAATTCGATATTGACAAATTCCTATATTTCAGTACAATTATGCTCTCAAAATCATTTCCGATGGAAGTTTATCACTAGTCATTTATTTAGACATGATTTTCGCTAATATGAGACAACAAAATCCCTTGGCAACTTCTAATGTAAACATTCATCCGGCTCGAAGAAATTCTCGTGACCTCCAATGCGGCCCTCCGAACTACGAACGCGGCCCGCCATGTAAAAAGGTTGGGCTGCACTGTTCTACATGATTCCGGATCAATTTGCAAATATTTTCGCTCTCTAGAATGTTGAATTGTATTGCCGCGTATGGATATGTGTAAGTAAGAGTAACTAATTTTATTGAAGGAATACTTATGCTAAATACTGTGTGAATTCGCTGGCATTTGAAAATGGGAAACGTTATTAATCACGGATATATAAGTAACAACTGCCCGAAATTCCATACCTTCACGCTTTCCTGATGCTAAGGAGAGTTAAATAATTTGTAGATTAAGCTGTGTTAATATCTATGTCTACTCTATATATTCAACTGTGCTCAAATATTTATGAATTTGCCTCGATATTAGCGTTTCCTAATAACTATTCAGGGATTATTTCCGGTACATTAATGTTGTGGAGTTGATTCTAAATTTCTATAAGTTTGAAAAACAAACATTTATGCATCACCTTTCCCAATGTTATACTCATAATTGAGCAGTAACTTTATTAATATTTGGTAAAAGAATATTTATTGATTCGATTTCGGTGCATGGTACGATAGGTTCGCTTCAGAAACAATTCAAGTGAAACTTGTAGAAAGGAATATGATTTAGCTGGTTTTCGTTTCTAACGTCTGAGCCTAATAGCTTCGCTCTCTCCGTCCGTCCGTACGAACGTTTTTCCTGGCTTCTACGAAACGGATTCTCATGAAATTTGGCAATAAGTTTTTATGACCAAAGGGAATAATAAAATCGCATAAACGGTTAGCGAAATCGAATGAGGATTGCCACTTTACTGAAAACAAAAACAAACTTTCCATCATATCTCGTAAAATATTAGTCTTAACGATAAAATATTCAAAAATATTGTAAGTACGAGCTAAAGAAAATATTTCATTCCAAATGCATTTTTATCTTAAAAATCGGCAATCTAAACAAAATCCAACAGGAAAGTAATTCGCTCCGAACTTAGAAAAAATCATGGATGGATAACGAAAACAATCTTTTCTGTGAATAAGATATGCCATAATAAAAAATTAAGTTATATTACCTTACTTAAGCATGCAGGCCTTTTTAAGCTTAAGGAATCAGATTTTGAAAAATCAGAGGTAGCCAAAATATAGTATAATTCTAAGTTTCTTTAGGGGGATCTTAAGGACCCCAGGCGCCCACTTACGTTGCGAAATAGAGTGCACCTATTTAACGTTTTCCTAATGTAAACGACATATTCACCAAAATACAGAGTATGTTTAGGAAACGAAAAACAAAGGTCATGTTATGAAAAGACATTTAACATCGCCGAAAAACAATTTATATGAACACTAACTTAACGAATCACACAGTGGAAACTGTTTACGTCTCAAGCGCCATCAAACGGCAAGCTCCGAAAACTTCCCTGGATGCTCTAAAATAGGTGTCTCCAACCATTCTGCACCCAATATTTACTTTTCATTTATAATTTTACCAAGAATCGACTATGTCTACGTGGGCCATGATGCGAGATATACTGTTGAGCGAAGCCGGGGGTACCCACAAGGGATCGCAAACTTTAGGAGACATACCAACCGGGGTCATAACATGCCCCACCTATTGGAATATTAATAACGTTTTCTTCGAGTTAAATAAATCGGAATAAAACTATTTGAGTTTGCGACCTTAACAAAAGAATATTTACTTAACAATTAAATTTCCCTGATAACAAAAGAAAATTCACATGAAATGAAGCGTGATTTATTGAATAATGTTAACTGTAACACTGCATATTCTGTACAATACTGGAAAGCTGGTGTGTAAGTTGATACTGCAACTCGAAAATTGTCACTCCGATATTTGTCTGTTAATTTGGTGTAATGCTTTGTTTTGATTTCATTCATGCAACACAACGTTGACTCACAAATTTGTTGACTAAAGTATTGACTTCACCTTCAAGGCTACATTCCCAAATGAAATATAAGAATTTATTCAACCAAAATAGATATCGTCTCACTTGATTAAAAAAAAAGAAAAATGCTGAGAGACGGCCCCGGGATTGACTTTTGAAGGGCCAAATATCTACCAATCAATCGTGATCGACTAGTTAGAGACCTGTATTCTAGACGATTCCGGGTGTAATTGTAAATATTTCCGGTTTACGTTACAAGCGCCCCTATGCGGAAAGCACTGAAAACTTTCAGAAAGTTATAAATCAGAGTAGACCAACCCTCAGCGCGCGGGCCAGAAGCGGCCCCCGAGCACTTTATGCGGCCCGCGAAGCTATGAAAAAAAATGATCGGTAAAATTCGATATAGACAATTTCATATATTTCAGTATATTTATCCTCTCAAAACTTTATCACTAGTCATTAATTTAGACTAGATTTTCACTAATTAGATAACACAAAATCCCTTGGCAACTTCTAATGTAAACATTCATCCAGCTCGTTGAAGTTCTCGTAATTTCCAATGCGGCCCTCCGAACTACGATCGCGGCCCGCCGTGTAATAGGTTGGGCTGCACTCTTCTAGATGATTCCTGATGAATTTGGAAATATTTTCGGTTTCCAGATGTTGAATTGTAATGCCGGGTATGGATATGTGCCGGTTACTAGATATTGTCTCACTGTATTCAACAAAAAGAAAAATGCTGAGAGACGGCTCCGGGATTGACTTCTGAATGGGCAAAATAAGACCAATCAATCGTGATCGACATGTTGGAGACCACTATTCTAGAAGATTCTGGGTGTATTTTTAAATATTTCCGGTTTACGTTACTAGCGCCTCTATGCGAAAAGTTCTGAAAACCTTTTAGAAAGTTATAAATCAGAGTCACCCAACCCTCTGCCCGCGTGCCAAAAGAGGCCCCCGAAAACTTCATGCGGCTCGCGAAGCTATTATGAAAAGATGATCGGTAAAATTCGATATTGACAAATTCCTATATTTCAGTACAATTATGCTCTCAAAATCATTTCCGATGGAAGTTTATCACTAGTCATTTATTTAGACATGATTTTCGCTAATATGAGACAACAAAATCCCTTGGCAACTTCTAATGTAAACATTCATCCGGCTCGAAGAAATTCTCGTGACCTCCAATGCGGCCCTCCGAACTACGAACGCGGCCCGCCATGTAAAAAGGTTGGGCTGCACTGTTCTACATGATTCCGGATCAATTTGCAAATATTTTCGCTCTCTAGAATGTTGAATTGTATTGCCGCGTATGGATATGTGTAAGTAAGAGTAACTAATTTTATTGAAGGAATACTTATGCTAAATACTGTGTGAATTCGCTGGCATTTGAAAATGGGAAACGTTATTAATCACGGATATATAAGTAACAACTGCCCGAAATTCCATACCTTCACGCTTTCCTGATGCTAAGGAGAGTTAAATAATTTGTAGATTAAGCTGTGTTAATATCTATGTCTACTCTATATATTCAACTGTGCTCAAATATTTATGAATTTGCCTCGATATTAGCGTTTCCTAATAACTATTCAGGGATTATTTCCGGTACATTAATGTTGTGGAGTTGATTCTAAATTTCTATAAGTTTGAAAAACAAACATTTATGCATCACCTTTCCCAATGATATACTCATAATTGAGCAGTAACTTTATTAATATTTGGTAAAAGAATATTTATTGATTCGATTTCGGTGCATGGTACGATAGGTTCGCTTCAGAAACAATTCAAGTGAAACTTGTAGAAAGGAATATGATTTAGCTGGTTTTCGTTTCTAACGTCTGAGCCTAATAGCTTCGCTCTCTCCGTCCGTCCGTACGAACGTTTTTCCTGGCTTCTACGAAACGGATTCTCATGAAATTTGGCAATAAGTTTTTATGACCAAAGGGAATAATAAAATCGCATAAACGGTTAGCGAAATCGAATGAGGATTGCCACTTTACTGAAAACAAAAACAAACTTTCCATCATATCTCGTAAAATATTAGTCTTAACGATAAAATATTCAAAAATATTGTAAGTACGAGCTAAAGAAAATATTTCATTCCAAATGCATTTTTATCTTAAAAATCGGCAATCTAAACAAAATCCAACAGGAAAGTAATTCGCTCCGAACTTAGAAAAAATCATGGATGGATAACGAAAACAATCTTTTCTGTGAATAAGATATGCCATAATAAAAAATTAAGTTATATTACCTTACTTAAGCATGCAGGCCTTTTTAAGCTTAAGGAATCAGATTTTGAAAAATCAGAGGTAGCCAAAATATAGTATAATTCTAAGTTTCTTTAGGGGGATCTTAAGGACCCCAGGCGCCCACTTACGTTGCGAAATAGAGTGCACCTATTTAACGTTTTCCTAATGTAAACGACATATTCACCAAAATACAGAGTATGTTTAGGAAACGAAAAACAAAGGTCATGTTATGAAAAGACATTTAACATCGCCGAAAAACAATTTATATGAACACTAACTTAACGAATCACACAGTGGAAACTGTTTACGTCTCAAGCGCCATCAAACGGCAAGCTCCGAAAACTTCCCTGGATGCTCTAAAATAGGTGTCTCCAACCATTCTGCACCCAATATTTACTTTTCATTTATAATTTTACCAAGAATCGACTATGTCTACGTGGGCCATGATGCGAGATATACTGTTGAGCGAAGCCGGGGGTACCCACAAGGGATCGCAAACTTTAGGAGACATACCAACCGGGGTCATAACATGCCCCACCTATTGGAATATTAATAACGTTTTCTTCGAGTTAAATAAATCGGAATAAAACTATTTGAGTTTGCGACCTTAACAAAAGAATATTTACTTAAATTTAAATTTCCCTGATAACAAAAGAAAATTCACATGAAATGAAGCGTGATTTATTGAATAATGTTAACTGTAACACTGCATATTCTGTACAATACTGGAAAGGTGGTGTGTAAGTTGATACTGCAACTCGAAAATTGTCACTCCGATATTTGTCTGTTAATTTGGTGTAATGCTTTGTTTTGATTTCATTCATGCAACACAACGTTGACTCACAAATTTGTTGACTAAAGTATTGACTTCACCTTCAAGGCTACATTCCCAAATGAAATATAAGAATTTATTCAACCAAAATAGATATCGTCTCACTTGATTAAAAAAAAAGAAAAATGCTGAGAGACGGCCCCGGGATTGACTTTTGAAGGGCCAAATATCTACCAATCAATCGTGATCGACTAGTTAGAGACCTGTATTCTAGACGATTCCGGGTGTAATTGTAAATATTTCCGGTTTACGTTACAAGCGCCCCTATGCGGAAAGCACTGAAAACTTTCAGAAAGTTATAAATCAGAGTAGACCAACCCTCAGCGCGCGGGCCAGAAGCGGCCCCCGAGCACTTTATGCGGCCCGCGAAGCTATGAAAAAAAATGATCGGTAAAATTCGATATAGACAATTTCATATATTTCAGTATATTTATCCTCTCAAAACTTTATCACTAGTCATTAATTTAGACTAGATTTTCACTAATTAGATAACACAAAATCCCTTGGCAACTTCTAATGTAAACATTCATCCAGCTCGTTGAAGTTCTCGTAATTTCCAATGCGGCCCTCCGAACTACGATCGCGGCCCGCCGTGTAATAGGTTGGGCTGCACTCTTCTAGATGATTCCTGATGAATTTGGAAATATTTTCGGTTTCCAGATGTTGAATTGTAATGCCGGGTATGGATATGTGCCGGTTACTAGATATTGTCTCATATTATTCAATAAAAAGAATAATGCTGAGAGACGGCACCGGGATTGACTTCTGAATGGGCAAAATAAGACCAATCAATCGTGATCGACATGTTGGAGACCACTATTCTAGAAGATTCTGGGTGTATTTTTAAATATTTCCGGTTTACGTTACTAGCGCCTCTATGCGAAAAGTTCTGAAAACCTTTTAGAAAGTTATAAATCAGAGTCACCCAACCTTCTGCCCGCGGGCCAAAAGCGGCCTCCGAAAACTTCATGCGGCTCGCGAAGCTATTATGAAAAGATGATCGGTAAAATTCGATATTGACAAATTCATATATTTCAGTAAAATTATGCTCTCAAAATCATATCCGATGGAAGTTTATCACTAGTCATTTATTTAGGCATGATTTTCGCTAATATGAGACAGCAAAATCCCTTGGCAAATTCTAATGTAAACATTCATCCGGCTCGGGGAAGTTCTCGTGTCTTCCAATGCTGCCCTCCGAACTACGAACGCGGCCCGC
Source organism: Tanypteryx hageni (assembly GCA_028673005.1). Classification (NCBI taxonomy): domain Eukaryota; kingdom Metazoa; phylum Arthropoda; class Insecta; order Odonata; family Petaluridae; genus Tanypteryx; species Tanypteryx hageni. Next base: position 153,782,606 of record CM054120.1, read on the forward strand.
AATGTAAAAAGGTCGGGCTGCACTCTTCTAGATGATTTCTGATGAATTTGGAAATATTTTCGGTTTCCAGATGTTGAATTGTAATGCCGGGTATGGATATGTGCCGGTTACTAGATATTGTCTCACTGTATTCAACAAAAAGAAAAATGCTGAGAGACGGCTCCGGGATTGACTTCTGAATGGGCAAAATAAGACCAATCAATCGTGATCGACATGTTGGAGACCACTATTCTAGAAGATTCTGGGTGTATTTTTAAATATTTCCGGTTTACGTTACTAGCGCCTCTATGCGAAAAGTTCTGAAAACCTTTTAGAAAGTTATAAATCAGAGTCACCCAACCCTCTGCCCGCGTGCCAAAAGAGGCCCCCGAAAACTTCATGCGGCTCGCGAAGCTATTATGAAAAGATGATCGGTAAAATTCGATATTGACAAATTCCTATATTTCAGTACAATTATGCTCTCAAAATCATTTCCGATGGAAGTTTATCACTAGTCATTTATTTAGACATGATTTTCGCTAATATGAGACAACAAAATCCCTTGGCAACTTCTAATGTAAACATTCATCCGGCTCGAAGTAATTCTCGTGACCTCCAATGCGGCCCTCCGAACTACGAACGCGGCCCGCCATGTAAAAAGGTTGGGCTGCACTGTTCTACATGATTCCGGATCAATTTGCCTATATTTTCGCTCTCTAGAATGTTGAATTGTATTGCCGCGTATGGATATGTGTAAGTAAGAGTAACTAATTTTATTGAAGGAATATTTATGCTAAGTACTGTGTGAATTCGCTGGCATTTGAAAATGGGAAACGTTATTAATCACGGATATATAAGTAACAACTGCCCGAAATTCCATACCTTCACGCTTTCCTGATGCTAAGGAGAGTTAAATAATTTGTAGATTAAGCTGTGTTAATATCTATGTCTACTCTATAAATTCAACTGTGCTCAAATATTTATGTATTTGCCTCGATATTAGCGTTTCCAAATAACTATTCAGGGATTATTTCCGGTACATTAATGTTGTGGAGTTGATTCTAAATTTCTATAAGTTTGAAAAACAAACATTTATGCATCACCTTTCCCAATGATATACTCATAATTGAGCAGTAACTTTATTAATATTTGGTAAAAGAATATTTATTGATTCGATTTCGGTGCATGGTACGATAGGTTCGCTTCAGAAACAATTCAAGTGAAACTTGTAGAAAGGAATATGATTTAGCTGGTTTTCGTTTCTAACGTCTGAGCCTAATAGCTTCGCTCTCTCCGTCCGTCCGTACGAACGTTTTTCCTGGCTTCTACGAAACGGATTCTCATGAAATTTGGCAATAAGTTTTTATGACCAAAGGGAATAATAAAATCGCATAAACGGTTAGCGAAATCGAATGAGGATTGCCACTTTACTGAAAACAAAAACAAACTTTCCATCATATCTCGTAAAATATTAGTCTTAACGATAAAATATTCAAAAATATTGTAAGTACGAGCTAAAGAAAATATTTCATTCCAAATGCATTTTTATCTTAAAAATCGGCGATCTAAACAAAATCCAACAGGAAAGTAATTCGCTCCGAACTTAGAAAAAATCGTGGATGGATAACGAAAACAATCTTTTCTGTGAATAAGATATGCCATAATAAAAAATTATGTTAAATTACCTTACTTAAGTATGCAGGCCTTTTTAAGCTTAAGGAATCAGATTTTGAAAATTCAGAGGTAGCCAAAATATAGTATAATTCTAAGTTTCTTTAGGGGGATCTTAAGGACCCCAGGCGCCCACTTACGTTGCGAAATAGAGTGCACCTATTTAACGTTTTCCTAATGTAAACGAAATATTCACCAAAATACAGAGTATGTTTAGGAAACGAAAAACAAAGGTCATGTTATGAAAAGACATTTAACATCGCCGAAAAACAATTTATATGAACACTAACTTAACGAATCACACAGTGGAAAATGTTTACGTCTCAAGCGCCATCAAACGGCAAGCTCCGAAAACTTCCCTGGATGCTCTAAAATAGGTGTCTCCAACCATTCTGCACCCAATATTTACTTTTCATTTATAATTTTACCAAGAATCGACTATGTCTACGTGGGCCATGATGCGAGATATACTGTTGAGCGAAGCCGGGGGTACCCACAAGGGATCGCAAACTTTAGGAGACATACCAACCGGGGTCATAACATGCCCCACCTATTGGAATATTAATAACGTTTTCTTCGAGTTAAATAAATCGGAATAAAACTATTTGAGTTTGCGACCTTAACAAAAGAATATTTACTTAAAAATTAAATTTCCCTGATAACAAAAGAAAATTCACATGAAATGAAGCGTGATTTATTGAATAATGTTAACTGTAACACTGCATATTCTGTACAATACTGGAAAGCTGGTGTGTAAGTTGATACTGCAACTCGAAAATTGTCACTCCGATATTTGTCTGTTAATTTGGTGTAATGCTTTGTTTTGATTTCATTCATGCAACACAACGTTGACTCACAAATTTGTTGACTAAAGTATTGACTTCACCTTCAAGGCTACATTCCCAAATGAAATATAAGAATTTATTCAACCAAAATAGATATCGTCTCACTTGATTAAAAAAAAAGAAAAATGCTGAGAGACGGCCCCGGGATTGACTTTTGAAGGGCCAAATATCTACCAATCAATCGTGATCGACTAGTTAGAGACCTGTATTCTAGACGATTCCGGGTGTAATTGTAAATATTTCCGGTTTACGTTACAAGCGCCCCTATGCGGAAAGCACTGAAAACTTTCAGAAAGTTATAAATCAGAGTAGACCAACCCTCAGCGCGCGGGCCAGAAGCGGCCCCCGAGCACTTTATGCGGCCCGCGAAGCTATGAAAAAAAATGATCGGTAAAATTCGATATAGACAATTTCATATATTTCAGTATATTTATCCTCTCAAAACTTTATCACTAGTCATTAATTTAGACTAGATTTTCACTAATTAGATAACACAAAATCCCTTGGCAACTTCTAATGTAAACATTCATCCAGCTCGTTGAAGTTCTCGTAATTTCCAATGCGGCCCTCCGAACTACGATCGCGGCCCGCCGTGTAATAGGTTGGGCTGCACTCTTCTAGATGATTCCTGATGAATTTGGAAATATTTTCGGTTTCCAGATGTTGAATTGTAATGCCGGGTATGGATATGTGCCGGTTACTAGATATTGTCTCATATTATTCAATAAAAAGAATAATGCTGAGAGACGGCACCGGGATTGACTTCTGAATGGGCAAAATAAGACCAATCAATCGTGATCGACATGTTGGAGACCACTATTCTAGAAGATTCTGGGTGTATTTTTAAATATTTCCGGTTTACGTTACTAGCGCCTCTATGCGAAAAGTTCTGAAAACCTTTTAGAAGGTTATAAATCAGAGTCACCCAACCTTCTGCCCGCGGGCCAAAAGCGGCCTCCGAAAACTTCATGCGGCTCGCGAAGCTATTATGAAAAGATGATCGGTAAAATTCGATATTGACAAATTCATATATTTCAGTAAAATTATGCTCTCAAAATCATATCCGATGGAAGTTTATCACTAGTCATTTATTTAGGCATGATTTTCGCTAATATGAGACAGCAAAATCACTTGGCAAATTCTAATGTAAACATTCATCCGGCTCGGGGAAGTTCTCGTGTCTTCCAATGCTGCCCTCCGAACTACGAACGCGGCCCGCAATGTAAAAAGGTCGGGCTGCACTCTTCTAGATGATTTCTGATGAATTTGGAAATATTTTCGGTTTCCAGATGTTGAATTGTAATGCCGGGTATGGATATGTGCCGGTTACTAGATATTGTCTCACTGTATTCAACAAAAAGAAAAATGCTGAGAGACGGCTCCGGGATTGACTTCTGAATGGGCAAAATAAGACCAATCAATCGTGATCGACATGTTGGAGACCACTATTCTAGAAGATTCTGGGTGTATTTTTAAATATTTCCGGTTTACGTTACTAGCGCCTCTATGCGAAAAGTTCTGAAAACCTTTTAGAAAGTTATAAATCAGAGTCACCCAACCCTCTGCCCGCGTGCCAAAGGAGGCCCCCGAAAACTTCATGCGGCTCGCGAAGCTATTATGAAAAGATGATCGGTAAAATTCGATATTGACAAATTCCTATATTTCAGTACAATTATGCTCTCAAAATCATTTCCGATGGAAGTTTATCACTAGTCATTTATTTAGACATGATTTTCGCTAATATGAGACAACAAAATCCCTTGGCAACTTCTAATGTAAACATTCATCCGGCTCGAAGTAATTCTCGTGACCTCCAATGCGGCCCTCCGAACTACGAACGCGGCCCGCCATGTAAAAAGGTTGGGCTGCACTGTTCTACATGATTCCGGATCTATTTGCCTATATTTTCGCTCTCTAGAATGTTGAATTGTATTGCCGCGTATGGATATGTGTAAGTAAGAGTAACTAATTTTATTGAAGGAATACTTATGCTAAATACTGTGTGAATTCGCTGGCATTTGAAAATGGGAAACGTTATTAATCACGGATATATAAGTAACAACTGCCCGAAATTCCATACCTTCACGCTTTCCTGATGCTAAGGAGAGTTAAATAATTTGTAGATTAAGCTGTGTTAATATCTATGTCTACTCTATATATTCAACTGTGCTCAAATATTTATGAATTTGCCTCGATATTAGCGTTTCCTAATAACTATTCAGGGATTATTTCCGGTACATTAATGTTGTGGAGTTGATTCTAAATTTCTATAAGTTTGAAAAACAAACATTTATGCATCACCTTTCCCAATGATATACTCATAATTGAGCAGTAACTTTATTAATATTTGGTAAAAGAATATTTATTGATTCGATTTCGGTGCATGGTACGATAGGTTCGCTTCAGAAACAATTCAAGTGAAACTTGTAGAAAGGAATATGATTTAGCTGGTTTTCGTTTCTAACGTCTGAGCCTAATAGCTTCGCTCTCTCCGTCCGTCCGTACGAACGTTTTTCCTGGCTTCTACGAAACGGATTCTCATGAAATTTGGCAATAAGTTTTTATGACCAAAGGGAATAATAAAATCGCATAAACGGTTAGCGAAATCGAATGAGGATTGCCACTTTACTGAAAACAAAAACAAACTTTCCATCATATCTCGTAAAATATTAGTCTTAACGATAAAATATTCAAAAATATTGTAAGTACGAGCTAAAGAAAATATTTCATTCCAAATGCATTTTTATCTTAAAAATCGGCAATCTAAACAAAATCCAACAGGAAAGTAATTCGCTCCGAACTTAGAAAAAATCATGGATGGATAACGAAAACAATCTTTTCTGTGAATAAGATATGCCATAATAAAAAATTAAGTTATATTACCTTACTTAAGCATGCAGGCCTTTTTAAGCTTAAGGAATCAGATTTTGAAAAATCAGAGGTAGCCAAAATATAGTATAATTCTAAGTTTCTTTAGGGGGATCTTAAGGACCCCAGGCGCCCACTTACGTTGCGAAATAGAGTGCACCTATTTAACGTTTTCCTAATGTAAACGACATATTCACCAAAATACAGAGTATGTTTAGGAAACGAAAAACAAAGGTCATGTTATGAAAAGACATTTAACATCGCCGAAAAACAATTTATATGAACACTAACTTAACGAATCACACAGTGGAAACTGTTTACGTCTCAAGCGCCATCAAACGGCAAGCTCCGAAAACTTCCCTGGATGCTCTAAAATAGGTGTCTCCAACCATTCTGCACCCAATATTTACTTTTCATTTATAATTTTACCAAGAATCGACTATGTCTACGTGGGCCATGATGCGAGATATACTGTTGAGCGAAGCCGGGGGTACCCACAAGGGATCGCAAACTTTAGGAGACATACCAACCGGGGTCATAACATGCCCCACCTATTGGAATATTAATAACGTTTTCTTCGAGTTAAATAAATCGGAATAAAACTATTTGAGTTTGCGACCTTAACAAAAGAATATTTACTTAAAAATTAAATTTCCCTGATAACAAAAGAAAATTCACATGAAATGAAGCGTGATTTATTGAATAATGTTAACTGTAACACTGCATATTCTGTACAATACTGGAAAGCTGGTGTGTAAGTTGATACTGCAACTCGAAAATTGTCACTCCGATATTTGTCTGTTAATTTGGTGTAATGCTTTGTTTTGATTTCATTCATGCAACACAACGTTGACTCACAAATTTGTTGACTAAAGTATTGACTTCACCTTCAAGGCTACATTCCCAAATGAAATATAAGAATTTATTCAACCAAAATAGATATCGTCTCACTTGATTAAAAAAAAAGAAAAATGCTGAGAGACGGCCCCGGGATTGATTTTTGAAGGGCCAAATATCTACCAATCAATCGTGATCGACTAGTTAGAGACCTGTATTCTAGACGATTCCGGGTGTAATTGTAAATATTTCCGGTTTACGTTACAAGCGCCCCTATGCGGAAAGCACTGAAAACTTTCAGAAAGTTATAAATCAGAGTAGACCAACTCTCAGCGCGCGGGCCAGAAGCGGCCCCCGAGCACTTTATGCGGCCCGCGAAGCTATGAAAAAAAATGATCGGTAAAATTCGATATAGACAATTTCATATATTTCAGTATATTTATCCTCTCAAAACTTTATCACTAGTCATTAATTTAGACTAGATTTTCACTAATTAGATAACACAAAATCCCTTGGCAACTTCTAATGTAAACATTCATCCAGCTCGTTGAAGTTCTCGTAATTTCCAATGCGGCCCTCCGAACTACGATCGCGGCCCGCCGTGTAATAGGTTGGGCTGCACTCTTCTAGATGATTCCTGATGAATTTGGAAATATTTTCGGTTTCCAGATGTTGAATTGTAATGCCGGGTATGGATATGTGCCGGTTACTAGATATTGTCTCATATTATTCAATAAAAAGAATAATGCTGAGAGACGGCACCGGGATTGACTTCTGAATGGGCAAAATAAGACCAATCAATCGTGATCGACATGTTGGAGACCACTATTCTAGAAGATTCTGGGTGTATTTTTAAATATTTCCGGTTTACGTTACTAGCGCCTCTATGCGAAAAGTTCTGAAAACCTTTTAGAAAGTTATAAATCAGAGTCACCCAACCTTCTGCCCGCGGGCCAAAAGCGGCCTCCGAAAACTTCATGCGGCTCGCGAAGCTATTATGAAAAGATGATCGGTAAAATTCGATATTGACAAATTCATATATTTCAGTAAAATTATGCTCTCAAAATCATATCCGATGGAAGTTTATCACTAGTCATTTATTTAGGCATGATTTTCGCTAATATGAGACAGCAAAATCCCTTGGCAAATTCTAATGTAAACATTCATCCGGCTCGAAGAAATTCTCGTGACCTCCAATGCGGCCCTCCGAACTACGAACGCGGCCCGCCATGTAAAAAGGTTGGGCTGCACTGTTCTACATGATTCCGTATCAATTTGCCTATATTTTCGCTCTCTAGAATGTTGAATTGTATTGCCGCGTATGGATATGTGTAAGTAAGAGTAACTAATTTTATTGAAGGAATACTTATGCTAAATACTGTGTGAATTCGCTGGCATTTGAAAATGGGAAACGTTATTAATCACGGATATATAAGTAACAACTGCCCGAAATTCCATACCTTCACGCTTTCCTGATGCTAAGGAGAGTTAAATAATTTGTAGATTAAGCTGTGTTAATATCTATGTCTACTCTATAAATTCAACTGTGCTCAAATATTTATGTATTTGCCTCGATATTAGCGTTTACAAATAACTATTCAGGGATTATTTCCGGTACATTAATGTTGTGGAGTTGATTCTAAATTTCTATAAGTTTGAAAAACAAACATTTATGCATCACCTTTCCCAATGATATACTCATTATTGAGCAGTAACTTTATTAATATTTGGTAAAAGAATATTTATTGATTCGATTTCGGTGCATGGTACGATAGGTTCGCTTCAGAAACAATTCAAGTGAAACTTGTAGAAAGGAATATGATTTAGCTGGTTTTCGTTTCTAACGTCTGAGCCTAATACCTTCGCTCTCTCCGTCCGTCCGTACGAACGTTTTTCCTGGCTTCTACGAAACGGATTCTCATGAAATTTGGCAATAAGTTTTTATGACCAAAGGGAATAATAAAATCGCATAAACGGTTAGCGAAATCGAATGAGGATTGCCACTTTACTGAAAACAAAAACAAACTTTCCATCATATCTCGTAAAATATTAGTCTTAACGATAAAATATTCAAAAATATAGTAAGTACAAGCTAAAGAAAATATTTCATTCCAAATGCATTTTTATCTTAAAAATCGGCGATCTAAACAAAATCCAACAGGAAAGTAATTCGCTCCGAACTTAGAAAAAATCATGGATGGATAACGAAAACAACCTTTTTTATGAATAAGATATGCCATAATAAAAAATTAAGTTATATTATCTTACTTAAGCATGCAGAACTTTTTAAGCTGAAGGAATGGGATTATGAAAATCCAGAGGTAGGCAAAATATAGTATAATTCAAACTTTCTTTAGGGGGATCTTAAGGACCCCAGGCGCCCACTTACGTTGCGAAATAGAGTGCACCTATTTAACGTTTTCCTAATGTAAACGACATATTCACCAAAATACATCGCCGAAAAACTATTTATATGAACACTAACTTAACGAATCACACAGGGGAAACTGTTTACGTCTCAAGCGCCATCAAACGGCAAGCTCCGAAAACTTCCCTGGATGCTCTAAAATAGGTGTCTCCAACCATTCTGCACCCAATATTTACTTTTCATTTATAATTTTTCCAAGAATCGACTATGTCTACGTGGGCCATGATGCGAGATATACTGTTGAGCGAAGCCGGGGGTACCCACAATGGATCGCAAACTTTAGGAGACATACAAACCGGGGTCATAACATGCCCCACCTATTGGAATATTAATAACGTTTTCTTCGAGTTAAATAAATCGGAATAAAACTATTTGAGTTTGCGACCTTAACAAAAGAATATTTACTTAAAAATTAAATTTCCCTGATAACAAAAGAAAATTCACATGAAATGAAGCGTGATTTATTGAATAATGTTAACTGTAACACTGCATATTCTGTACAATACTGGAAAGGTGGTGTGTAAGTTGATACTGCAACTCGAAAATTGTCACTCCGATATTTGTCTGTTAATTTGGTGTAATGCTTTGTTTTGATTTCATTCATGCAACACAACGTTGACTCACAAATTTGTTGACTAAAGTATTGACTTCACCTTCAAGGCTACATTCCCAAATGAAATATAAGAATTTATTCAACCAAAATAGATATCGTCTCACTTGATTAAAAAAAAAGAAAAATGCTGAGAGACGGCCCCGGGATTGACTTTTGAAGGGCCAAATATCTACCAATCAATCGTGATCGACTAGTTAGAGACCTGTATTCTAGACGATTCCGGGTGTAATTGTAAATATTTCCGGTTTACGTTACAAGCGCCCCTATGCGGAAAGCACTGAAAACTTTCAGAAAGTTATAAATCAGAGTAGACAAAACCTCAGCGCGCGGGCCAGAAGCGGCCCCCGAGCACTTTATGCGGCCCGCGAAGCTATGAAAAAAAATGATCGGTAAAATTCGATATAGACAATTTCATATATTTCAGTATATTTCTCTTCTCAAAACTTTATCACTAGTCATTAATTTAGACTAGATTTTCGCTAATTAGAAAACACAAAATCCCTTGGCAACTTCTAATGTAAACATTCATCCAGCTCGGTGAAGTTCTCGTGATTTCCAATGCGGCCCTCCGATCTACGAACGCGGCCCGCCGTGTAAAAAGTTGGGCTGCACTGTTCTAGATGATTCCTGATGAATTTGGAAATATTTTCGGTTTCCAGATGTTGAATTGTAATGCCGTTTATGGATATGTGCCGGTTATTAGATACTGTCTCATTTTATTCAATAAAAAGAATAATGCTGATAGACGGCTCCGGGATTGACTTCTGAAAGGGCATATATAGACCATTCAATCGTGATCGACATGTTGGAGACCACTATTCTAGAAGATTCTTGGTGTTTATTTAAATATTTCCGGTTTACGTTACAAGCGCCCCTATGAGGAAAGCGCTGAAAACCTTTCAGAAAGTTATAAATCAGAGTCACCCAACCTTCTTTCCGCGGGCCAAAAGCGGCCCCCGAAAACTTCATGCGGCTCGCGAAGCTATTATGAAAAGATGATCGGTAAAATTCGATATTGACAAATTCATATATTTCAGTAAAATTATGCTCTCAAAATCTTTTCCGATGGAAGTTTATAACTAGTCATTTATTTAGACATGATTTTCGCTAATATGTGACAGCAAAATCCCTTGGCAAATTTTAATGTAAACATTCATCCGGCTCGGGGAAGTTCTCGTGACTTCCAATGCTGCCCTCCGAACTACGAACGCGGCCCGCAATGTAAAAAGGTCGGGCTGCACTCTTCTAGATGATTTCTGATGAATTTGGAAATATTTTCGGTTTCCAGATGTTGAATTGTAATGCCGGGTATGGATATGCGCCGGTTACTAGATATTGTCTCATTTTATTCAATAAAAAGAATAATGCTGAGAGACGGCTCCGGGATTGATTTCTGAATGGGCAAAAAAAGACCAATCAATCGTGATCGACATGTTGGAGACCACTATTCTAGAGGATTCTTGGTGTATTTTTAAATATTTCCGGTTTACGTTACAAGCGCTCCTATGCGGAAAGCGCTGTCAACCTTTCAGAAAGTTATAAATCAGAGTCACCCAACCTTCTGCCCGCGGGCCAAAAGCGGCCCCCGAAAACTTCATGCGGCTCGCGAAGCTATTATGAAAAGATGATCGGTAAAATTCGATATTGACAAATTCATATATTTCAGTAAAATTATGCTCTCAAAATCATATCCGATGGAAGTTTATCACTAGTCATTTATTTAGGCATGATTTTCGCTAATATGAGACAATAAAATCCCTTGGCAACTTCTAATGTAGCATTCATCCGGCTCGAAGAAATTCTCGTGACCTCCAATGCGGCCCTCCGAACTACGAACGCGGCCCGCCATGTAAAAAGGTTGGGCTGCACTGTTCTACATGATTCCGGATCTATTTGCAAATATTTTCGCTCTCCAGAATGATGAATTGTATTGCCGCGTATGGATATGTGTAAGTAAGAGTAACTAATTTTATTGAAGGAATACTTATGCTAAGTACTGTGTGAATTCGCTGGCATTTGAAAATGGGAAACGTTATTAATCACGGATATATAAGTAACAACTGCCCGAAATTCCATACCTTCACGCTTTCCTGATGCTAAGGAGAGTTAAATAATTTGTAGATTAAGCTGTGTTAATATCTATGTCTACTCTATAAATTCAACTGTGCTCAAATATTTATGTATTTGCCTCGATATTAGCGTTTACAAATAACTATTCAGGGATTATTTCCGGTACATTAATGTTGTGGAGTTGATTCTAAATTTCTATAAGTTTGAAAAACAAACATTTATGCATCACCTTTCCCAATGATATACTCATAATTGAGCAGTAACTTTATTAATATTTGGTAAAAGAATATTTATTGATTCGATTTCGGTGCATGGTACGATAGGTTCGCTACAGAAACAATTCAAGTGAAACTTGTAGAAAGGAATATGATTTAGCTGGTTTTCGTTTCTAACGTCTGAGCCTAATACCTTCGCTCTCTCCGTCCGTCCGTACGAACGTTTTTCCTGGCTTCTACAAAACGGATTCTCATGAAATTTGGCAATAAGTTTTTATGACCAAAGGGAATAATAAAATCGCATAAACGGTTAGCGAAATCGAATGAGGATTGCCACTTTACTGAAAACAAAAACAAACTTTCCATCATATCTCGTAAAATATTAGTCTTAACGATAAAATATTCAAAAATATTGAAAGTACGAGCTAAAGAAAATATTTCATTCCAAATGCATTTTTATCTTAAAAATCGGCGATCTAAACAAAATCCAACAGGAAAGTAATTCGCTCCGAACTTAGAAAAATTCATGGATGGATAACGAAAACAATCTTTTTTATAAATAAGATATGCCATAATAAAAAATTAAGTTATATTATCTTACTTAAGCATGCAGAACTTTTTAAGCTGAAGGAATGGGATTATGAAAATCCAGAGGTAGGCAAAATATAGTATAATTCAAACTTTCTTTAGGGGGATCTTAAGGACCCCAGGCGCCCACTTACGTTGCTAAATAGAGTGCACCTATTTAACGTTTTCCTAATGTAAACGACATATTCACCAAAATACAGAGTATGTTTAGGAAACGAAAAACAAAGGTAATGTTATGAAAAGACATTTAGCATCGCCGAAAAACTATTTATATGAACACTAACTTAACGAATCACACAGTGGAAACTGTTTACGTCTCAAGCGCCATCAAACGGCAAGCTCCGAAAACTTCCCTGGATGCTCTAAAATAGGTGTCTCCAACCATTCTGCACCCAATATTTACTTTTCATTTATAATTTTACCAAGAATCGACTATGTCTACGTGGGCCATGATGCGAGATATACTGTTGAGCGAAGCCGGGGATACCCACAAGGGATCGCAAACTTTAGGAGACATACAACCCGGGGTCATAACATGCCCCACCTATTGGAATATTAATAACGTTTTCTTCGAGTTAAATAAATCGGAATAAAACTATTTGGGTTTGCGACCTTAACAAAAGAATATTTACTTAAAAATTAAATTTCCCTGATAACAAAAGAAAATTCACATGAAATGAAGCGTGATTTATTGAATAATGTTAACTGTAACACTGCATATTCTGTACAATACTGGAAAGCTGGTGTGTAAGTTGATACTGCAACTCGAAAATTGTCACTCCGATATATGTCTGCTAATTTGGTGTAATGCTTTGTTTTGATTTCATTCATGCAACACAACGTTGACTCACAAATATGTTGACTAAAGTCAAGGCTACATTCCCAAATGAAATATAAGAATTTATTCAACCAAAATAGATATCGTCTCACTTGATTAAAAAAAAAGAAAAATGCTGAGAGACGGCCCCGGGATTGACTTTTGAATGGCCAAATATCTACCAATCAATCGTGATCGACTAGTTAGAGACCTGTATTCTAGACGATTCCAGGTGTAATTGTAAATATTTCCGGTTTACGTTACAAGCGCCCCTATGCGGAAAGCACTGAAAACTTTCAGAAAGTTATAAATCAGAGTAGACCAACCCTCAGCGCGCGGGCCAGAAGCGGCCCCCGAGCACTTTATGCGGCCCGCGAAGATATGAAAAAAAATGATCGGTAAAATTCGATATAGACAATTTCATATATTTCAGTATATTTCTCTTCTCAAAACTTTATCACAAGTCATTAATTTAGACTAGATTTTCGCTAATTAGATAACACAAAATCCCTTGGCAACTTCTAATGTAAACATTAATCCACCTCGGTGAAGTTCTCGTGATTTCCAATGCGGCCCTCCGATCTACGAACGCGGCCCGCCGTGTAAAAGGTTGGGCTGCACTGTTCTAGATGATTCCTGATGAATTTGGAAATATTTTCGGTTTCCAGATGTTGAATTGTAATGCCGTTTATGGATATGTGCCGGTTACTAGATACTGTCTCATTTTATTCAATAAAAAGAATAATGCTGATAGACGGCTCCGGGATTGACTTCTGAAAGGGCATATATAGACCATTCAATCGTGATCGACATGTTGGAGACCACTATTCTAGAAGATTCTTGGTGTTTATTTAAATATTTCCGGTTTACGTTACAAGCGCCCCTATGCGGAAAGCGCTGAAAACCTTTCAGAAAGTTATAAATCAGAGTCACCCAACCTTCTTTCCGCGGGCCAAAAGCGGCCCCCGAAAACTTCATGCGGCTCGCGAAGCTATTATGAAAAGATGATCGGTAAAATTCGATATTGACAAATTCATATATTTCAGTAAAATTATGCTCTCAAAATCTTTTCCGATGGAAGTTTATAACTAGTCATTTATTTAGACATGATTTTCGCTAATATGTGACAGCAAAATCCCTTGGCAAATTTTAATGTAAACATTCATCCGGCTCGGGGAAGTTCTCGTGACTTCCAATGCTGCCCTCCGAACTACGAACGCGGCCCGCAATGTAAAAAGGTCGGGCTGCACTCTTCTAGATGATTTCTGATGAATTTGGAAATATTTTCGGTTTCCAGATGTTGAATTGTAATGCCGGGTATGGATATGCGCCGGTTACTAGATATTGTCTCATTTTATTCAATAAAAAGAATAATGCTGAGAGACGGCTCCGGGATTGATTTCTGAATGGGCAAAAAAAGACCAATCAATCGTGATCGACATGTTGGAGACCACTATTCTAGAGGATTCTTGGTGTATTTTTAAATATTTCCGGTTTACGTTACAAGCGCTCCTATGCGGAAAGCGCTGTCAACCTTTCAGAAAGTTATAAATCAGAGTCACCCAACCTTCTGCCCGCGGGCCAAAAGCGGCCCCCGAAAACTTCATGCGGCTCGCGAAGCTATTATGAAAAGATGATCGGTAAAATTCGATATTGACAAATTCATATATTTCAGTAAAATTATGCTCTCAAAATCATATCCGATGGAAGTTTATCACTAGTCATTTATTTAGGCATGATTTTCGCTAATATGAGACAACAAAATCCCTTGGCAACTTCTAATGTAGCATTCATCCGGCTCGAAGAAATTCTCGTGACCTCCAATGCGGCCCTCCGAACTACGAACGCGGCCCGCCATGTAAAAAGGTTGGGCTGCACTGTTCTACATGATTCCGGATCTATTTGCAAATATTTTCGCTCTCCAGAATGTTGAATTGTATTGCCGCGTATGGATATGTGTAAGTAAGAGTAACTAATTTTATTGAAGGAATACTTATGCTAAGTACTGTGTGAATTCGCTGGCATTTGAAAATGGGAAACGTTATTAATCACGGATATATAAGTAACAACTGCCCGAAATTCCATACCTTCACGCTTTCCTGATGCTAAGGAGAGTTAAATAATTTGTAGATTAAGCTGTGTTAATATCTATGTCTACTCTATAAATTCAACTGTGCTCAAATATTTATGTATTTGCCTCGATATTAGCGTTTACAAATAACTATTCAGGGATTATTTCCGGTACATTAATGTTGTGGAGTTGATTCTAAATTTCTATAAGTTTGAAAAACAAACATTTATGCATCACCTTTCCCAATGATATACTCATAATTGAGCAGTAACTTTATTAATATTTGGTAAAAGAATATTTATTGATTCGATTTCGGTGCATGGTACGATAGGTTCGCTTCAGAAACAATTCAAGTGAAACTTGTAGAAAGGAATATGATTTAGCTGGTTTTCGTTTCTAACGTCTGAGCCTAATACCTTCGCTCTCTCCGTCCGTCCGTACGAACGTTTTTCCTGGCTTCTACAAAACGGATTCTCATGAAATTTGGCAATAAGTTTTTATGACCAAAGGGAATAATAAAATCGCATAAACGGTTAGCGAAATCGAATGAGGATTGCCACTTTACTGAAAACAAAAACAAACTTTCCATCATATCTCGTAAAATATTAGTCTTAACGATAAAATATTCAAAAATATTGAAAGTACGAGCTAAAGAAAATATTTCATTCCAAATGCATTTTTATCTTAAAAATCGGCGATCTAAACAAAATCCAACAGGAAAGTAATTCGCTCCGAACTTAGAAAAATTCATGGATGGATAACGAAAACAATCTTTTTTATAAATAAGATATGCCATAATAAAAAATTAAGTTATATTATCTTACTTAAGCATGCAGAACTTTTTAAGCTGAAGGAATGGGATTATGAAAATCCAGAGGTAGGCAAAATATAGTATAATTCAAACTTTCTTTAGGGGGATCTTAAGGACCCCAGGCGCCCACTTACGTTGCTAAATAGAGTGCACCTATTTAACGTTTTCCTAATGTAAACGACATATTCACCAAAATACAGAGTATGTTTAGGAAACGAAAAACAAAGGTAATGTTATGAAAAGACATTTAGCATCGCCGAAAAACTATTTATATGAACACTAACTTAACGAATCACACAGTGGAAACTGTTTACGTCTCAAGCGCCATCAAACGGCAAGCTCCGAAAACTTCCCTGGATGCTCTAAAATAGGTGTCTCCAACCATTCTGCACCCAATATTTACTTTTCATTTATAATTTTACCAAGAATCGACTATGTCTACGTGAGCCATGATGCGAGATATACTGTTGAGCGAAGCCGGGGATACCCACAAGGGATCGCAAACTTTAGGAGACATACAACCCGGGGTCATAACATGCCCCACCTATTGGAATATTAATAACGTTTTCTTCGAGTTAAATAAATCGGAATAAAACTATTTGGGTTTGCGACCTTAACAAAAGAATATTTACTTAAAAATTAAATTTCCCTGATAACAAAAGAAAATTCACATGAAATGAAGCGTGATTTATTGAATAATGTTAACTGTAACACTGCATATTCTGTACAATACTGGAAAGCTGGTGTGTAAGTTGATACTGCAACTCGAAAATTGTCACTCCGATATATGTCTGCTAATTTGGTGTAATGCTTTGTTTTGATTTCATTCATGCAACACAACGTTGACTCACAAATATGTTGACTAAAGTCAAGGCTACATTCCCAAATGAAATATAAGAATTTATTCAACCAAAATAGATATCGTCTCACTTGATTAAAAAAAAAGAAAAATGCTGAGAGACGGCCCCGGGATTGACTTTTGAATGGCCAAATATCTACCAATCAATCGTGATCGACTAGTTAGAGACCTGTATTCTAGACGATTCCAGGTGTAATTGTAAATATTTCCGGTTTACGTTACAAGAGCCCCTATGCGGAAAGCACTGAAAACTTTCAGAAAGTTATAAATCAGAGTAGACCAACCCTCAGCGCGCGGGCCAGAAGCGGCCCCCGAGCACTTTATGCGGCCCGCGAAGATATGAAAAAAAATGATCGGTAAAATTCGATATAGAGAATTTCATATATTTCAGTATATTTCTCTTCTCAAAACTTTATCACAAGTCATTAATTTAGACTAGATTTTCGCTAATTAGATAACACAAAATCCCTTGGCAACTTCTAATGTAAACATTAATCCACCTCGGTGAAGTTCTCGTGATTTCCAATGCGGCCCTCCGATCTACGAACGCGGCCCGCCGTGTAAAAGGTTGGGCTGCACTGTTCTAGATGATTCCTGATGAATTTGGAAATATTTTCGGTTTCCAGATGTTGAATTGTAATGCCGTTTATGGATATGTGCCGGTTACTAGATACTGTCTCATTTTATTCAATAAAAAGAATAATGCTGATAGACGGCTCCGGGATTGACTTCTGAAAGGGCATAAATAGACCATTCAATCGTGATCGACATGTTGGAGACCACTATTCTAGAGGATTCTTGGTGTATTTTTAAATATTTCCGGTTTACGTTACAAGCGCTCCTATGCGGAAAGCGCTGTAAACCTTTCAGAAAGTTATAAATCAGAGTCACCCAACCTTCTGCCCGCGGGCCAAAAGCGGCCCCCGAAAACTTCATGCGGCTCGCGAATCTATTATGAAAAGATGATCGGTAAAATTCGATATTGACAAATTCATATATTTCAGTAAAATTATGCTCTCAAAATCATATCCGATGGAAGTTTATCACTAGTCATTTATTTAGGCATGATTTTCGCTAATATGAGACAACAAAATCTTTTGGCAACTTCTAATGTAGCATTCATCCGGCTCGAAGAAATTCTCGTGACCTCCAATGCGTCCCTCCGAACTACGAACGCGGCCCGCCATGTAAAAAGGTTGGGCTGCACTGTTCTACATGATTCCGGATCTATTTGCAAATATTTTCGCTCTCCAGAATGTTGAATTGTATTGCCGCGTATGGATATGTGTAAGTAAGAGTAAATAATTTTATTGAAGGAATACTTATGCTAAGTACTGTGTGAATTCGCTGGCATTTGAAAATGGGAAACGTTATTAATCACGGATATATAAGTAACAACTGCCCGAAATTCCATACCTTCACGCTTTCCTGATGCTAAGGAGAGTTAAATAATTTGTAGATTAAGCTGTGTTAATATCTATGTCTACTCTATAAATTCAACTGTGCTCAAATATTTATGTATTTGCCTCGATATTAGCGTTTACAAATAACTATTCAGGGATTATTTCCGGTACATTAATGTTGTGGAGTTGATTCTAAATTTCTGTAAGTTTGAAAAACAAACATTTATGCATCACCTTTCCCAATGATATACTCATAATTGAGCAGTAACTTTATTAATATTTGGTAAAAGAATATTTATTGATTCGATTTCGGTGCATGGTACGATAGGTTCGCTTCAGAAACAATTCAAGTGAAACTTGTAGAAAGGAATATGATTTAGCTGGTTTTCGTTTCTAACGTCTGAGCCTAATAGCTTCGCTCTCTCCGTCCGTCCGTACGAACGTTTTTCCTGGCTTCTACAAAACGGATTCTCATGAAATTTGACACTAAGTTTTTATGACCAAAGGGAATAATAAAATCGCATAAGCGGTTAGCGAAATCGAATGAGGATTGCCACTTTACTGAAAACAAAAACAAACTTTCCATCATATCTCGTAAAATATTAGTCTTAACGATAAAATATTCAAAAATATTGTAAGTACGAGCTAAAAAAATATTTCATTCCAAATGCATTTTTATCTTAAAAATCGGCGATCTAAACAAAATCCAACAGGAAAGTAATTCGCTCCGAACTTAGAAAAAATCATGGATGGATAACGAAAACAATCTTTTCTGTGAATAAGATATGCCATAATAAAAAATTAAGTTATATTACCTTACTTAAGCATGCAGGCCTTTTTAAGCTTAAGGAATCAGATTTTGAAAAACCAGAGGTAGCCAAAATATAGTATAATTCTAAGTTTCTTTAGGGGGATCTTAAGGACCCCAGGCGCCCACTTACGTTGCGAAATAGAGTGCACCTATTTAACGTTTTCCTAATGTAAACGACATATTCACCAAAATACAGAGTATGTTTAGGAAACGAAAAACAAAAGTTATGTTATGAAAAGACATTTAACATCGCCGAAAAACTATTTATATGAACACTAACTTAACGAATCACACAGAGGAAACTGTTTACGTCTCAAGCGCCATCAAACGGCAAGCTCCGAAAACTTCCCTGGATGCTCTAAAATAGGTGTCTTCAACCATTCTGCACCCAATATTTACTTTTCATTTATAATTTTACCAAGAGACGACTATGTCTACGTGGGCCATGATGCGAGATATACTGTTGAGCGAAGCCGGGGATACCCACAAGGGATCGCAAACTTTAGGAGACATACAAACCGGGGTCATAACATGCCCCACCTATTGGAATATTAATAACGTTTTCTTCGAGTTAAATAAATCGGAATAAAACTATTTGAGTTTGCGACCTTAACAAAAGAATATTTACTTAAAAATTAAATTTCCCTGATAACAAAAGAAAATTCACATGAAATGAAGCGTGATTTATTGAATAATGTTAACTGTAACACTGCATATTCTGTACAATACTGGAAAGCTGGTGTGTAAGTTGATACTGCAACTCGAAAATTGTCACTCCGATATTTGTCTGTTAATTTGGTGTAATGCTTTGTTTTGATTTCATTCATGCAACACAACGTTGACTCACAAATTTGTTGACTAAAGTATTGACATCACCTTCAAGGCTACATTCCCAAATGAAATATAAGAATTTATTCAACCAAAATAGATATCGTCTCACTTGATTAAAAAAAAAGAAAAATGCTGAGAGACGGCCCCGGGATTGACTTTTGAAGGGCCAAATATCTACCAATCAATCGTGATCGACTAGTTAGAGACCTGTATTCTAGACGATTCCGGGTGTAATTGTAAATATTTCCGGTTTACGTTACAAGCGCCCCTATGCGGAAAGCACTGAAAACTTTCAGAAAGTTATAAATCAGAGTAGACCAACCCTCAGCGCGCGTGCCAGAAGCGGCCCCCGAGCACTTTATGCGGCCCGCGAAGCTATGAAAAAAAATGATCGGTAAAATTCGATATAGACAATTTCATATATTTCAGTATATTTATCCTATCAAAACTTTATCACTAGTCATTAATTTAGACTAGATTTTCGCTAATTAGATAACACAAAATCCCTTGGCAACTTCTAATGTAAACATTAATCCAGCTCGGTGAAGTTCTCGTGATTTCCAATGCGGCCCTCCGATCTACGAACGCGGCCCGCAGTGTAAAACGTTGGGCTGCACTGTCCTAGATGATTCCTGATGAATTTGGAAATATTTTCGGTTTCCAGATGTTGAATTGTAATGCCGTTTATGGATATGTGCCGGTTACTAGATACTGTCTCATTTTATTCAATAAAAAGAATAATGCTGAGAGACGGCTCCGGGATTGACTTCTGAAAGGGCATAAATAGACCATTCAATCGTGATCGACATGTTGGAGACCACTATTCTAGAAGATTCTTGGTGTTTTTTTAAATATTTCCGGTTTACGTTACAAGCGCCCCTATGCGGAAAGCGCTGTAAACCTTTCAGAAAGTTATAAATCAGAGTCACCCAACCTTCTGCCCGCGGGCCAAAAGCGGCCCCCGAAAACTTCATGCGGCTCGCGAAAATATTATGAAAATATGATCGGTAAAATTCGATATTGACAAATTCATATATTTCAGTAAAATTATGCTCTCAAAATCTTTTCCGATGGAAGTTTATCACTAGTCATTTATTTAGACATAATTTTCGCTAATATTAGACAACAAAATCCCTTGGCAACTTTTAATGTAAACATTCATCCGGCTCGGGGAAGTTCTCGTGACTTCTAATGCTGCCCTCCGAACTACGAACGCGGCCCGCAATGTAAAAAGGTCGGGCTGCACTCTTCTAGATGATTTCTGATGAATTTGGAAATATTTTCGGTTTCCAGATGTTGAATTGTAATGCCGGGTATGGATATGCGCCGGTTACTAGATATTGTCTCATTTTATTCAATAAAAAGAATAATGCTGAGAGGCGGCTCCGGGATTGACTTCTGAATGGGCAAAAAAAGACCAATCAATCGTGATCGACATGTTGGAGACCACTATTCTAGAGGATTCTTGGTGTATTTTTAAATATTTCCGGTTTACGTTACAAGCGCTCCTATGCGGAAAGCGCTGTAAACCTTTCAGAAAGTTAAAAATCAGAGTCACCCAACCTTCTGCCCGCGGGCCAAAAGCGGCCCCCGAAATCTTCATGCGGCTCTCGAAAATATTATGAAAAGATGATCGGTAAAATTCGATATTGACAAATTCATATATTTCAGTAAAATTATTCTCTCATAATCTTTTCCGATGGAAGTTTATAACTAGTCATTTATTTAGACATGATTTTCGCTAATATGAGACAGCAAAATCCCTTGGCAAATTCTAATGTAAACATTCATCCGGCTCGGGGAAGTTCTCGTGACTTCCAATGCTGCCCTCCGAACTACGAACGCGGCCCGCAATGTAAAAAGGTCGGGCTGCACTCTTCTAGATGATTTCTGATGAATTTGGATATATTTTCGGTTTCCAGATGTTGAATTGTAATGCCGGGTATGGATATGTGCCGGTTACTAGATATTGTCTCACTGTATTAAACAAAAAGAAAAATGCTGAGAGACGGCTCCGGGATTGACTTCTGAATGGGCAAAATAAGACCAATCAATCGTGATCGACATGTTGGAGACCACTATTCTAGAAGATTCTGGGTGTATTTTTAAATATTTCCGGTTTACGTTACTAGCGCCTCTATGCGAAAAGATCTGAAAACCTTTTAGAAAGTTATAAATCAGAGTCACCCAACCCTCTGCCCGCGGGCCAAAAGAGGCCCCCGAAAATTTCATGCGGCTCGCGAAGCTATTATGAAAAGATGATCGGTAAAATTCGATATTGACAAATTCATATATTTCAGTACAATTATGCTCTCAAAATCATTTCCGATGGAAGTTTATCACTAGTCATTTATATAGGCATGATTTTCGCTAATATGAGACAACAAAATCCCTTGGCAACTTCTAATGTAGCAATTATCCGGCTCGAAGAAATTCTCGTGACCTCCAATGCGGCCTTCCGAACTACGAACGCGGCCCGCCATGTAAAAAGGTTGGGCTGCACTGTTCTACATGATTCCGGATCAATTTGCAAATATTTTCGCTCTCCAGAATGTTGAATTGTATTGCCGCGTATGGATATGTGTAAGTAAGAGTAACTAATTTTATTGAAGGAATACTTATGCTAAGTACTGTGTGAATTCGCTGGCATTTGAAAATGGGAAACGTTATTAATCACGGATATATAAGTAACAACTGCCCGAAATTCCATACCTTCACGCTTTCCTGATGCTAAGGAGAGTTAAATAATTTGTAGATTAAGCTGTGTTAATATATATGTCTACTCTATATATTCAACTGTGCTCAAATATTTATGAATTTGCCTCGATATTAGCGTTTCCAAATAACTATTCAGGGATTATTTCCGGTACATTAATGTTGTGGAGTTGATTCTAAATTTCTATAAGTTTGAAAAACAAACATTTTTGCATCACCTTTCCCAATGATATACTCATAATTGAGAAGTAACTTTATTAATATTTGGTAAAAGAATATTTATTGATTCGATTTCGGTGCATGGTACGATAGGTTCGCTTCAGAAACAATTCAAGTGAAACTTGTAGAAAGGAATATGATTTAGCTGGTTTTCGTTTCTAACGTCTGAGCCTAATAGCTTCGCTCTCTCCGTCCGTCCGTACGAACGTTTTTCCTGGCTTCTACAAAACGGATTCTCATGAAATTTGGCAATAAGTTTTTATGACCAAAGGGAATAATAAAATCGCATAAACGGTTAGCGAAATCGAATGAGGATTGCCACTTTACTGAAAACAAAAACAAACTTTCCATCATATCTCGTAAAATATTAGTCTTAACGATAAAATATTCAAAAATATTGAAAGTACGAGCTAAAGAAAATATTTCATTCCAAATGCATTTTTATCTTAAAAATCGGCGATCTAAACAAAATCCAACAGGAAAGTAATTCGCTCCGAACTTAGAAAAAATCATGGATGGATAACGAAAACAATCTTTTCTGTGAATAAGATATGCCATAATAAAAAATTAAGTTATATTACCTTACTTAAGCATGCAGGCCTTTTTAAGCTTAAGGAATCAGATTTTGAAAAATCAGAGGTAGGCAAAATATAGTATAATTCTAAGTTTCTTTAGGGGGATCTTAAGGACCCCAGGCGCCCACTTACGTTGCGAAATAGAGTGCACCTATTTAACGTTTTCCTAATGTACACGACATATTCACCAAAATACAGAATATGTTTAGGAAACGAAAAACAAAGATAATGTTATGAAAAGACATTTAACATCGCCGAAAAACTATTTATATGAACACTAACTTAACGAATCACACAGTGGAAACTGTTTACGTCTCAAGCGCCATCAAACGGCAAGCTCCGAAAACTTCCCTGGATGCTCTAAAATAGGTGTCTTCAACCATTCTGCACCCAATATTTACTTTTCATTTATAATTTTACCACGAATCGACTATGTCTACGTGGGCCATGATGCGAGATATACTGTTGAGCGAAGCCGGGGATACCCACAAGGGATCGCAAACTTTAGGAGACATACAAACCGGGGTCATAACATGCCCCACCTATTGGAATATTAATAACGTTTTCTTCGAGTTAAATAAATCGGAATAAAACTATTTGAGTTTGCGACCTTAACAAAAGAATATTTATTTAAAAATTAAATTTCCTTGATAACAAAAGTAAATTCACATGAAATGAAGCGTGATTTATTGAATAATGTTAACTGTAACACTGCATATTCTGTACAATACTGGAAAGCTGGTGTGTAAGTTGATACTGCAACTCGAAAATTGTCACTCCGATATTTGTCTGTTAATTTGGTGCAATGCTTTGTTTTGATTTCATTCATGCAACACAACGTTGACTCACAAATATGTTGACTAAAATATTGACTTCACCTTCAAGGCTACATTCCCAAATGAAATATAAGAATTTATTCAACCAAAATAGATATCGTCTCACTTGATTAAAAAAAAAGAAAAATGCTGAGAGACGGCCCCGGGATTGACTTTTGAAGGGCCAAATATCTACCAATCAATCGTGATCGACTAGTTAGAGACCTGTATTCTAGACGATTCCGGGTGTAATTGTAAATATTTCCGGTTTACGTTACAAGCGCCCCTATGCGGAAAGCACTGAAAACTTTCAGAAAGTTATAAATCAGAGTAGACCAACCCTCAGCGCGCGGGCCAGAAGCGGCCCCCGAGCACTTCATGCGGCCCGCGAAGCTATGAAAAAAAATGATCGGTAAAATTCGATATAGACAATTTCATATATTTCAGTATATTTCTCTTCTCAAAACTTTATCACTAGTCATTAATTTAGACTAGATTTTCGCTAATTAGATAACACAAAATCCCTTGGCAACTTCTAATGTAAACATTCATCCAGCTCGGTGAAGTTCTCGTGATTTCCAATGCGGCCCTCCGATCTACGAACGCGGCCCGCAGTGTAAAAGGTTGGGCTGCACTGTTCTAGATGATTCATGATGAATTTGGAAATATTTTCGGTTTCCAGATGTTGAATTGTAATGCCGTTTATGGATATGTGCTGGTTACTAGATACTGTCTCATTTTATTCAATAAAAAGAATAATGCTGAGAGACGGCTCCGGGATTGACTTCTGAAAGGGCATAAATAGACCATTCAATCGTGATCGACATGTTGGAGACCACTATTCTAGAAGATTCTTGGTGTTTTTTTTTAATATTTCCGGTTTACGTTACAAGCGCCCCTATGCGGAAAGCGCTGTAAACCTTTCAGAAAGTTATAAATCAGAGTCACCCAACCTTCTGCCCGCGGGCCAAAAGCGGCCCCCGAAAACTTCATGCGGCTCGCGAAGCTATTATGAAAAGATGATCGGTAAAATTCGATATTGACAAATTCATATATTTCAGTAAAATTATGCTCTCAAAATCTTTTCCGATGGAAGTTTATCACTAGTCATTTATTTAGACTAGATTTTCGGTAATTAGATAACACAAAATCCCTTGGCAACTTCTAATGTAAACATTCATCCGGCTCGGGGAAGTTCTCGTGACTTCCAATGCTGCCCTCCGAACTACGAACGCGGCCCGCAATGTAAAAATGTCGGGCTGCACTCTTCTAGATGATTTCTGATGAATTTGGAAATATTTTCGGTTTCCAGATGTTGAATTGTAATGCCGGGTATGGATATGCGCCGGTTACTAGATATTGTCTCATTTTATTCAATAAAAAGAATAATGCTGAGAGACGGCTCCGGGATTGACTTCTGAATGGGCAAAATAAGACCAATCAATCGTGATCGACATGTTGGAGACCACTATTCTAGAGGATTCCTGGTGTATTTTTAAATATTTCCGGTTTACGTTACAAGCGCCCATATGCGGAAAGCGCTGTAAACCTTTCAGAAAGTTATAAATCAGAGTCACCCAACCTTCTGCCCGCGGGCCAATAGCGCCCCCCGAAAACTTCATGCGGCTCGCGAAGCTATTATGAAAAGATGATCGGTAAAATTCGATATTGACAAATTCATATATTTCAGTACAATTATGCTCTCAAAATCATTTCCGATGGAAGTTTATCACAAGTCATTTATTTAGACATGATTTTCGCTAATATGAGACAACAAAATCCCTTGGCAACTTCTAATGTAAACATTCATCCGGCTCGAAGAAATTCTCGTGACCTCCAATGCGGCCCTCCGAACTACGAACGCGGCCCGCCATGTAAAAAGGTTGGGCTGCACTGTTCTACATGATTCCGGATCTATTTGCAAATATTTTCGCTCTCCAGAATGTTGAATTGTATTGCCGCGTAGGGATATGTGTAAGTAAGAGTAACTAATTTTATTGAAGGAATACTTATGCTAAGTACTGTGTGAATTCGCTGGCATTTGAAAATGGGAAACGTTATTAATCACGGATATATAAGTAACAACTGCCCGAAATTCCATACCTTCACGCTTTCCTGATGCTAAGGAGAGTTAAATAATTTGTAGATTAAGCTGTGTTAATATCTATGTCTACTCTCTAAATTCAACTGTGCTCAAATATTTATGTATTTGCCTCGATATTAGCGTTTCCAAATAACTATTCAGGGATTATTTCCGGTACATTAATGTTGTGGAGTTGATTCTAAATTTCTATAAGTTTGAAAAACAAACATTTATGCATCACCTTTCCCAATGATATACTCATAATTGAGAAGTAACTTTATTAATATTTGGTAAAAGAATATTTATTGATTCGATTTCGGTGCATGGTACGATAGGTTCGCTTCAGAAACAATTCAAGTGAAACTTGTAGAAAGGAATATGATTTAGCTGGTTTTCGTTTCTAACGTCTGAGCCTAATACCTTCGCTCTCTCCGTCCGTCCGTACGAACGTTTTTCCTGGCTTCTACAAAACGGATTCTCATGAAATTTGGCAATATGTTTTTATGACCAAAGGGAATAATAAAATCGCATAAACGGTTAGCGAAATCGAATGAGGATTGCCACTTTACTGAAAACAAAAACAAACTTTCCATCATATCTCGTAAAATATTAGTCTTAACGATAAAATATTCAAAAATATTGTAAGTACGAGCTAAAGAAAATATTTCATTCCAAATGCATTTTTATCTTAAAAATCGGCGATCTAAACAAAATCCAACAGGAAAGTAATTCGCTCCGAACTTAGAAAAAATCATGGATGGATAACGAAAACAATCTTTTTTGTGAATAAGATATGCCATAATAAAAAATTAAGTTATATTACCTTACTTAAGCATGCAGACCTTTTTAAGCTGAAGGAATGGGATTATGAAAAACCAGAGGTAGGCAAAATATAGTATAATTCAAACTTTCTTTAGGGGGATCTTAAGGACCCCAGGCGCCCACTTACGTTGCGAAATAGAGTGCACCTATTTAACGTTTTCCTAATGTAAACGACATATTCACCAAAATACAGAGTATGTTTAGGAAACGAAAAACAAAGGTAATGTTATGAAAAGACATTTAGCATCGCCGAAAAACTATTTATATGAACACTAACTTAACGAATCACACAGGGGAAACTGTTTACGTCTCAAGCGCCATCAAACGGCAAGCTCCGAAAACTTCCCTGGATGCTCTAAAATAGGTGTCTCCAACAATTCTGCACCCAATATTTACTTTTCATTTATAATTTTACCAAGAGACGACTATGTCTACGGGGGCCATGATGCTAGATATACTGTTGAGCGAAGCCGGGGATACCCACAAGGGATCGCAAACTTTAGGAGACATACAAACCGGGGTCATAACATGCCCCACCTATTGGAATATTAATACCGTTTTCTTCGAGTTAAATAAATCGGAATAAAACTATTTGAGTTTGCGACCTTAACAAAAGAATATTTACTTAAAAATTAAATTCTCCTGATAACAAAAGAAAATTCACATGAAATGAAGCGTGATTTATTGAATAATGCTAACTGTAACACTGCATATTCTGTACAATACTGGAAAGCTGGTGTGTAAGTTGATACTGCAACTCGAAAATTGTCACTCCGATATTTGTCTGTTAATTTGGAGCAATGCTTTGTTTTGATTTCATTCATGCAACACAACGTTGACTCACAAATATGTTGACTAAAGTATTGACTTCACCTTCAAGGCTACATTCCCAAATGAAATATAAGAATTTATTCAACCAAAATAGATATCGTCTCACTTGATTAAAAAAAAAGAAAAATGCTGAGAGACGGCCTCGGGATTGACTTTTGAAGGGCCAAATATCTACCAATCAATCGTGATCGACTAGTTAGAGACCTGTATTCTAGACGATTCCGGGTGTAATTGTAAATATTTCCGGTTTACGTTACAAGCGCCCCTATGCGGAAAGCACTGAAAACTTTCAGAAAGTTATAAATCAGAGTAGACCAACCCTCAGCGCACGGGCCAGAAGCGGCCCCCGAGCACTTTATGCGGCCCGCGAAGCTATGAAAAAAATGATCGGTAAAATTCGATATAGACAATTTCATATATTTCAGTATATTTATCCTCTCAAAACTTTATCACTAGTCATTAATTTAGACTAGATTTTCGCTAATTAGATAACACAAAATCCCTTGGCAACTTCTAATGTAAACATTCATCCAGCTCGGTGAAGTTCTCGTGATTTCCAATGCGGCCCTCCGATCTACGAACGCGGCCCGCCGTGTAAAAGGTTGGGCTGCACTGTTCTAGATGATTCCTGATGAATTTGGAAATATTTTCGGTTTCCAGATGTTGAATTGTAATGCCGTTTATGGATATGTGCCGGTTACTAGATACTGTCTCATTTTATTCAATAAAAAGTATAATGCTGAGAGACGGCTCCGGGATTGACTTCTGTAAGGGCATAAATAGACCATTCAATCGTGATCGACATGTTGGAGACCACTATTCTAGAAGATTCTGGGTGTATTTTTAAATATTTCCGGTTTACGTTACTAGCGCCTCTATGCGAGAAGCTCTGAAAACCTTTCAGAAAGTTATAAATCAGAGTCACCCAACCCTCTGCCCGCGGGCCAAAAGAGGCCCCCGAAAACTTCATGCGGCTCGCGAAGCTATTATGAAAAGATGATCGGTAAAATTCGATATTGACAAATTCATATATTTCAGTACAATTATGCTCTCAAAATCATTTCCAGTGGAAGTTTATCACTAGTCATTTATTTAGACATGATTTTCGCTAATATGAGACAACAAAATCCCTTGGCAACTTCTAATGTAAACATTCATCCGGCTCGAAGAAATTCTCGTGACCTCCAATGCGGCCCTCCGAACTACGAACGCGGCCCGCCATGTAAAAAGGTTGGGCTGCACTGTTCTACATGATTCCGGATCTATTTGCAAATATTTTCGCTCTCCAGAATGTTGAATTGTATTGCCGCGTATGGATATGTGTAAGTAAGAGTAACTAATTTTATTGAAGGAATACTTATGCTAAGTACTGTGTGAATTCGCTGGCATTTGAAAATGGGAAACGTTATTAATCACGGATATATAAGTAACAACTGCCCGAAATTCCATACCTTCACGCTTTCCTGATGCTAAGGAGAGTTAAATAATTTGTAGATTAAGCTGTGTTAATATCTATGTCTACTCTATATATTCAACTGTGCTCAAATATTTATGAATTTGCCTCGATATTAGCGTTTCCAAATAACTATTCAGGGATTATTTCCGGTACATTAATGTTGTGGAGTTGATTCTAAATTTCTATAAGTTTGAAAAACAAACATTTATGCATCACCTTTCCCAATGATATACTCAATATTGAGCAGTAACTTTATTAATATTTGGTAAAAGAATATTTATTGATTCGATTTCGGTGCATGGTACGATAGGTTTGCTTCAGAAACAATTCAAGTGAAACTTGTAGAAAGGAATATGATTTAGCTGGTTTTCGTTTCTAACGTCTGAGCCTAATAGCTTCGCTCTCTCCGTCCGTCCGTACGAACGTTTTTCCTGGCTTCTACAAAACGGATTCTCATGAAATTTGGCAATAAGTTTTTATGACCAAACGGAATAATAAAATCGCATAAAAGGTTAGCGAAATCGAATGAGGATTGCCACTTTACTGAAAACAAAAACAAACTTTCCATCATATCTCGTAAAATATTAGTCTTAACAATAAAATATTCAAAAATATTGTAAGTACGAGCTAAAGAAAATATTTCATTCCAAATGCATTTTTATCTTAAAAATCGGCGATCTAAACAAAATCCAACAGGAAAGTAATTCGCTCCGAACTTAGAAAAAATCATGGATGGATAACGAAAACAACCTTTTTTATGAATAAGATATGCCATAATAAAAAATTAAGTTATATTATCTTACTTAAGCATGCAGAACTTTTTAAGCTGAAGGAATGGGATTATGAAAAACCAGAGGTAGGCAAAATATAGTATAATTCAAACTTTCTTTAGGGGGATCTTAAGGACCCCAGGCGCCCACTTACGTTGCGAAATAGAGTGCACCTATTTAACGTTTTCCTAATGTAAACGACATATTCACCAAAATACATCGCCGAAAAACTATTTATATGAACACTAACTTAACGAATCACACAGGGGAAACTGTTTACGTCTCAAGCGCCATCAAACGGCAAGCTCCGAAAACTTCCCTGGATGCTCTAAAATAGGTGTCTCCAACCATTCTGCACCCAATATTTACTTTTCATTTATAATTTTACCACGAATCGACTATGTCTACGTGGGCCATGATGCGAGATATACTGTTGAGCGAAGCCGGGGATACCCACAAGGGATTGCAAACTTTAGGAGGGGTCATAACATGCCCCACCTATTGGAATATTAATAACGTTTTCTTCGAGTTAAATAAACCGGAATAAAACTATTTGAGTTTGCGACCTTAACAAAAGAATATTTACTTAAAAATTAAATTTCCCCGATAACAAAAGAAAATTCACATGAAATGAAGCGTGATTTATTGAATAATGTTAACTGTAACACTGCATATTCTGTACAATACAGGAAAGCTGGTGTGTAAGTTGATACTGCAACTCGAAAATTGTCACTCCGATATTTGTCTGTTAATTTGGTGCAATGCTTTGTTTTGATTTCATTCATGCAACACAACGTTGACTCACAAATATGTTGACTAAAGTATTGACTTCACCTTCAAGGCTACATTCCTAAATGAAATATAAGAATTTATTCAACCAAAATAGATATCGTCTCACTTGATTAAAAAAAAAAGAAAAATGCTGAGAGACGGCCCCGGGATTGACTTTTGAAGGGCCAAATATCTACCAATCAATCGTGATCGACTAGTTAGAGACCTGTATTCTAGACGATTCCGGGTGTAATTGTAAATATTTCCGGTTTACGTTACAAGCGCCCCTATGCGGAAAGCACTGAAAACTTTCAGAAAGTTATAAATCAGAGTAGACCAACCCTCAGCGCGCGGGCCAGAAGCGGCCCCCGAGCACTTCATGCGGCCCGCGAAGCTATGAAAAAAAATGATCGGTAAAATTCGATATAGACAATTTCATATATTTCAGTATATTTATCCTCTCAAAACTTTATCACTAGTCATTAATTTAGACTAGATTTTCGCTAATTAGATAACACAAAATCCCTTGGCAACTTCTAATGTAAACATTCATCCAGCTCGGTGAAGTACTCGTGATTTCCAATGCGGCCCTCCGATCTACGAACGCGGCCCGCCGTGTAAAAGGATGGGCTGCACTGTTCTAGATGATTCCTGATGAATTTGGAAATATTTTCGGTTTCCAGATGTTGAATTGTAATGCCGGGTATGGATATGTGCCGGTTACTAGATACTGTCTCATTTTATTCAATAAAAAGAATAATGCTGAGAGACGGCTCCGGGATTGACTTCTGAAAGGGCATAAATAGACCATTCA
Source organism: Tanypteryx hageni (assembly GCA_028673005.1). NCBI lineage: Eukaryota > Metazoa > Arthropoda > Insecta > Odonata > Petaluridae > Tanypteryx > Tanypteryx hageni. The sequence continues at coordinate 153,814,194 of CM054120.1, forward strand.
ATCGTGATCGACATGTTGGAGACCACTATTCTAGAAGATTCTTGGTGTTTTTTTTAATATTTCCGGTTTACGTTACAAGCGCCCCTATGCGGAAAGCGCTGAAAACCTTTCAGAAAGTTATAAATCAGAGTCACCCAACCCTCTGCCCGCGGGCCAAAAGAGGCCCCCGAAAACTCCATGCGGCTCGCGAAGCTATTATGAAAAGATGATCGGTAAAATTCGATATTGACAAATTCATATATTTCAGTACAATTATGCTCTCAAAATCATTTCCGATGGAAGTTTATCACTAGTCATTTATTTAGACATGATTTTCGCTAATATGAGACAACAAAATCCCTTGGCAACTTCTAATGTAAACATTCATCCGGCTCGAAGAAATTCTCGTGACCTCCAATGCGGCCCTCCGAACTACGAACGCGGCCCGCCATGTAAAAAGGTTGGGCTGCACTGTTCTACATGATTCCGGATCTATTTGCAAATATTTTCGCTCTCCAGAATGTTGAATTGTATTGCCGCGTATGGATATGTGTAAGTAAGAGTAACTAATTTTATTGAAGGAATACTTGAGCTAAGTACTGTGTGAATTCGCTGGCATTTGAAAATGGGAAACGTTATTAATCACGGATATATAAGTAACAACTGCCCGAAATTCCATACCTTCACGCTTTCCTGATGCTAAGGAGAGTTAAATAATTTGTAGATTAAGCTGTGTTAATATCTATGTCTACTCTATATATTCAACTGTGCTCAAATATTTATGTATTTGCCTCGATATTAGCGTTTCCAAATAACTATTCAGGGATTATTTCCGGTACATTAATGTTGTGGAGTTGATTCTAAATTTCTATAAGTTTGAAAAACAAACATTTATGCATCACCTTTCCCAATGATATACTCATAATTGAGCAGTAACTTTATTAATATTTGGTAAAAGAATATTTATTGATTCGATTTCGGTGCATGGTACGATAGGTTCGCTTCAGAAACAATTCAAGTGAAACTTGTAGAAAGGAATATGATTTAGCTGGTTTTCGTTTCTAACGTCTGAGCCTATTAGCTTCGCTCTCTCCGTCCGTCCGTACGAACGTTTTTCCTGGCTTCTACAAAACGGATTCTCATGAAATTTGGCAATAAGTTTTTATGACCAAAGGGAATAATAAAATCGCATAAACGGTTAGCGAAATCGAATGAGGATTGCCACTTTACTGTAAACAAAAACAAACTTTCCATCATATCTCGTAAAATATTAGTCTTAACGATAAAATATTCAAAAATATTGTTAAGTACGAGCTGAAGAAAATATTTCATTCCAAATGCATTTTTATCTTAAAAATCGGCGATCTAAACAAAATCCAACAGGAAAGTAATTCGCTCCGAACTTAGAAAAAATCATGGATGGATAACGAAAACAATCTTTTTTGTGAATAAGATATGCCTTAATAAAAAATTAAGTTATATTACCTTACTTAAGCATGCAGACTTTTTCAAGCTGAAGGAATGGGATTATGAAAAACCAGAGGTAGGCAAAATATAGTATAATTCAAAGTTTCTTTAGGGGGATCTTAAGGACCCCAGGCGCCCACTTACGTTGCGAAATAGAGTGCACCTATTTAACGTTTTCCTAATTTAAACGACATATTCACCAAAATACAGAGTATGTTTAGGAAACGAAAAACAAAGGTAATGTTATGAAAAGACATTTAGCATCGCCGAAAAACTATTTATATGAACACTAACTTAACGAATCACACAGTGGAAACTGTTTACGTCTCAAGCGCCATCAAACGGCAAGCTCCGAAAACTTCCCTGGATGCTCTAAAATAGGTGTCTCCAACCATTCTGCACCCAATATTTACTTTTCATTTATAATTTTACCACGAATCGACTATGTCTACGTGGGCCATGATGCGAGATATACTGTTGAGCGAAGCCGGGGATACCCACAAGGGATCGCAAACTTTAGGAGACATACAAACCGGGGTCATAACATGCCCCACCTATTGGAATATTAATAACGTTTTCTTCGAGTTAAATAAATCGGAATAAAACTATTTGAGTTTGCGACCTTAACAAAAGAATATTTACTTAAAAATTAAATTTCCCTGATAACAAAAGAAAATTCACATGAAATGAAGCGTGATTTATTGAATAATGTTAACTGTAACACTGCATATTCTGTACAATACTGGAAAGCTGGTGTGTAAGTTGATACTGCAACTCGAAAATTGTCACTCCGATATTTGTCTGTTAATTTGGTGCAATGCTTTGTTTTGATTTCATTCATGCAACACAACGTTGACTCACAAATATGTTGACTAAAGTATTGACTTCACCTTCAAGGCTACATTCCTAAATGAAATATAAGAATTTATTCAACCAAAATAGATATCGTCTCACTTGATTAAAAAAAAAAGAAAAATGCTGAGAGACGGCCCCGGGATTGACTTTTGAAGGGCCAAATATCTACCAATCAATCGTGATCGACTAGTTAGAGACCTGTATTCTAGACGATTCCGGGTGTAATTGTAAATATTTCCGGTTTACGTTACAAGCGCCCCTATGCGGAAAGCACTGAAAACTTTCAGAAAGTTATAAATCAGAGTAGACCAACCCTCAGCGCGCGGGCCAGAAGCGGCCCCCGAGCACTTCATGCGGCCCGCGAAGCTATGAAAAAAAATGATCGGTAAAATTCGATATAGACAATTTCATATATTTCAGTATATTTATCCTCTCAAAACTTTATCACTAGTCATTAATTTAGACTAGATTTTCGCTAATTAGATAACACAAAATCCCTTGGCAACTTCTAATGTAAACATTCATCCAGCTCGGTGAAGTACTCGTGATTTCCAATGCGGCCCTCCGATCTACGAACGCGGCCCGCCGTGTAAAAGGATGGGCTGCACTGTTCTAGATGATTCCTGATGAATTTGGAAATATTTTCGGTTTCCAGATGTTGAATTGTAATGCCGGGTATGGATATGTGCCGGTTACTAGATACTGTCTCATTTTATTCAATAAAAAGAATAATGCTGAGAGACGGCTCCGGGATTGACTTCTGAAAGGGCATAAATAGACCATTCAATCGTGATCGACATGTTGGAGACCACTATTCTAGAAGATTCTTGGTGTTTTTTTTAATATTTCCGGTTTACGTTACAAGCGCCCCTATGCGGAAAGCGCTGAAAACCTTTCAGAAAGTTATAAATCAGAGTCACCCAACCCTCTGCCCGCGGGCCAAAAGAGGCCCCCGAAAACTCCATGCGGCTCGCGAAGCTATTATGAAAAGATGATCGGTAAAATTCGATATTGACAAATTCATATATTTCAGTACAATTATGCTCTCAAAATCATTTCCGATGGAAGTTTATCACTAGTCATTTATTTAGACATGATTTTCGCTAATATGAGACAACAAAATCCCTTGGCAACTTCTAATGTAAACATTCATCCGGCTCGAAGAAATTCTCGTGACCTCCAATGCGGCCCTCCGAACTACGAACGCGGCCCGCCATGTAAAAAGGTTGGGCTGCACTGTTCTACATGATTCCGGATCTATTTGCAAATATTTTTGCTCTCCAGAATGTTGAATTGTATTGCCGCGTATGGATATGCGCCGGTTACTAGATATTGTCTCATTTTATTGAATAAAAAGAATAATGCTGAGACGGCTCCGGGATTGACTTCTGAATGGGAAAAAAACTACCAATCAATCGTGATCGACATGTTGGAGACCACTATTCTAGAAGATTCTTGGTGTATTTTTAAATATTTCCGGTTTACGTTACCAGCGCCCCTATGCGGAAAGCGCTGTAAACCTTTTAGAAAGTTATAAATCAGAGTCACCCAACCCTCTGCCCGCGGGCCAAAAGAGGCCCCCGAAAACTTCATGCGGCTCGCGAAGCTATTATGAAAAGATGATCGGTAAAATTCGATATTGACAAATTCATATATTTCAGTACAATTATGCTCTCAAAATCATTTCCGATGGAAGTTTATCACTAGTCATTTATTTAGACATGATTTTCGCTAATATGAGACAACAAAATCCCTTGGCAACTTCTAATGTAAACATTCATCCGGCTCGAAGAAATTCTCGTGACCTCCAATGCGGCCCTCCGAACTACGAACGCGGCCCGCCATGTAAAAAGGTTGGGCTGCACTGTTCTACATGATTCCGGATCTATTTGCAAATATTTTCGCTCTCCAGAATGTTGAATTGTATTGCCGCGTATGGATATGTGTAAGTAAGAGTAACTAATTTTATTGAAGGAATACTTGAGCTAAGTACTGTGTGAATTCGCTGGCATTTGAAAATGGGAAACGTTATTAATCACGGATATATAAGTAACAACTGCCCGAAATTCCATACCTTCACGCTTTCCTGATGCTAAGCAGAGTTAAATAATTTGTAGATTAAGCTGTGTGAATATCTATGTCTACTCTATATATTCAACTGTGCTTAAATATTTATGTATTTGCCTCGATATTAGCGTTTCCAAATAACTATTCAGGGATTATTTCCGGTACATTAATGTTGTGGAGTTGATTCTAAATTTCTATAAGTTTGAAAAACAAACATTTATGCATCACCTTTCCCAATGATATACTCATAATTGAGCAGTAACTTTATTAATATTTGGTAAAAGAATATTTATTGATTCGATTTCGGTGCATGGTACGATAGGTTCGCTTCAGAAACAATTCAAGTGAAACTTGTAGAAAGGAATATGATTTAGCTGGTTTTCGTTTCTAACGTCTGAGCCTAATAGCTTCGCTCTCTCCGTCCGTCCGTACGAACGTTTTTCCTGGCTTCTACGAAACGGATTCTCATGAAATTTGGCAATAAGTTTTTATGACCAAAGGGAATAATAAAATCGCATAAACGGTTAGCGAAATCGAATGAGGATTGCCACTTTACTGTAAACAAAAACAAACTTTCCATCATATCTCGTAAAATATTAGTCTTAACGATAAAATATTCAAAAATATTGTTAAGTACGAGCTGAAGAAAATATTTCATTCCAAATGCATTTTTATCTTAAAAATCGGCGATCTAAACAAAATCCAACAGGAAAGTAATTCGCTCCGAACTTAGAAAAAATCATGGATGGATAACGAAAACAATCTTTTTTGTGAATAAGATATGCCTTAATAAAAAATTAAGTTATATTACCTTACTTAAGCATGCAGACTTTTTCAAGCTGAAGGAATGGGATTATGAAAAACCAGAGGTAGGCAAAATATAGTATAATTCAAAGTTTCTTTAGGGGGATCTTAAGGACCCCAGGCGCCCACTTACGTTGCGAAATAGAGTGCACCTATTTAACGTTTTCCTAATTTAAACGACATATTCACCAAAATACAGAGTATGTTTAGGAAACGAAAAACAAAGGTAATGTTATGAAAAGACATTTAGCATCGCCGAAAAACTATTTATATGAACACTAACTTAACGAATCACACAGGGGAAACTGTTTACGTCTCAAGCGCCATCAAACGGCAAGCTCCGAAAACTTCCCTGGATGCTCTAAAATAGGTGTCTCCAACCATTCTGCACCCAATATTTACTTTTCATTTATAATTTTACCACGAATCGACTATGTCTACGTGGGCCATGATGCGAGATATACTGTTGAGCGAAGCCGGGGATACCCACAAGGGATCGCAAACTTTAGGAGACATACAAACCGGGGTCATAACATGCCCCACCTATTGGAATATTAATAACGTTTTCTTCGAGTTAAATAAATCGGAATAAAACTATTTGAGTTTGCGACCTTAACAAAAGAATATTTACTTAAAAATTAAATTTCCCTGATAACAAAAGAAAATTCACATGAAATGAAGCGTGATTTATTGAATAATGTTAACTGTAACACTGCATATTCTGTACAATACTGGAAAGCTGGTGTGTAAGTTGATACTGCAACTCGAAAATTGTCACTCCGATATTTGTCTGTTAATTTGGTGCAATGCTTTGTTTTGATTTCATTCATGCAACACAACGTTGACTCACAAATATGTTGACTAAAGTATTGACTTCACCTTCAAGGCTACATTCCCAAATGAAATATAAGGATTTATTCAACCAAAATAGATATCGTCTCACTTGATTAAAAAAAAAGAAAAATGCTGAGAGACGGCCCCGGGATTGACTTTTGAAGGGCCAAATATCTACCAATCAATCGTGATCGACTAGTTAGAGACCTGTATTCTAGACGATTCCGGGTGTAATTGTAAATATTTCCGGTTTACGTTACAAGCGCCCCTATGCGGAAAGCACTGAAAACTTTCAGAAAGTTATAAATCAGAGTAGACCAACCCTCAGCGCGCGGGCCAGAAGCGGCCCCCGAGCACTTTATGCGGCCCGCGAAGCTATGAAAAAAAATGATCGGTAAAATTCGATATAGACAATTTCATATATTTCAGTATATTTATCCTCTCAAAACTATATCACTAGTCATTAATTTAGACTAGATTTTCGCTAATTAGAAAACACAAAATCCCTTGGCAACTTCTAATGTAAACATTCATCCAGCTCGGTGAAGTTCTCGTGATTTCCAATGCGGCCCTCCGATCTACGAACGCGGCCCGCCGTGTAAAAGGATGGGCTGCACTGTTCTAGATGATTCCTGATGAATTTGGAAATATTTTCGGTTTCCAGATGTTGAATTGTAATGACGTTTATGGATATGTGCCGGTTACTAGATACTGTCTCATTTTATTCAATAAAAAGAATAATGCTGAGAGACGGCTCCGGGATTGACTTCTGAAAGGGCATAAATAGACCATTCAATCGTGATCGACATGTTGGAGACCACTATTCTAGAAGATTCTTGGTGTTTTTTTTAATATTTCCGGTTTACGTTACAAGCGCCCCTATGCGGAAAGCGCTGAAAACCTTTCAGAAAGTTATAAATCAGAGTCACCCAACCCTCTGCCCGCGGGCCAAAAGAGGCCCCCGAAAACTTCATGCGGCTCGCGATGCTATTATGAAAAGATGATCGGTAAAATTCGATATTGACAAATTCATATATTTCAGTACAATTATGCTCTCAAAATCATTTCCGATGGAAGTTTATCACTAGTCATTTATTTAGACATGATTTTCGCTAATATGAGACAAAAAAATCCCTTAGCAACTTCTAATGTAAACATTCATCCGGCTCGAAGAAATTCTCGTGACCTCCAATGCGGCCCTCCGAACTACGAACGCGGCCCGCCATGTAAAAAGGTTGGGCTGCACTGTTCTACATGATTCCGGATCTATTTGCAAATATTTTTGCTCTCCAGAATGTTGAATTGTATTGCCGCGTATGGATATGCGCCGGTTACTAGATATTGTCTCATTTTATTGAATAAAAAGAATAATGCTGAGACGGCTCCGGGATTGACTTCTGAATGGGAAAAAAACTACCAATCAATCGTGATCGACATGTTGGAGACCACTATTCTAGAAGATTCTTGGTGTATTTTTAAATATTTCCGGTTTACGTTACCAGCGCCCCTATGCGGAAAGCGCTGTAAACCTTTTAGAAAGTTATAAATCAGAGTCACCCAACCCTCTGCCCGCGGGCCAAAAGAGGCCCCCGAAAACTTCATGCGGCTCGCGAAGCTATTATGAAAAGATGATCGGTAAAATTCGATATTGACAAATTCATATATTTCAGTACAATTATGCTCTCAAAATCATTTCCGATGGAAGTTTATCACTAGTCATTTATTTAGACATGATTTTCGCTAATATGAGACAACAAAATCCCTTGGCAACTTCTAATGTAAACATTCATCCGGCTCGAAGAAATTCTCGTGACCTCCAATGCGGCCCTCCGAACTACGAACGCGGCCCGCCATGTAAAAAGGTTGGGCTGCACTGTTCTACATGATTCCGGATCTATTTGCAAATATTTTCGCTCTCCAGAATGTTGAATTGTATTGCCGCGTATGGATATGTGTAAGTAAGAGTAACTAATTTTATTGAAGGAATACTTGAGCTAAGTACTGTGTGAATTCGCTGGCATTTGAAAATGGGAAACGTTATTAATCACGGATATATAAGTAACAACTGCCCGAAATTCCATACCTTCACGCTTTCCTGATGCTAAGGAGAGTTAAATAATTTGTAGATTAAGCTGTGTTAATATCTATGTCTACTCTATATATTCAACTGTGCTCAAATATTTATGTATTTGCCTCGATATTAGCGTTTCCAAATAACTATTCAGGGATTATTTCCGGTACATTAATGTTGTGGAGTTGATTCTAAATTTCTATAAGTTTGAAAAACAAACATTTATGCATCACCTTTCCCAATGATATACTCATAATTGAGCAGTAACTTTATTAATATTTGGTAAAAGAATATTTATTGATTCGATTTCGGTGCATGGTACGATAGGTTCGCTTCAGAAACAATTCAAGTGAAACTTGTAGAAAGGAATATGATTTAGCTGGTTTTCGTTTCTAACGTCTGAGCCTAATAGCTTCGCTCTCTCCGTCCGTCCGTACGAACGTTTTTCCTGGCTTCTACGAAACGGATTCTCATGAAATTTGGCAATAAGTTTTTATGACCAAAGGGAATAATAAAATCGCATAAACGGTTAGCGAAATCGAATGAGGATTGCCACTTTACTGAAAACAAAAACAAACTTTCCATCATATCTCGTAAAATATTAGTCTTAACGATAAAATATTCAAAAATATTGTTAAGTACGAGCTGAAGAAAATATTTCATTCCAAATGCATTTTTATCTTAAAAATCGGCGATCTAAACAAAATCCAACAGGAAAGTATTTCGCTCCGAACTTAGAAAAAATCATGGATGGATAACGAAAACAATCTTTTTTGTGAATAAGATATGCCTTAATAAAAAATTAAGTTATATTACCTTACTTAAGCATGCAGACTTTTTCAAGCTGAAGGAATGAGATTATGAAAAACCAGAGGTAGGCAAAATATAGTATAATTCAAAGTTTCTTTAGGGGGATCTTAAGGACCCCAGGCGCCCACTTACGTTGCGAAATAGAGTGCACCTATTTAACGTTTTCCTAATTTAAACGACATATTCACCAAAATACAGAGTATGTTTAGGAAACGAAAAACAAAGGTAAGTTATGAAAAGACATTTAGCATCGCCGAAAAACTATTTATATGAACACTAACTTAACGAATCACACAGGGGAAACTGTTTACGTCTCAAGCGCCATCAAACGGCAAGCTCCGAAAACTTCCCTGGATGCTCTAAAATAGGTGTCTCCAACCATTCTGCACCCAATATTTACTTTTCATTTATAATTTTACCACGAATCGACTATGTCTACGTGGGCCATGATGCGAGATATACTGTTGAGCGAAGCCGGGGATACCCACAAGGGATCGCAAACTTTAGGAGACATACAAACCGGGGTCATAACATGCCCCACCTATTGGAATATTAATAACGTTTTCTTCGAGTTAAATAAATCGGAATAAAACTATTTGAGTTTGCGACCTTAACAAAAGAATATTTACTTAAAAATTAAATTTCCCTGATAACAAAAGAAAATTCACATGAAATGAAGCGTGATTTATTGAATAATGTTAACTGTAACACTGCATATTCTGTACAATACTGGAAAGCTGGTGTGTAAGTTGATACTGCAACTCGAAAATTGTCACTCCGATATTTGTCTGTTAATTTGGTGCAATGCTTTGTTTTGATTTCATTCATGCAACACAACGTTGACTCACAAATATGTTGACTAAAGTATTGACTTCACCTTCAAGGCTACATTCCCAAATGAAATATAAGGATTTATTCAACCAAAATAGATATCGTCTCACTTGATTAAAAAAAAAGAAAAATGCTGAGAGACGGCCCCGGGATTGACTTTTGAAGGGCCAAATATCTACCAATCAATCGTGATCGAATAGTTAGAGACCTGTATTCTAGACGATTCCGGGTGTAATTGTAAATATTTCCGGTTTACGTTACAAGCGCCCCTATGCGGAAAGCACTGAAAACTTTCAGAAAGTTATAAATCAGAGTAGACCAACCCTCAGCGCGCGGGCCAGAAGCGGCCCCCGAGCACTTTATGCGGCCCGCGAAGCTATGAAAAAAAATGATCGGTAAAATTCGATATAGACAATTTCATATATTTCAGTATATTTATCCTCTCAAAACTATATCACTAGTCATTAATTTAGACTAGATTTTCGCTAATTAGAAAACACAAAATCCCTTGGCAACTTCTAATGTAAACATTCATCCAGCTCGGTGAAGTTCTCGTGATTTCCAATGCGGCCCTCCGATCTACGAACGCGGCCCGCCGTGTAAAAGGATAAGCTGCACTGTTCTAGATGATTCCTGATGAATTTGGAAATATTTTCGGTTTCCAGATGTTGAATTGTAATGCCGGGTATGGATATGTGCCGGTTACTAGATACTGTCTCATTTTATTCAATAAAAAGAATAATGCTGAGAGACGGCTCCGGGATTGACTTCTGAAAGGGCATAAATAGACCATTCAATCGTGATCGACATGTTGGAGACCACTATTCTAGAAGATTCTTGGTGTTTTTTTTAATATTTCCGGTTTACGTTACAAGCGCCCCTATGCGGAAAGCGCTGAAAACCTTTCAGAAAGTTATAAATCAGAGTCACCCAACCCTCTGCCCGCGGGCCAAAAGAGGCCCCCGAAAACTTCATGCGGCTCGCGATGCTATTATGAAAAGATGATCGGTAAAATTCGATATTGACAAATTCATATATTTCAGTACAATTATGCTCTCAAAATCATTTCCGATGGAAGTTTATCACTAGTCATTTATTTAGACATGATTTTCGCTAATATGAGACAAAAAAATCCCTTAGCAACTTCTAATGTAAACATTCATCCGGCTCGAAGAAATTCTCGTGACCTCCAATGCGGCCCTCCGAACTACGAACGCGGCCCGCCATGTAAAAAGGTTGGGCTGCACTGTTCTACATGATTCCGGATCTATTTGCAAATATTTTTGCTCTCCAGAATGTTGAATTGTATTGCCGCGTATGGATATGCGCCGGTTACTAGATATTGTCTCATTTTATTGAATAAAAAGAATAATGCTGAGACGGCTCCGGGATTGACTTCTGAATGGGAAAAAAACTACCAATCAATCGTGATCGACATGTTGGAGACCACTATTCTAGAAGATTCTGGGTGTATTTTTAAATATTTCCGGTTTACGTTACCAGCGCCCCTATGCGGAAAGCGCTGTAAACCTTTTAGAAAGTTATAAATCAGAGTCACCCAACCCTCTGCCCGCGGGCCAAAAGAGGCCCCCGAAAACTTCATGCGGCTCGCGAAGCTATTATGAAAAGATGATCGGTAAAATTCGATATTGACAAATTCATATATTTCAGTACAATTATGCTCTCAAAATCATTTCCGATGGAAGTTTATCACTAGTCATTTATTTAGACATGATTTTCGCTAATATGAGACAACAAAATCCCTTGGCAACTTCTAATGTAAACATTCATCCGGCTCGAAGAAATTCTCGTGACCTCCAATGCGGCCCTCCGAACTACGAACGCGGCCCGCCATGTAAAAAGGTTGGGCTGCACTGTTCTACATGATTCCGGATCTATTTGCAAATATTTTCGCTCTCCAGAATGTTGAATTGTATTGCCGCGTATGGATATGTGTAAGTAAGAGTAACTAATTTTATTGAAGGAATACTTGAGCTAAGTACTGTGTGAATTCGCTGGCATTTGAAAATGGGAAACGTTATTAATCACGGATATATAAGTAACAACTGCCCGAAATTCCATACCTTCACGCTTTCCTGATGCTAAGGAGAGTTAAATAATTTGTAGATTAAGCTGTGTTAATATCTATGTCTACTCTATATATTCAACTGTGCTCAAATATTTATGTATTTGCCTCGATATTAGCGTTTCCAAATAACTATTCAGGGATTATTTCCGGTACATTAATGTTGTGGAGTTGATTCTAAATTTCTATAAGTTTGAAAAACAAACATTTATGCATCACCTTTCCCAATGATATACTCATAATTGAGCAGTAACTTTATTAATATTTGGTAAAAGAATATTTATTGATTCGATTTCGGTGCATGGTACGATAGGTTCGCTTCAGAAACAATTCAAGTGAAACTTGTAGAAAGGAATATGATTTAGCTGGTTTTCGTTTCTAACGTCTGAGCCTAATAGCTTCGCTCTCTCCGTCCGTCCGTACGAACGTTTTTCCTGGCTTCTACAAAACGGATTCTCATGAAATTTGGCAATAAGTTTTTATGTCCAAAGGGAATAATAAAATCGCATAAACGGTTAGCGAAATCGAATGAGGATTGCCACTTTACTGTAAACAAAAACAAACTTTCCATCATATCTCGTAAAATATTAGTCTTAACGATAAAATATTCAAAAATATTGTTAAGTACGAGCTGAAGAAAATATTTCATTCCAAATGCATTTTTATCTTAAAAATCGGCGATCTAAACAAAATCCAACAGACAAGTAATTCGCTCCGAACTTAGAAAAAATCATGGATGGATAACGAAAACAATCTTTTTTGTGAATAAGATATGCCTTAATAAAAAATTAAGTTATATTACCTTACTTAAGCATGCAGACTTTTTCAAGCTGAAGGAATGGGATTATGAAAAACCAGAGGTAGGCAAAATATAGTATAATTCTAAGTTTCTTTAGGGGGATCATAAGGACCCCAGGCGCTCACTTACGTTGCGAAATAGAGTGCACCTATTTAACGTTTTCCTAATTTAAACGACATATTCACCAAAATACAGAGTATGTTTAGGAAACGAAAAACAAAGGTAAGTTATGAAAAGACATTTAGCATCGCCGAAAAACTATTTATATGAACACTAACTTAACGAATCACACAGGGGAAACTGTTTACGTCTCAAGCGCCATCAAACGGCAAGCTCCGAAAACTTCCCTGGATGCTCTAAAATAGGTGTCTCCAACCATTCTGCACCCAATATTTACTTTTCATTTATAATTTTACCACGAATCGACTATGTCTACGTGGGCCATGATGCGAGATATACTGTTGAGCGAAGCCGGGGATACCCACAAGGGATCGCAAACTTTAGGAGACATACAAACCGGGGTCATAACATGCCCCACCTATTGGAATATTAATAACGTTTTCTTCGAGTTAAATAAATCGGAATAAAACTATTTGAGTTTGCGACCTTAACAAAAGAATATTTACTTAAAAATTAAATTTCCCTGATAACAAAAGAAAATTCACATGAAATGAAGCGTGATTTATTGAATAATGTTAACTGTAACACTGCATATTCTGTACAATACTGGAAAGCTGGTGTGTAAGTTGATACTGCAACTCGAAAATTGTCACTCCGATATTTGTCTGTTAATTTGGTGCAATGCTTTGTTTTGATTTCATTCATGCAACACAACGTTGACTCACAAATATGTTGACTAAAGTATTGACTTCACCTTCAAGGCTACATTCCCAAATGAAATATAAGGATTTATTCAACCAAAATAGATATCGTCTCACTTGATTAAAAAAAAAGAAAAATGCTGAGAGACGGCCCCGGGATTGACTTTTGAAGGGCCAAATATCTACCAATCAATCGTGATCGAATAGTTAGAGACCTGTATTCTAGACGATTCCGGGTGTAATTGTAAATATTTCCGGTTTACGTTACAAGCGCCCCTATGCGGAAAGCACTGAAAACTTTCAGAAAGTTATAAATCAGAGTAGACCAACCCTCGGCGCGCGGGCCAGAAGCGGCCCCCGAGCACTTTATGCGGCCCGCGAAGCTATGAAAAAAAATGATCGGTAAAATTCGATATAGACAATTTCATATATTTCAGTATATTTATCCTCTCAAAACTATATCACTAGTCATTAATTTAGACTAGATTTTCGCTAATTAGAAAACACAAAATCCCTTGGCAACTTCTAATGTAAACATTCATCCAGCTCGGTGAAGTTCTCGTGATTTCCAATGCGGCCCTCCGATCTACGAACGCGGCCCGCCGTGTAAAAGGATGGGCTGCACTGTTCTAGATGATTCCTGATGAATTTGGAAATATTTTCGGTTTCCAGATGTTGAATTGTAATGCCGGGTATGGATATGTGCCGGTTACTAGATACTGTCTCATTTTATTCAATAAAAAGAATAATGCTGAGAGACGGCTCCGGGATTGACTTCTGAAAGGGCATAAATAGACCATTCAATCGTGATCGACATGTTGGAGACCACTATTCTAGAAGATTCTTGGTGTTTTTTTTAATATTTCCGGTTTACGTTACAAGCGCCCCTATGCGGAAAGCGCTGAAAACCTTTCAGAAAGTTATAAATCAGAGTCACCCAACCCTCTGCCCGCGGGCCAAAAGAGGCCCCCGAAAACTTCATGCGGCTCGCGATGCTATTATGAAAAGATGATCGGTAAAATTCGATATTGACAAATTCATATATTTCAGTACAATTATGCTCTCAAAATCATTTCCGATGGAAGTTTATCACTAGTCATTTATTTAGACATGATTTTCGCTAATATGAGACAAAAAAATCCCTTAGCAACTTCTAATGTAAACATTCATCCGGCTCGAAGAAATTCTCGTGACCTCCAATGCGGCCCTCCGAACTACGAACGCGGCCCGCCATGTAAAAAGGTTGGGCTGCACTGTTCTACATGATTCCGGATCTATTTGCAAATATTTTTGCTCTCCAGAATGTTGAATTGTATTGCCGCGTATGGATATGCGCCGGTTACTAGATATTGTCTCATTTTATTGAATAAAAAGAATAATGCTGAGACGGCTCCGGGATTGACTTCTGAATGGGAAAAAAACTACCAATCAATCGTGATCGACATGTTGGAGACCACTATTCTAGAAGATTCTGGGTGTATTTTTAAATATTTCCGGTTTACGTTACCAGCGCCCCTATGCGGAAAGCGCTGTAAACCTTTTAGAAAGTTATAAATCAGAGTCACCCAACCCTCTGCCCGCGGGCCAAAAGAGGCCCCCGAAAACTTCATGCGGCTCGCGAAGCTATTATGAAAAGATGATCGGTAAAATTCGATATTGACAAATTCATATATTTCAGTACAATTATGCTCTCAAAATCATTTCCGATGGAAGTTTATCACTAGTCATTTATTTAGACATGATTTTCGCTAATATGAGACAACAAAATCCCTTGGCAACTTCTAATGTAAACATTCATCCGGCTCGAAGAAATTCTCGTGACCTCCAATGCGGCCCTCCGAACTACGAACGCGGCCCGCCATGTAAAAAGGTTGGGCTGCACTGTTCTACATGATTCCGGATCTATTTGCAAATATTTTCGCTCTCCAGAATGTTGAATTGTATTGCCGCGTATGGATATGTGTAAGTAAGAGTAACTAATTTTATTGAAGGAATACTTGAGCTAAGTACTGTGTGAATTCGCTGGCATTTGAAAATGGGAAACGTTATTAATCACGGATATATAAGTAACAACTGCCCGAAATTCCATACCTTCACGCTTTCCTGATGCTAAGGAGAGTTAAATAATTTGTAGATTAAGCTGTGTTAATATCTATGTCTACTCTATATATTCAACTGTGCTCAAATATTTATGTATTTGCCTCGATATTAGCGTTTCCAAATAACTATTCAGGGATTATTTCCGGTACATTAATGTTGTGGAGTTGATTCTAAATTTCTATAAGTTTGAAAAACAAACATTTATGCATCACCTTTCCCAATGATATACTCATAATTGAGCAGTAACTTTATTAATATTTGGTAAAAGAATATTTATTGATTCGATTTCGGTGCATGGTACGATAGGTTCGCTTCAGAAACAATTCAAGTGAAACTTGTAGAAAGGAATATGATTTAGCTGGTTTTCGTTTCTAACGTCTGAGCCTAATACCTTCGCTCTCTCCGTCCGTCCGTACGAACGTTTTTCCTGGCTTCTACAAAACGGATTCTCATGAAATTTGGCAATAAGTTTTTATGTCCAAAGGGAATAATAAAATCGCATAAACGGTTAGCGAAATCGAATGAGGATTGCCACTTTACTGTAAACAAAAACAAACTTTCCATCATATCTCGTAAAATATTAGTCTTAACGATAAAATATTCAAAAATATTGTTAAGTACGAGCTGAAGAAAATATTTCATTCCAAATGCATTTTTATCTTAAAAATCGGCGATCTAAACAAAATCCAACAGGAAAGTATTTCGCTCCGAACTTAGAAAAAATCATGGATGGATAACGAAAACAATCTTTTTTGTGAATAAGATATGCCTTAATAAAAAATTAAGTTATATTACCTTACTTAAGCATGCAGACTTTTTCAAGCTGAAGGAATGGGATTATGAAAAACCAGAGGTAGGCAAAATATAGTATAATTCAAAGTTTCTTTAGGGGGATCTTAAGGACCCCAGGCGCCCACTTACGTTGCGAAATAGAGTGCACCTATTTAACGTTTTCCTAATTTAAACGACATATTCACCAAAATACAGAGTATGTTTAGGAAACGAAAAACAAAGGTAATGTTATGAAAAGACATTTAGCATCGCCGAAAAACTATTTATATGAACACTAACTTAACGAATCACACAGGGGAAACTGTTTACGTCTCAAGCGCCATCAAACGGCAAGCTCCGAAAACTTCCCTGGATGCTCTAAAATAGGTGTCTCCAACCATTCTGCACCCAATATTTACTTTTCATTTATAATTTTACCACGAATCGACTATGTCTACGTGGGCCATGATGCGAGATATACTGTTGAGCGAAGCCGGGGATACCCACAAGGGATCGCAAACTTTAGGAGACATACAAACCGGGGTCATAACATGCCCCACCTATTGGAATATTAATAACGTTTTCTTCGAGTTAAATAAATCGGAATAAAACTATTTGAGTTTGCGACCTTAACAAAAGAATATTTACTTAAAAATTAAATTTCCCTGATAACAAAAGAAAATTCACATGAAATGAAGCGTGATTTATTGAATAATGTTAACTGTAACACTGCATATTCTGTACAATACTGGAAAGCTGGTGTGTAAGTTGATACTGCAACTCGAAAATTGTCACTCCGATATTTGTCTGTTAATTTGGTGCAATGTTTTGTTTTGATTTCATTCATGCAACACAACGTTGACTCACAAATATGTTGACTAAAGTATTGACTTCACCTTCAAGGCTACATTCCCAAATGAAATATAAGGATTTATTCAACCAAAATAGATATCGTCTCACTTGATTAAAAAAAAAGAAAAATGCTGAGAGACGGCCCCGGGATTGACTTTTGAAGGGCCAAATATCTACCAATCAATCGTGATCGACTAGTTAGAGACCTGTATTCTAGACGATTCCGGGTGTAATTGTAAATATTTCCGGTTTACGTTACAAGCGCCCCTATGCGGAAAGCACTGAAAACTTTCAGAAAGTTATAAATCAGAGTAGACCAACCCTCAGCGCGCGGGCCAGAAGCGGCCCCCGAGAACTTTATGCGGCCCGCGAAGCTATGAAAAAAAATGATCGGTAAAATTCGATATAGACAATTTCATATATTTCAGTATATTTATCCTCTCAAAACTTTATCACTAGTCATTAATTTAGACTAGATTTTCGCTAATTAGATAACACAAAATCCCTTGGCAACTTCTAATGTAAACATTCATCCAGCTCGGTGAAGTTCTCGTGATTTCCAATGCGCCCCTCCGATCTACGAACGCGGCCCGCCGTGTAAAAGGTTGGGCTGCACTGTTCTAGATGATTCATGATGAATTTGGAAATATTTTCGGTTTCCAGATGTTGAATTGTAATGCCGTTTATGGATATGTGCCGGTTACTAGATATTGTCTCATTTTATTCAATAAAAAGAATAATGCTGAGAGACGGCACCGGGATTGACTTCTGAAAGGGCATAAATAGACCATTAAATCGTGATCGACATGTTGGAGACCACTATTCTAGAAGATTCTTGGTGTTTTTTTTAATATTTCCGGTTTACGTTACAAGCGCCCCTATGCGGAAAGCGCTGAAAACCTTTCAGAAAGTTATAAATCAGAGTCACCCAACCCTCTGCCCGCGGGCCAAAAGAGGCCCCCGAAAACTTCATGCGGCTCGCGAAGCTATTATGAAAAGATGATCGGTAAAATTCGATATTGACAAATTCTTATATTTCAGTACAATTATGCTCTCAAAATCATTTCCGATGGAAGTTTATCACTAGTCATTTATTTAGACATGATTTTCGCTAATATGAGACAACAAAATCCCTTGGCAACTTCTAATGCAACATTCATCCGGCTCGAAGAAATTCTCGTGACCTCCAATGCGGCCCTCCGAACTACGAACGCGGCCCGCCATGTAAAAAGGTTGGGCTGCACTGTTCTACATGATTCCGGATCAATTTGCAAATATTTTCGCTCTCCAGAATGTTGAATTGTATTGCCGCGTATGGATATGTGTAAGTAAGAGTAACTAATTTTATTGAAGGAATACTTATGCTAAGTACTGTGTGAATTCGCTGGCATTTGAAAATGGGAAACGTTATTAATCACGGATATATAAGTAACAACTGCCCGAAATTCCATAACTTCACGCTTTCCTGATGCTAAGCAGAGTTAAATAATTTGTAGATTAAGCTGTGTGAATATCTATGTCTACTCTATATATTCAACTGTGCTCAAATATTTATGTATTTGCCTCGATATTAGCGTTTCCAAATAACTATTCAGGGATTATTTCCGGTACATAAATGTTGTGGAGTTGATTCTAAATTTCTATAAGTTTGAAAAACAAACATTTATGCATCACCTTTCCCAATGATATACTCATAATTGAGCAGTAACTTTATTAATATTTGGTAAAAGAATATTTATTGATTCGATTTCGGTGCATGGTACGATAGGTTCGCTTCAGAAACAATTCAAGTGAAACTTGTAGAAAGGAATATGATTTAGCTGGTTTTCGTTTCTAACGTCTGAGCCTAATAGCTTCGCTCTCTCCGTCCGTCCGTACGAACGTTTTTCCTGGCTTCTACAAAACGGATTCTCATGAAATTTGGCAATAAGTTTTTATGACCAAAGGGAATAATAAAATCGCATAAACGGTTAGCGAAATCGAATGAGGATTGCCACTTTACTGAAAACAAAAACAAACTTTCCATCATATCTCGTAAAATATTAGTCTTAACGATAAAATATTCAAAAATATTTTAAGTACGAGCTAAAGAAAATATTTCATTCCAAATGCATTTTTATCTTAGAAATCGGCGATCTAAACAAAATCCAACAGGAAAGTAATTCGCTCCAAACTTAGAAAATATCATGGATGGATAACGAAAACAATCTTTATTGTGAATAAGATATGCCATAATAAAAAATTAAGTTATATTACCTTACTTAAGCATGCAGACCATTTTAAGCTGAAGGAATGGGAATATGAAAAACCAGAGGTAGGCAAAATATAGTATAATTCAAAGTTTCTTTAGGGGGATCTTAAGGACCCCAGGCGCCCACTTACGTTGCGAAATAGAGTGCACCTATTTAACGTTTTCCTAATGTAAACGACATATTCACCAAAATACAGAGTATGTTTAGGAAACGAAAAACAAAGGTAATGTTATGAAAAGACATTTAGCATCGCCGAAAAACTATTTATATGAACACTAACTTAACGAATCACACAGGGGAAACTGTTTACGTCTCAAGCGCCATCAAACGGCAAGCTCCGAAAACTTCCCTGGATGCTCTAAAATAGGTGTCTCCAACCATACTGCACCAAATATTTACTTTTCATTTATAATTTTACCACGAATCGACTATGTCTACGTGGGCCATGATGCGGGATATACTGTTGAGCGAAGCCGGAGATACCCACAAGGGATCGCAAACTTTAGGAGACATACAAACCGGGGTCATAACATGCCCCACCTATTGGAATATTAATAACGTTTTCTTCGAGTTAAATAAATCGGAATAAAAATATTTGAGTTTGCGACCTTAACAAAAGAATATTTACTTGAAAATTAAATTCCCCTGATAACAAAAGAAAATTCACATGAAATGAAGCGTGATTTATTGAATAATGTTAACTGTAACACTGCATATTCTGTACAATACTGGAAAGCTGGTGTGTAAGTTGATACTGCAACTCGAAAATTGTCACTCCGATATTTGTCTGTTAATTTGGTGCAATGCTTTGTTTTGATTTCATTCATGCAACACAACGTTGACTCACAAATTTGTTGACTAAAGTATTGACTTCACCTTCAAGGCTACATTCCCAAATGAAATATAAGAATTTATTCAACCAAAATAGATATCGTCTCACTTGATTAAAAAAAAAGAAAAATGCTGAGAGACGGCCCCGGGATTGACTTTTGAAGGGCCAAATATCTACCAATCAATCGTGATCGACTAGTTAGAGACCTGTATTCTAGACGATTCCGGGTGTAATTTT
Source organism: Tanypteryx hageni (assembly GCA_028673005.1). Taxonomy (NCBI): domain Eukaryota; kingdom Metazoa; phylum Arthropoda; class Insecta; order Odonata; family Petaluridae; genus Tanypteryx; species Tanypteryx hageni. Next base: position 153,834,662 of record CM054120.1, read on the forward strand.
AAATATTTCCGGTTTACGTTACAAGCGCCCCTATGCGGAAAGCACTGAAAACTTTCAGAAAGTTATAAATCAGAGTAGACCAACCCTCAGCGCGCGGGCCAGAAGCGGCCCCCGAGCCCTTTATGCGGCCCGCGAAGCTATGAAAAAAAATGATCGGTAAAATTCGATATAGACAATTTCATATATTTCAGTATATTTATCCTCTCAAAACTTTATCACTAGTCATTAATTTAGACTAGATTATCGCTAATTAGTTAACACAAAATCCCTTGGCAATTTCTAATGTAAACATTCATCCAGCTCGGTGAAGTTCTCGTGATTTCCAATGCGGCCCTCCGATCTACGAACGCGGCCCGCCGTGTAAAAGGTTGGGCTGCACTGTTCTAGATGATTCCTGATGAATTTGGAAATATTTTCGGTTTCCAGATGTTGAATTGTAATGCCGTTAATGGATATGTGCCGGTTACTAGATACTGTCTCATTTTATTCAATAAAAAGAATAATGCTGAGAGACGGCTCCGGGATTGACTTCTGAAAGGGCATAAATAGACCATTCAATCGTGATCGACATGTTGGAGACCACTATTCTAGAAGATTCTTGGTGTTTTTTTAAATATTTCCGGTTTACGTTACAAGCGCCCCTATGCGGAAAGCGCTGAAAACCTTTCAGAAAGTTATAAATCAGAGTCACCCAACCCTCTGCCCGCGGGCCAAAAGAGGCCCCCGAAAACTTCATGCGGCTCGCGAAGCTATTATGAAAAGATGATCGGTAAAATTCGATATTGACAAATTCATATATTTCAGTACAATTATGCTCTCAAAATCATTTCCGATGGAAGTTTATCACTAGTCATTTATTTAGACATGATTTTCGCTAATATGAGACAACAAAATCCCTTGGCAACTTCTAATGTAAACATTCATCCGGCTCGAAGAAATTCTCGTGACCTCCAATGCGGCCCTCCGAACTACGAACGCGGCCCGCCATGTAAAAAGGTTGGGCTGCACTTTTCTACATGATTCCGGATCAATTTGCAAATATTTACGCTCTCCAGAATGTTGAATTGTATTGCCGCGTATGGATATGTGTAAGTAAGAGTAACTAATTTTATTGAAGGAATACTTATGCTAAGTACTGTGTGAATTCGCTGGCATTTGAAAATGGGAAACGTTATTAATCACGGATATATAAGTAACAACTGCCCGAAATTCCATACCTTCACGCTTTCCTGATGCTAAGGAGAGTTAAATAATTTGTAGATTAAGCTGTGTTAATATCTATGTCTACTCTCTAAATTCAACTGTGCTCAAATATTTATGTATTTGCCTCGATATTAGCGTTTCCAAATAACTATTCAGGGATTATTTCCGGTACATTAATGTTGTGGAGTTGATTCTAAATTTCTATAAGTTTGAAAAACAAACATTTATGCATCACCTTTCCCAATGATATACTCATAATTGAGAAGTAACTTTATTAATATTTGGTAAAAGAATATTTATTGATTCGATTTCGGTGCATGGTACGATAGGTTCGCTTCAGAAACAATTTAAGTGAAACTTGTAGAAAGGAATATGATTTAGCTGGTTTTCGTTTCTAACGTCTGAGCCTAATAGCTTCGCTCTCTCCGTCCGTCCGTACGAACGTTTTTCCTGGCTTCTACAAAACGGATTCTCATGAAATTTGGCAATAAGTTTTTATGACCAAAGGGAATAATAAAATCGCATAAACGGTTAGCGAAATCGAATGAGGATTGCCACTTTACTGAAAACAAAAACAAACTTTCCATCATATCTCGTAAAATATTAGTCTTAACGATAAAATATTCAAAAATATTGTAAGTACGAGCTAAAGAAAATATTTCATTCCAAATGCATTTTTATCTTAAAAATCGGCGATCTAAACAAAATCCAACAGGAAAGTAATTCGCTCCGAACTTAGAAAAAATCATGGATGGATAACGAAAACAAACTTTTTTGTGAATAAGATATGCCATAATAAAAAATTAAGTTATATTACCTTACTTAAGCATGCAGACCTTTTTAAGCTGAAGGAATGGGATTATGAAAAACCAGAGGTAGGCAAAATATAGTATAATTCAAAGTTTCTTTAGGGGGATCTTAAGGACCCCAGGCGCCCACTTACGTTGCGAAATAGAGTGCACCTATTTAACGTTTTCCTAATGTAAACGACATATTCACCAAAATACATCGCCGAAAAACTATTTATATGAACACTAACTTAACGAATCACACAGGGGAAACTGTTTACGTCTCAAGCGCCATCAAACGGCAAGCTCCGAAAACTTCCCTGGATGCTCTAAAATAGGTGTCTCCAACCATTCTGCACCCAATATTTACTTTTCATTTATAATTTTACCACGAATCGACTATGTCTACGTGGGCCATGATGCGAGATATACTGTTGAGCGAAGCCGGGGATACCCACAAGGGATCGCAAACTTTAGGAGACATACAAACCGGGGTCATAACATGCCCCACCTATTGGAATATTAATAACGTTTTCTTCGAGATAAATAAATCGGAATAAAACTATTTGAGTTTGCGACCTTAACAAAAGAATATTTACTTAAAAATTAAATTCCCCTGATAACAAAAGAAAATTCACATGAAATGAAGAGTGATTTATTGAATAATGTTAACTGTAACACTGCATATTCTGTACTATACTGGAAAGCTGGTGTGTAAGTTGATACTGCAACTCGAAAATTGTCACTCCGATATTTGTCTGTTAATTTGGTGCAATGCTTCGTTTTGATTTCATTCATGCAACACAACGTTGACTCACAAATTTGTTGACTAAAGTATTGACTTCACCTTCAAGGCTACATTCCCAAATGAAATATAAGAATTTATTCAACCAAAATAGATATCGTCTCACTTGATTAAAAAAAAAGAAAAATGCTGAGAGACGGCCCCGGGATTGACTTTTGAAGGGCCAAATATCTACCAATCAATCGTGATCGACTAGTTAGAGACCTGTATTCTAGACGATTCCGGGTGTAATTGTAAATATTTCCGGTTTACGTTACAAGCGCCCCTATGCGGAAAGCACTGAAAACTTTCAGAAAGTTATAAATCAGAGTAGACCAACCCTCAGCGCGCGGGCCAGAAGCGGCCCCCGAGCACTTTATGCGGCCCGCGAAGCTATGAAAAAAATGATCGGTAAAATTCGATATAGACAATTTCATATATTTCAGTATATTTATCCTCTCAAAACTTTATCACTAGTCATTAATTTAGACTAGATTTTCGCTAATTAGATAACACAAAATCCCTTGGCAACTTCTAATGTAAACATTCATCCAGCTCGGTGAAGTTCTCGTGATTTCCAATGCGGCCCTCCGATCTACGAACGCGGCCCGCCGTGTAAAAGGTTGGGCTGCACTGTTCTAGATGATTCCTGATGAATTTGGAAATATTTTCGGTTTCCAGATGTTGAATTGTAATGCCGTTTATGGATATGTGCCGGTTACTAGATACTGTCTCATTTTATTCAATAAAAAGAATAATGCTGAGAGACGGCTCCGGGATTGACTTCTGAAAGGGCATAAATAGACCATTCAATCGTGATCGACATGTTGGAGACCACTATTCTAGAAGATTCTTGGTGTTTTTTTAAATATTTCCGGTTTACGTTACAAGCGCCCCTATGCGGAAAGCGCTGAAAACCTTTCAGAAAGTTATAAATCAGAGTCACCCAACCCTCTGCCCGCGGGCCAAAAGAGGCCCCCGAAAACTTCATGCGGCTCGCGAAGCTATTATGAAAAGATGATCGGTAAAATTCGATATTGACAAATTCATATATTTCAGTACAATTATGCTCTCAAAATCATTTCCGATGAAAGTTTATCACTAGTCATTTATTTAGACATGATTTTCGCTAATATGAGACAACAAAATCCCTTGGCAACTTCTAATGTAAACATTCATCCGGCTCGAAGAAATTCTCGTGACCTCCAATGCGGCCCTCCGAACTACGAACGCGGCCCGCCATGTAAAAAGGTTGGGCTGCACTGTTCTACATGATTCCGGATCAATTTGCAAATATTTTCGCTCTCCAGAATGTTGAATTGTATTGCCGCGTATGGATATGTGTAAGTAAGAGTAACTAATTTTATTGAAGGAATACTTATGCTAAGTACTGTGTGAATTCGCTGGCATTTGAAAATGGGAAACGTTATTAATCACGGATATATAAGTAACAACTGCCCGAAATTCCATACCTTCACGCTTTCCTGATGCTAAGGAGAGTTAAATAATTTGTAGATTAAGCTGTGTGAATATCTATGTCTACTCTATATCTTCAACTGTGCTCAAATATTTATGTATTTGCCTCGATATTAGCGTTTCCAAATAACTATTCAGGGATTATTTCCGGTACATTAATGTTGTGGAGTTAAATTCTAAATTTCTATAAGTTTGAAAAACAAACATTTATGCATCACCTTTCCCAATGATATACTCATAATTGAGCAGTAACTTTATTAATATTTGGTAAAAGAATATTTATTGATTCGATTTCGGTGCATGGTACGATAGGTTCGCTTCAGAAACAATTCAAGTGAAACTTGTAGAAAGGAATATGATTTAGCTGGTTTTCGTTTCTAACGTCTGAGCCTAATAGCTTCGCTCTCTCCGTCCGTCCGTACGAACGTTTTTCCTGGCTTCTACAAAACGGATTCTCATGAAATTTGGCAATAAGTTTTTATGACCAAAGGGAATAATAAAATCGCATAAACGGTTAGCGAAATCGAATGAGGATTGCCACTTTACTGAAAACAAAAACAAACTTTCCATCATATCTCGTAAAATATTAGTCTTAACGATAAAATATTCAAAAATATTTTAAGTACGAGCTAAAGAAAATATTTCATTCCAAATGCATTTTTATCTTAGAAATCGGCGATCTAAACAAAATCCAACAGGAAAGTAATTCGCTCCGAACTTAGAAAAAATCATGGATGGATAACGAAAACAATCTTTTTTGTGAATAAGATATGCCATAATAAAAAATTAAGTTATATTATCTTACTTAAGCATGCAGACCTTTTTAAGCTGAAGGAATGGGAATATGAAAAACCAGAGGTAGGCAAAATATAGTATAATTTAAAGTTTTTTAGGGGGATCTTAAGGACCCCAGGCGCCCACTTACGTTTCGAAATAGAGTGCACCTATTTAACGTTTTCCTAATGTAAACGACATATTCACCAAAATACAGAGTATGTTTAGGAAACGAAAAACAAAGGTAATGTTATGAAAAGACATTTAGCATCGCCGAAAAACTATTTATATGAACACTAACTTAACGAATCACACAGGGGAAACTGTTTACGTCTCAAGCGCCATCAAACGGCAAGCTCCGAAAACTTCCCTGGATGCTCTAAAATAGGTGTCTCCAACCATTCTGCACCAAATATTTACTTTTCATTTATAATTTTACCACGAATCGACTATGTCTACGTGGGCCATGATGCGGGATATACTGTTGAGCGAAGCCGGAGATACCCACAAGGGATCGCAAACTTTAGGAGACATACAAACCGGGGTCATAACATGCCCCACCTATTGGAATATTAATAACGTTTTCTTCGGGTGAAATAAATCGGAATAAAACTATTTGAGTTTGCGACCTTAACAAAAGAATATTTACTTGAAAATTAAATTCCCCTGATAACAAAAGAAAATTCACATGAAATGAAGCGTGATTTATTGAATAATGTTAACTGTAACACTGCATATTCTGTACAATACTGGAAAGCTGGTGTGTAAGTTGATACTGCAACTCGAAAATTGTCACTCCGATATTTGTCTGTTAATTTGGTGCAATGCTTTGTTTTGATTTCATTCATGCAACACAACGTTGACTCACAAATATGTTGACTAAAGTATTGACTTCACCTTCAAGGCTACATTCCCAAATGAAATATAAGGATTTATTCAACCAAAATAGATATCGTCTCACTTGATTAAAAAAAAAGAAAAATGCTGAGAGACGGCCCCGGGATTGACTTTTGAAGGGCCAAATATCTACCAATCAATCGTGATCGACTAGTTAGAGACCTGTATTCTAGACGATTCCGGGTGTAATTGTAAATATTTCCGGTTTACGTTACAAGCGCCCCTATGCGGAAAGCACTGAAAACTTTCAGAAAGTTATAAATCAGAGTAGACCAACCCTCAGCGCGCGGGCCAGAAGCGGCCCCCGAGCACTTTATGCGGCCCGCGAAGCTATGAAAAAAAATGATCGGTAAAATTCGATATAGACAATTTCATATATTTCAGTATATTTATCCTCTCAAAACTTTATCACTAGTCATTAATTTAGACTAGATTTTCGCTAATTAGATAACACAAAATCCCTTGGCAATTTCTAATGTAAACATTCATCCAGCTCGGTGAAGTTCTCGTGATTTCCAATGCGGCCCTCCGATCTACGAACGCGGCCCGCCGTGTAAAAGGTTGGGCTGCACTGTTCTAGATGATTCCTGATGAATTTGGAAATATTTTCGGTTTCCAGATGTTGAATTGTAATGCCGTTTATGGATATGTGCCGGTTACTAGATACTGTCTCATTTTATTCAATAAAAAGAATAATGCTGAGAGACGGCTCCGGGATTGACTTCTGAAAGGGCATAAATAGACCATTCAATCGTGATCGACATGTTGGAGACCACTATTCTAGAAGATTCTTGGTGTTTTTTTAAATATTTCCGGTTTACGTTACAAGCGCCCCTATGCGGAAAGCGCTGAAAACCTTTCAGAAAGTTATAAATCAGAGTCACCCAACCCTCTGCCCGCGGGCCAAAAGAGGCCCCCGAAAACTTCATGCGGCTCGCGAAGCTATTATGAAAAGATGATCGGTAAAATTCGATATTGACAAATTCATATATTTCAGTACAATTATGCTCTCAAAATCATTTCCGATGGAAGTTTATCACTAGTCATTTATTTAGACATGATTTTCGCTAATATGAGACAACAAAATCCCTTGGCAACTTCTAATGTAAACATTCATCCGGCTCGAAGAAATTCTCGTGACCTCCAATGCGGCCCTCCGAACTACGAACGCGGCCCGCCATGTAAAAAGGTTGGGCTGCACTGTTCTACATGATTCCGGATCAATTTGCAAATATTTTCGCTCTCCAGAATGTTGAATTGTATTGCCGCGTATGGATATGTGTAAGTAAGAGTAACTAATTTTATTGAAGGAATACTTATGCTAAGTACTGTGTGAATTCGCTGGCATTTGAAAATGGGAAACGTTATTAATCACGGATATATAAGTAACAACTGCCCGAAATTCCATACCTTCACGCTTTCCTGATGCTAAGGAGAGTTAAATAATTTGTAGATTAAGCTGTGTGAATATCTATGTCTACTCTATATCTTCAACTGTGCTCAAATATTTATGTATTTGCCTCGATATTAGCGTTTCCAAATAACTATTCAGGGATTATTTCCGGTACATTAATGTTGTGGAGTTAAATTCTAAATTTCTATAAGTTTGAAAAACAAACATTTATGCATCACCTTTCCCAATGATATACTCATAATTGAGCAGTAACTTTATTAATATTTGGTAAAAGAATATTTATTGATTCGATTTCGGTGCATGGTACGATAGGTTCGCTTCAGAAACAATTCAAGTGAAACTTGTAGAAAGGAATATGATTTAGCTGGTTTTCGTTTCTAACGTCTGAGCCTAATAGCTTCGCTCTCTCCGTCCGTCCGTACGAACGTTTTTCCTGGCTTCTACAAAACGGATTCTCATGAAATTTGGCAATAAGTTTTTATGACCAAAGGGAATAATAAAATCGCATAAACGGTTAGCGAAATCGAATGAGGATTGCCACTTTACTGAAAACAAAAACAAACTTTCCATCATATCTCGTAAAATATTAGTCTTAACGATAAAATATTCAAAAATATTGTAAGTACGAGCTAAAGAAAATATTTCATTCCAAATGCATTTTTATCTTAGAAATCGGCGATCTAAACAAAATCCAACAGGAAAGTAATTCGCTCCGAACTTAGAAAAAATCATGGATGGATAACGAAAACAATCTTTTTTGTGAATAAGATATGCCATAATAAAAAATTAAGTTATATTATCTTACTTAAGCATGCAGACCTTTTTAAGCTGAAGGAATGGGAATATGAAAAACCAGAGGTAGGCAAAATATAGTATAATTTAAAGTTTTTTAGGGGGATCTTAAGGACCCCAGGCGCCCACTTACGTTTCGAAATAGAGTGCACCTATTTAACGTTTTCCTAATGTAAACGACATATTCACCAAAATACAGAGTATGTTTAGGAAACGAAAAACAAAGGTAATGTTATGAAAAGACATTTAGCATCGCCGAAAAACTATTTATATGAACACTAACTTAACGAATCACACAGGGGAAACTGTTTACGTCTCAAGCGCCATCAAACGGCAAGCTCCGAAAACTTCCCTGGATGCTCTAAAATAGGTGTCTCCAACCATTCTGCACCAAATATTTACTTTTCATTTATAATTTTACCACGAATCGACTATGTCTACGTGGGCCATGATGCGGGATATACTGTTGAGCGAAGCCGGAGATACCCACAAGGGATCGCAAACTTTAGGAGACATACAAACCGGGGTCATAACATGCCCCACCTATTGGAATATTAATAACGTTTTCTTCGAGTTAAATAAATCGGAATAAAACTATTTGAGTTTGCGACCTTAACAAAAGAATATTTACTTGAAAATTAAATTCCCCTGATAACAAAAGAAAATTCACATGAAATGAAGCGTGATTTATTGAATAATGTTAACTGTAACACTGCATATTCTGTACAATACTGGAAAGCTGGTGTGTAAGTTGATACTGCAACTCGAAAATTGTCACTCCGATATTTGTCTGTTAATTTGGTGCAATGCTTTGTTTTGATTTCATTCATGCAACACAACGTTGACTCACAAATATGTTGACTAAAGTATTGACTTCACCTTCAAGGCTACATTCCCAAATGAAATATAAGGATTTATTCAACCAAAATAGATATCGTCTCACTTGATTAAAAAAAAAGAAAAATGCTGAGAGACGGCCCCGGGATTGACTTTTGAAGGGCCAAATATCTACCAATCAATCGTGATCGACTAGTTAGAGACCTGTATTCTAGACGATTCCGGGTGTAATTGTAAATATTTCCGGTTTACGTTACAAGCGCCCCTATGCGGAAAGCACTGAAAACTTTCAGAAAGTTATAAATCAGAGTAGACCAACCCTCAGCGCGCGGGCCAGAAGCGGCCCCCGAGCACTTTATGCGGCCCGCGAAGCTATGAAAAAAAATGATCGGTAAAATTCGATATAGACAATTTCATATATTTCAGTATATTTATCCTCTCAAAACTTTATCACTAGTCATTAATTTAGACTAGATTTTCGCTAATTAGATAACACAAAATCCCTTGGCAATTTCTAATGTAAACATTCATCCAGCTCGGTGAAGTTCTCGTGATTTCCAATGCGGCCCTCCGATCTACGAACGCGGCCCGCCGTGTAAAAGGTTGGGCTGCACTGTTCTAGATGATTCCTGATGAATTTGGAAATATTTTCGGTTTCCAGATGTTGAATTGTAATGCCGTTTATGGATATGTGCCGGTTACTAGATACTGTCTCATTTTATTCAATAAAAAGAATAATGCTGAGAGACGGCTCCGGGATTGACTTCTGAAAGGGCATAAATAGACCATTCAATCGTGATCGACATGTTGGAGACCACTATTCTAGAAGATTCTTGGTGTTTTTTTAAATATTTCCGGTTTACGTTACAAGCGCCCCTATGCGGAAAGCGCTGAAAACCTTTCAGAAAGTTATAAATCAGAGTCACCCAACCCTCTGCCCGCGGGCCAAAAGAGGCCCCCGAAAACTTCATGCGGCTCGCGAAGCTATTATGAAAAGATGATCGGTAAAATTCGATATTGACAAATTCATATATTTCAGTACAATTATGCTCTCAAAATCATTTCCGATGGAAGTTTATCACTAGTCATTTATTTAGACATGATTTTCGCTAATATGAGACAACAAAATCCCTTGGCAACTTCTAATGTAAACATTCATCCGGCTCGAAGAAATTCTCGTGACCTCCAATGCGGCCCTCCGAACTACGAACGCGGCCCGCCATGTAAAAAGGTTGGGCTGCACTGTTCTACATGATTCCGGATCAATTTGCAAATATTTTCGCTCTCCAGAATGTTGAATTGTATTGCCGCGTATGGATATGTGTAAGTAAGAGTAACTAATTTTATTGAAGGAATACTTATGCTAAGTACTGTGTGAATTCGCTGGCATTTGAAAATGGGAAACGTTATTAATCACGGATATATAAGTAACAACTGCCCGAAATTCCATACCTTCACGCTTTCCTGATGCTAAGGAGAGTTAAATAATTTGTAGATTAAGCTGTGTGAATATCTATGTCTACTCTATATATTCAACTGTGCTCAAATATTTATGTATTTGCCTCGATATTAGCGTTTCCAAATAACTATTCAGGGATTATTTCCGGTACATTAATGTTGTGGAGTTGATTCTAAATTTCTATAAGTTTGAAAAACAAACATTTATGCATCACCTTTCCCAATGATATACTCATAATTGAGCAGTAACTTTATTAATATTTGGTAAAAGAATATTTATTGATTCGATTTCGGTGCATGGTACGATAGGTTCGCTTCAGAAACAATTCAAGTGAAACTTGTAGAAAGGAATATGATTTATCTGGTTTTCGTTTCTAACGTCTGAGCCTAATACCTTCGCTCTCTCCGTCCGTCCGTACGAACGTTTTTCCTGGCTTCTACGAAACGGATTCTCATGAAATTTGGCAATAAGTTTTTATGACCAAAGGGAATAATAAAATCGCATAAACAGTTAGCGAAATCGAATGAGGATTGCCACTTTACTGAAAACAAAAACAAACTTTCCATCATATCACGTAAAATATTAGTCTTAACGATAAAATATTCAAAAATATTTTAAGTACGAGCTAAAGAAAATATTTCATTCCAAATGCATTTTTATCTTAGAAATCGGCGATCTAAACAAAATCCAACAGGAAAGTAATTCGCTCCGAACTTAGAAAAAATCATGGATGGATAACGAAAACAATCTTTTTTGTGAATAAGATATGCCACAATACAAAATTAAGTTATATTACCTTACTTAAGCATGCAGGCCTTTTTAAGCTTAAGGAATCAGATTTTGAAAAACCAGAGGTAGGCAAAATATAGTATAATTCTAAGTTTCTTTAGGGGGATCATAAGGACCCCAGGCGCTCACTTACGTTGCGAAATAGAGTGCACCTATTTGACGTTTTCCTAATGTAAACGACATATTCACCAAAATACAGAGTATGTTTAGGAAACGAAAAACAAAGGTAATGTTATGAAAAGACATTTAGCATCGCCGAAAAACTATTTATATGAACACTAACTTAACGAATCACACAGGGGAAACTGTTTACGTCTCAAGCGCCATCAAACGGCAAGCTCCGAAAACTTCCCTGGATGCTCTAAAATAGGTGTCTCCAACCATTCTGCACCCAATATTTACTTTTCATTTATAATTTTACCACGAATCGACTATGTCTACGTGGGCCATGATGCGAGATATACTGTTGAGCGAAGCCGGGGATACCCACAAGGGATCGCAAACTTTAGGAGACATACAAACCGGGGTCATAACATGCCCCACCTATTGGAATATTAATAACGTTTTCTTCGAGTTAAATAAATCGGAATAAAACTATTTGAGTTTGCGAACTTAACAAAAGAATATTTACTTAAAAATTAAATTTCCCTGATAACAAAAGAAAATTCACATGAAATGAAGCGTGATTTATTGAATAATGTTAGCTGTAACACTGCATATTCTGTACAAAACTGGAAAGCTGGTGTGTAAGTTGATACTGCAACTCGAAAATTGTCACTCCGATATTTGTCTGTTAATTTGGTGCAATGCTTTGTTTTGATTTCATTCATGCAACACAACGTTGACTCACAAATATGTTGACTAAAGTATTGACTTCACCTTCAAGGCTACATTCCCAAATGAAATATAAGAATTTATTCAACCAAAATAGATATCGTCTCACTTGATTAAAAAAAAGAAAAATGCTGAGAGACGGCCCCGGGATTGACTTTTGAAGGGCCAAATATCTACCAATCAATCGTGATCGACTAGTTAGAGACCTGTATTCTAGACGATTCCGGGTGTAATTGTAAATATTTCCGGTTTACGTTACAAGCGCCCCTATGCGGAAAGCACTGAAAACTTTCAGAAAGTTATAAATCAGAGTAGACCAACCCTCAGCGCGCGGGCCAGAAGCGGCCCCCGAGCACTTTATGCGGCCCGCGAAGCTATGAAAAAAAATGATCGGTAAAATTCGATATAGACAATTTCATATATTTCAGTATATTTATCCTCTCAAAACTTTATCACTAGTCATTAATTTAGACTAGATTTTCGCTAATTAGATAACACAAAATCCCTTGGCAACTTCTAATGTAAACATTCATCCAGCTCGGTGAAGTTCTCGTGATTTCCAATGCGGCCCTCCGATCTACGAACGCGGCCCGCCGTGTAAAAGGTTGGGCTGCACTGTTCTAGATGATTCATGATGAATTTGGAAATATTTTCGGTTTCCAGATGTTGAATTGTAATGCCGTTTATGGATATGTGCCGGTTACTAGATACTGTCTCATTTTATTCAATAAAAAGAATAATGCTGAGAGACGGCTCCGGGATTGACTTCTGAAAGGGCATAAATAGACCATTCAATCGTGATCGACATGTTGGAGACCACTATTCTAGAAGATTCTTGGTGTTTTTTTTAATATTTCCGGTTTACGTTACAAGCGCCCCTATGCGGAAAGCGCTGAAAACCTTTCAGAAAGTTATAAATCAGAGTCACCCAACCCTCTGCCCGCGGGCCAAAAGAGGCCCCCGAAAACTTCATGCGGCTCGCGAAGCTATTATGAAAAGATGATCGGTAAAATTCGATATTGACAAATTCTTATATTTCAGTACAATTATGCTCTCAAAATCATTTCCGATGGAAGTTTATCACTAGTCATTTATTTAGACATGATTTTCGCTAATATGAGACAACAAAATCCCTTGGCAACTTCTAATGTAAACATTCATCCGGCTCGAAGAAATTCTCGTGACCTCCAATGCGGCCCTCCGAACTACGAACGCGGCCCGCCATGTAAAAAGGTTGGGCTGCACTGTTCTACATGATTCCGGATCAATTTGCAAATATTTTCGCGCTCCAGAATGTTGAATTGTATTGCCGCGTATGGATATGTGTAAGTAAGAGTAACTAATTTTATTGAAGGAATACTTATGCTAAGTACTGTGTGAATTCGCTGGCATTTGAAAATGGGAAACGTTATTAATCACGGATATATAAGTAACAACTGCCCGAAATTCCATACCTTCACGCTTTCCTGATGCTAAGGAGAGTTAAATAATTTGTAGATTAAGCTGAGTGAATATCTATGTCTAATCTATATCTTCAACTGTTCTCAAATATTTATGTATTTGCCTCGATATTAGCGTTTCCAAATAACTATTCAGGGATTATTTCCGGTACATTAATGTTGTGGAGTTGATTCTAAATTTCTATAAGTTTGAAAAACAAACATTTATGCATCACCTTTCCCAATGATATACTCATAATTGAGCAGTAACTTTATTAATATTTGGTAAAAGAATATTTATTGATTCGATTTCGGTGCATGGTACGATAGGTTCGCTTCAGCAAAAATTCAAGTGAAACTTGTAGAAAGGAATATGATTTATCTGGTTTTCGTTTCTAACGTCTGAGCCTAATACCTTCGCTCTCTCCGTCCGTCCGTACGAACGTTTTTCCTGGCTTCTACGAAACGGATTCTCATGAAATTTGGCAATAAGTTTTTATGACCAAAGGGAATAATAAAATCGCATAAACAGTTAGCGAAATCGAATGAGGATTGCCACTTTACTGAAAACAAAAACAAACTTTCCATCATATCTCGTAAAATATTAGTCTTAACGATAAAATATTCAAAAATATTTTAAGTACGAGCTAAAGAAAATATTTCATTCCAAATGCATTTTTATCTTAGAAATCGGCGATCTAAACAAAATCCAACAGGAAAGTAATTCGCTCCGAACTTAGAAAAAATCATGGATGGATAACGAAAACAATCTTTTTTGTGAATAAGATATGCCACAATACAAAATTAAGTTATATTACCTTACTTAAGCATGCAGGCCTTTTTAAGCTTAAGGAATCAGATTTTGAAAAACCAGAGGTAGGCAAAATATAGTATAATTCTAAGTTTCTTTAGGGGGATCATAAGGACCCCAGGCGCTCACTTACGTTGCGAAATAGAGTGCACCTATTTGATGTTTTCCTAATGTAAACGACATATTCACCAAAATACAGAGTATGTTTAGGAAACGAAAAACAAAGGTAATGTTATGAAAAGACATTTAGCATCGCCGAAAAACTATTTATATGAACACTAACTTAACGAATCACACAGGGGAAACTGTTTACGTCTCAAGCGCCATCAAACGGCAAGCTCCGAAAACTTCCCTGGATGCTCTAAAATAGGTGTCTCCAACCATTCTGCACCCAATATTTACTTTTCATTTATAATTTTACCACGAATCGACTATGTCTACGTGGGCCATGATGCGAGATATACTGTTGAGCGAAGCCGGGGATACCCACAAGGGATCGCAAACTTTAGGAGACATACAAACCGGGGTCATAACATGCCCCACCTATTGGAATATTAATAACGTTTTCTTCGAGTTAAATAAATCGGAATAAAACTATTTGAGTTTGCGAACTTAACAAAAGAATATTTACTTAAAAATTAAATTTCCCTGATAACAAAAGAAAATTCACATGAAATGAAGCGTGATTTATTGAATAATGTTAGCTGTAACACTGCATATTCTGTACAAAACTGGAAAGCTGGTGTGTAAGTTGATACTGCAACTCGAAAATTGTCACTCCGATATTTGTCTGTTAATTTGGTGCAATGCTTTGTTTTGATTTCAATCATGCAACACAACGTTGACTCACAAATATGTTGACTAAAGTATTGACTTCACCTTCAAGGCTACATTCCCAAATGAAATATAAGAATTTATTCAACCAAAATAGATATCGTCTCACTTGATTAAAAAAAAAGAAAAATGCTGAGAGACGGCCCCGGGATTGACTTTTGAAGGGCCAAATATCTACCAATCAATCGTGATCGACTAGTTATAGACCTGTATTCTAGACGATTCCGGGTGTAATTGTAAATATTTCCGGTTTACGTTACAAGCGCCCCTATGCGGAAAGCACTGAAAACTTTCAGAAAGTTATAAATCAGAGTAGACCAACCCTCAGCGCGCGGGCCAGAAGCGGCCCCCGAGCACTTTATGCGGCCCGCGAAGCTATGAAAAAAAATGATCGGTAAAATTCGATATAGACAATTTCATATATTTCAGTATATTTATCCTCTCAAAACTTTATCACTAGTCATTAATTTAGACTAGATTTTCGCTAATTAGATAACACAAAATCCCTTGGCAACTTCAAATGTAAACATTCATCCAGCTCGGTGAAGTTCTCGTGATTTCCAATGCGGCCCTCCGATCTACGAACGCGGCCCGCCGTGTAAAAGGTTGGGCTGCACTGTTCTAGATGATTCATGATGAATTTGGAAATATTTTCGGTTTCCAGATGTTGAATTGTAATGCCGTTTATGGATATGTGCCGGTTACTAGATACTGTCTCATTTTATTCAATAAAAAGAATAATGCTGAGAGACGGCTCCGGGATTGACTTCTGAAAGGGCATAAATAGACCATTCAATCGTGATCGACATGTTGGAGACCACTATTCTAGAAGATTCTTGGTGTTTTTTTTAATATTTCCGGTTTACGTTACAAGCGCCCCTATGCGGAAAGCGCTGAAAACCTTTCAGAAAGTTATAAATCAGAGTCACCCAACCCTCTGCCCGCGGGCCAAAAGAGGCCCCCGAAAACTTCATGCGGCTCGCGAAGCTATTATGAAAAGATGATCGGTAAAATTCGATATTGACAAATTCTTATATTTCAGTACAATTATGCTCTCAAAATCATTTCCGATGGAAGTTTATCACTAGTCATTTATTTAGACATGATTTTCGCTAATATGAGACAACAAAATCCCTTGGCAACTTCTAATGTAAACATTCATCCGGCTCGAAGAAATTCTCGTGACCTCCAATGCGGCCCTCCGAACTACGAACGCGGCCCGCCATGTAAAAAGGTTGGGCTGCACTGTTCTACATGATTCCGGATCAATTTGCAAATATTTTCGCGCTCCAGAATGTTGAATTGTATTGCCGCGTATGGATATGTGTAAGTAAGAGTAACTAATTTTATTGAAGGAATACTTATGCTAAGTACTGTGTGAATTCGCTGGCATTTGAAAATGGGAAACGTTATTAATCACGGATATATAAGTAACAACTGCCCGAAATTCCATACCTTCACGCTTTCCTGATGCTAAGGAGAGTTAAATAATTTGTAGATTAAGCTGAGTGAATATCTATGTCTAATCTATATCTTCAACTGTTCTCAAATATTTATGTATTTGCCTCGATATTAGCGTTTCCAAATAACTATTCAGGGATTATTTCCGGTACATTAATGTTGTGGAGTTGATTCTAAATTTCTATAAGTTTGAAAAACAAACATTTATGCATCACCTTTCCCAATGATATACTCATAATTGAGCAGTAACTTTATTAATATTTGGTAAAAGAATATTTATTGATTCGATTTCGGTGCATGGTACGATAGGTTCGCTTCAGCAAAAATTCAAGTGAAACTTGTAGAAAGGAATATGATTTATCTGGTTTTCGTTTCTAACGTCTGAGCCTAATACCTTCGCTCTCTCCGTCCGTCCGTACGAACGTTTTTCCTGGCTTCTACGAAACGGATTCTCATGAAATTTGGCAATAAGTTTTTATGACCAAAGGGAATAATAAAATCGCATAAACAGTTAGCGAAATCGAATGAGGATTGCCACTTTACTGAAAACAAAAACAAACTTTCCATCATATCTCGTAAAATATTAGTCTTAACGATAAAATATTCAAAAATATTTTAAGTACGAGCTAAAGAAAATATTTCATTCCAAATGCATTTTTATCTTAGAAATCGGCGATCTAAACAAAATCCAACAGGAAAGTAATTCGCTCCGAACTTAGAAAAAATCATGGATGGATAACGAAAACAATCTTTTTTGTGAAAAAGATATGCCACAATACAAAATTAAGTTATATTACCTTACTTAAGCATGCAGGCCTTTTTAAGCTTAAGGAATCAGATTTTGAAAAACCAGAGGTAGGCAAAATATAGTATAATTCTAAGTTTCTTTAGGGGGATCATAAGGACCCCAGGCGCTCACTTACGTTGCGAAATAGAGTGCACCTATTTGATGTTTTCCTAATGTAAACGACATATTCACCAAAATACAGAGTATGTTTAGGAAACGAAAAACAAAGGTAATGTTATGAAAAGACATTTAGCATCGCCGAAAAACTATTTATATGAACACTAACTTAACGAATCACACAGGGGAAACTGTTTACGTCTCAAGCGCCATCAAACGGCAAGCTCCGAAAACTTCCCTGGATGCTCTAAAATAGGTGTCTCCAACCATTCTGCACCCAATATTTACTTTTCATTTATAATTTTACCACGAATCGACTATGTCTACGTGGGCCATGATGCGAGATATACTGTTGAGCGAAGCCGGGGATACCCACAAGGGATCGCAAACTTTAGGAGACATACAAACCGGGGTCATAACATGCCCCACCTATTGGAATATTAATAACGTTTTCTTCGAGTTAAATAAATCGGAATAAAACTATTTGAGTTTGCGAACTTAACAAAAGAATATTTACTTAAAAATTAAATTTCCCTGATAACAAAAGAAAATTCACATGAAATGAAGCGTGATTTATTGAATAATGTTAGCTGTAACACTGCATATTCTGTACAAAACTGGAAAGCTGGTGTGTAAGTTGATACTGCAACTCGAAAATTGTCACTCCGATATTTGTCTGTTAATTTGGTGCAATGCTTTGTTTTGATTTCAATCATGCAACACAACGTTGACTCACAAATATGTTGACTAAAGTATTGACTTCACCTTCAAGGCTACATTCCCAAATGAAATATAAGAATTTATTCAACCAAAATAGATATCGTCTCACTTGATTAAAAAAAAAGAAAAATGCTGAGAGACGGCCCCGGGATTGACTTTTGAAGGGCCAAATATCTACCAATCAATCGTGATCGACTAGTTATAGACCTGTATTCTAGACGATTCCGGGTGTAATTGTAAATATTTCCGGTTTACGTTACAAGCGCCCCTATGCGGAAAGCACTGAAAACTTTCAGAAAGTTATAAATCAGAGTAGACCAACCCTCAGCGCGCGGGCCAGAAGCGGCCCCCGAGCACTTTATGCGGCCCGCGAAGCTATGAAAAAAAATGATCGGTAAAATTCGATATAGACAATTTCATATATTTCAGTATATTTATCCTCTCAAAACTTTATCACTAGTCATTAATTTAGACTAGATTTTCGCTAATTAGATAACACAAAATCCCTTGGCAACTTCAAATGTAAACATTCATCCAGCTCGGTGAAGTTCTCGTGATTTCCAATGCGGCCCTCCGATCTACGAACGCGGCCCGCCGTGTAAAAGGTTGGGCTGCACTGTTCTAGATGATTCATGATGAATTTGGAAATATTTTCGGTTTCCAGATGTTGAATTGTAATGCCGTTTATGGATATGTGCCGGTTACTAGATACTGTCTCATTTTATTCAATAAAAAGAATAATGCTGAGAGACGGCTCCGGGATTGACTTCTGAAAGGGCATAAATAGACCATTCAATCGTGATCGACATGTTGGAGACCACTATTCTAGAAGATTCTTGGTGTTTTTTTTAATATTTCCGGTTTACGTTACAAGCGCCCCTATGCGGAAAGCGCTGAAAACCTTTCAGAAAGTTATAAATCAGAGTCACCCAACCCTCTGCCCGCGGGCCAAAAGAGGCCCCCGAAAACTTCATGCGGCTCGCGAAGCTATTATGAAAAGATGATCGGTAAAATTCGATATTGACAAATTCTTATATTTCAGTACAATTATGCTCTCAAAATCATTTCCGATGGAAGTTTATCACTAGTCATTTATTTAGACATGATTTTCGCTAATATGAGACAACAAAATCCCTTGGCAACTTCTAATGTAAACATTCATCCGGCTCGAAGAAATTCTCGTGACCTCCAATGCGGCCCTCCGAACTACGAACGCGGCCCGCCATGTAAAAAGGTTGGGCTGCACTGTTCTACATGATTCCGGATCAATTTGCAAATATTTTCGCTCTCCAGAATGTTGAATTGTATTGCCGCGTATGGATATGTGTAAGTAAGAGTAACTAATTTTATTGAAGGAATACTTATGCTAAGTACTGTGTGAATTCGCTGGCATTTGAAAATGGGAAACGTTATTAATCACGGATATATAAGTAACAACTGCCCGAAATTCCATACCTTCACGCTTTCCTGATGCTAAGGAGAGTTAAATAATTTGTAGATTAAGCTGTGTGAATATCTATGTCTACTCTATATATTCAACTGTGCTCAAATATTTATGTATTTGCCTCGATATTAGCGTTTCCAAATAACTATTCAGGGATTATTTCCGGTACATTAATGTTGTGGAGTTGATTCTAAATTTCTATAAGTTTGAAAAACAAACATTTATGCATCACCTTTCCCAATGATATACTCATAATTGAGCAGTAACTTTATTAATATTTGGTAAAAGAATATTTATTGATTCGATTTCGGTGCATGGTACGATAGGTTCGCTTCAGAAACAATTCAAGTGAAACTTGTAGAAAGGAATATGATTTATCTGGTTTTCGTTTCTAACGTCTGAGCCTAATACCTTCGCTCTCTCCGTCCGTCCGTACGAACGTTTTTCCTGGCTTCTACGAAACGGATTCTCATGAAATTTGGCAATAAGTTTTTATGACCAAAGGGAATAATAAAATCGCATAAACAGTTAGCGAAATCGAATGAGGATTGCCACTTTACTGAAAACAAAAACAAACTTTCCATCATATCTCGTAAAATATTAGTCTTAACGATAAAATATTCAAAAATATTTTAAGTACGAGCTAAAGAAAATATTTCATTCCAAATGCATTTTTATCTTAGAAATCGGCGATCTAAACAAAATCCAACAGGAAAGTAATTCGCTCCGAACTTAGAAAAAATCATGGATGGATAACGAAAACAATCTTTTTTGTGAATAAGATATGCCACAATACAAAATTAAGTTATATTACCTTACTTAAGCATGCAGGCCTTTTTAAGCTTAAGGAATCAGATTTTGAAAAACCAGAGGTAGGCAAAATATAGTATAATTCTAAGTTTCTTTAGGGGGATCATAAGGACCCCAGGCGCTCACTTACGTTGCGAAATAGAGTGCACCTATTTGACGTTTTCCTAATGTAAACGACATATTCACCAAAATACAGAGTATGTTTAGGAAACGAAAAACAAAGGTAATGTTATGAAAAGACATTTAGCATCGCCGAAAAACTATTTATATGAACACTAACTTAACGAATCACACAGGGGAAACTGTTTACGTCTCAAGCGCCATCAAACGGCAAGCTCCGAAAACTTCCCTGGATGCTCTAAAATAGGTGTCTCCAACCATTCTGCACCCAATATTTACTTTTCATTTATAATTTTACCACGAATCGACTATGTCTACGTGGGCCATGATGCGAGATATACTGTTGAGCGAAGCCGGGGATACCCACAAGGGATCGCAAACTTTAGGAGACATACAAACCGGGGTCATAACATGCCCCACCTATTGGAATATTAATAACGTTTTCTTCGAGTTAAATAAATCGGAATAAAACTATTTGAGTTTGCGAACTTAACAAAAGAATATTTACTTAAAAATTAAATTTCCCTGATAACAAAAGAAAATTCACATGAAATGAAGCGTGATTTATTGAATAATGTTAGCTGTAACACTGCATATTCTGTACAAAACTGGAAAGCTTGTGTGTAAGTTGATACTGCAACTCGAAAATTGTCACTCCGATATTTGTCTGTTAATTTGGTGCAATGCTTTGTTTTGATTTCAATCATGCAACACAACGTTGACTCACAAATATGTTGACTAAAGTATTGACTTCACCTTCAAGGCTACATTCCCAAATGAAATATAAGAATTTATTCAACCAAAATAGATATCGTCTCACTTGATTAAAAAAAAAGAAAAATGCTGAGAGACGGCCCCGGGATTGACTTTTGAAGGGCCAAATATCTACCAATCAATCGTGATCGACTAGTTATAGACCTGTATTCTAGACGATTCCGGGTGTAATTGTAAATATTTCCGGTTTACGTTACAATCGCCCCTATGCGGAAAGCACTGAAAACTTTCAGAAAGTTATAAATCAGAGTAGACCAACCCTCAGCGCGCGGGCCAGAAGCTGCCCCCGAGCACGTTATGCGGCCCGCGAAGCTATGAAAAAAAATGATCGGTAAAATTCGATATAGACAATTTCATATATTTCAGTATATTTATCCTCTCAAAACTTTATCACTAGTCATTAATTTAGACTAGATTTTCGCTAATTAGATAACACAAAATCCCTTGGCAACTTCTAATGTAAACATTCATCCAGCTCGGTGAAGTTCTCGTGATTTCCAATGCGCCCCTCCGATCTACGAACGCGGCCCGCCGTGTAAAAGGTTGGGCTGCACTGTTCTAGATGATTCATGATGAATTTGGAAATATTTTCGGTTTCCAGATGTTGAATTGTAATGCCGTTTATGGATATGTGCCGGTTACTAGATACTGTCTCATTTTATTCAATAAAAAGAATAATGCTGAGAGACGGCTCCGGGATTGACTTCTGAAAGGGCATAAATAGACCATTCAATCGTGATCGACATGTTGGAGACCACTATTCTAGAAGATTCTTGGTGTTTTTTTTAATATTTCCGGTTTACGTTACAAGCGCCCCTATGCGGAAAGCGCTGAAAACCTTTCAGAAAGTTATAAATCAGAGTCACCCAACCCTCTGCCCGCGGGCCAAAAGAGGCCCCCGAAAACTTCATGCGGCTCGCGAAGCTATTATGAAAAGATGATCGGTAAAATTCGATATTGACAAATTCTTATATTTCAGTACAATTATGCTCTCAAAATCATTTCCGATGGAAGTTTATCACTAGTCATTTATTTAGACATGATTTTCGCTAATATGAGACAACAAAATCCCTTGGCAACTTCTAATGTAAACATTCATCCGGCTCGAAGAAATTCTCGTGACCTCCAATGCGGCCCTCCGAACTACGAACGCGGCCCGCCATGTAAAAAGGTTGGGCTGCACTGTTCTACATGATTCCGGATCAATTTGCAAATATTTTCGCTCTCCAGAATGTTGAATTGTATTGCCGCGTATGGATATGTGTAAGTAAGAGTAACTAATTTTATTGAAGGAATACTTATGCTAAGTACTGTGTGAATTCGCTGGCATTTGAAAATGGGAAACGTTATTAATCACGGATATATAAGTAACAACTGCCCGAAATTCCATACCTTCACGCTTTCCTGATGCTAAGGAGAGTTAAATAATTTGTAGATTAAGCTGTGTGAATATCTATGTCTACTCTATATATTCAACTGTGCTCAAATATTTATGTATTTGCCTCGATATTAGCGTTTCCAAATAACTATTCAGGGATTATTTCCGGTACATTAATGTTGTGGAGTTGATTCTAAATTTCTATAAGTTTGAAAAACAAACATTTATGCATCACCTTTCCCAATGATATACTCATAATTGAGCAGTAACTTTATTAATATTTGGTAAAAGAATATTTATTGATTCGATTTCGGTGCATGGTACGATAGGTTCGCTTCAGAAACAATTCAAGTGAAACTTGTAGAAAGGAATATGATTTATCTGGTTTTCGTTTCTAACGTCTGAGCCTAATACCTTCGCTCTCTCCGTCCGTCCGTACGAACGTTTTTCCTGGCTTCTACGAAACGGATTCTCATGAAATTTGGCAATAAGTTTTTATGACCAAAGGGAATAATAAAATCGCATAAACAGTTAGCGAAATCGAATGAGGATTGCCACTTTACTGAAAACAAAAACAAACTTTCCATCATATCTCGTAAAATATTAGTCTTAACGATAAAATATTCAAAAATATTTTAAGTACGAGCTAAAGAAAATATTTCATTCCAAATGCATTTTTATCTTAGAAATCGGCGATCTAAACAAAATCCAACAGGAAAGTAATTCGCTCCGAACTTAGAAAAAATCATGGATGGATAACGAAAACAATCTTTTTTGTGAATAAGATATGCCACAATACAAAATTAAGTTATATTACCTTACTTAAGCATGCAGGCCTTTTTAAGCTTAAGGAATCAGATTTTGAAAAACCAGAGGTAGGCAAAATATAGTATAATTCTAAGTTTCTTTAGGGGGATCATAAGGACCCCAGGCGCTCACTTACGTTGCGAAATAGAGTGCACCTATTTGACGTTTTCCTAATGTAAACGACATATTCACCAAAATACAGAGTATGTTTAGGAAACGAAAAACAAAGGTAATGTTATGAAAAGACATTTAGCATCGCCGAAAAACTATTTATATGAACACTAACTTAACGAATCACACAGGGGAAACTGTTTACGTCTCAAGCGCCATCAAACGGCAAGCTCCGAAAACTTCCCTGGATGCTCTAAAATAGGTGTCTCCAACCATTCTGCACCCAATATTTACTTTTCATTTATAATTTTACCACGAATCGACTATGTCTACGTGGGCCATGATGCGAGATATACTGTTGAGCGAAGCCGGGGATACCCACAAGGGATCGCAAACTTTAGGAGACATACAAACCGGGGTCATAACATGCCCCACCTATTGGAATATTAATAACGTTTTCTTCGAGTTAAATAAATCGGAATAAAACTATTTGAGTTTGCGAACTTAACAAAAGAATATTTACTTAAAAATTAAATTTCCCTGATAACAAAAGAAAATTCACATGAAATGAAGCGTGATTTATTGAATAATGTTAGCTGTAACACTGCATATTCTGTACAAAACTGGAAAGCTGGTGTGTAAGTTGATACTGCAACTCGAAAATTGTCACTCCGATATTTGTCTGTTAATTTGGTGCAATGCTTTGTTTTGATTTCAATCATGCAACACAACGTTGACTCACAAATATGTTGACTAAAGTATTGACTTCACCTTCAAGGCTACATTCCCAAATGAAATATAAGAATTTATTCAACCAAAATAGATATCGTCTCACTTGATTAAAAAAAAAGAAAAATGCTGAGAGACGGCCCCGGGATTGACTTTTGAAGGGCCAAATATCTACCAATCAATCGTGATCGACTAGTTATAGACCTGTATTCTAGACGATTCCGGGTGTAATTGTAAATATTTCCGGTTTACGTTACAATCGCCCCTATGCGGAAAGCACTGAAAACTTTCAGAAAGTTATAAATCAGAGTAGACCAACCCTCAGCGCGCGGGCCAGAAGCTGCCCCCGAGCACTTTATGCGGCCCGCGAAGCTATGAAAAAAAATGATCGGTAAAATTCGATATAGACAATTTCATATATTTCAGTATATTTATCCTCTCAAAACTTTATCACTAGTCATTAATTTAGACTAGATTTTCGCTAATTAGATAACACAAAATCCCTTGGCAACTTCTAATGTAAACATTCATCCAGCTCGGTGAAGTTCTCGTGATTTCCAATGCGGCCCTCCGATCTACGAACGCGGCCCGCCGTGTAAAAGGTTGGGCTGCACTGTTCTAGATGATTCCTGATAAATTTGGAAATATTTTCGGTTTCCAGATGTTGAATTGTAATGCCGTTTATGGATATGTGCCGGTTACTAGATACTGTCTCATTTTATTCAATAAAAAGAATAATGCTGAGAGACGGCACCGGGATTGACTTCTGAAAGGGCATAAATAGACCATTCAATCGTGATCGACATGTTGGAGACCACTATTCTAGAAGATTCTTGGTGTCTTTTTAAATATTTCCGGTTTACGTTACAAGCGCCCCTATGCGGAAAGCGCTGAAAACCTTTCAGAAAGTTATAAATCAGAGTCACCCAACCCTCTGCCCGCGGGCCAAAAGAGGCCTCCGAAAACTTCATGCGGCTCGCGAAGCTATTATGAAAAGATGATCGGTAAAATTCGATATTGACAAATTCATATATTTCAGTACAATTATGCTCTCAAAATCATTTCCGATGAAAGTTTATCACTAGTCATTTATTTAGACATGATTTTCGCTAATATGAGACAACAAAATCCCTTGGCAACTTCTAATGTAAACATTCATCCGGCTCGAAGAAATTCTCGTGACCTCCAATGCGGCCCTCCGAACTACGAACGCGGCCCGCCATGTAAAAAGGTTGGGCTGCACTGTTCTACATGATTCCGGATCAATTTGCAAATATTTTCGCTCTCCAGAATGTTGAATTGTATTGCCGCGTATGGATATGTGTAAGTAAGAGTAACTAATTTTATTGAAGGAATACTTATGCTAAGTACTGTGTGAATTCGCTGGCATTTGAAAATGGGAAACGTTATTAATCACGGATATATAAGTAACAACTGCCCGAAATTCCATACCTTCACGCTTTCCTGATGCTAAGGAGAGTTAAATAATTTGTAGATTAAGCTGTGTGAATATCTATGTCTACTCTATATATTCAACTGTGCTCAAATATTTATGTATTTGCCTCGATATTAGCGTTTCCAAATAACTATTCAGGGATTATTTCCGGTACATAAATGTTGTGGAGTTGATTCTAAATTTCTATAAGTTTGAAAAACAAACATTTATGCATCACCTTTCCCAATGATATACTCATAATTGAGCAGTAACTTTATTAATATTTGGTAAAAGAATATTTATTGATTCGATTTCGGTGCATGGTACGATAGGTTCGCTTCAGAAACAATTCAAGTGAAACTTGTAGAAAGGAATATGATTTATCTGGTTTTCGTTTCTAACGTCTGAGCCTAATACCTTCGCTCTCTCCGTCCGTCCGTACGAACGTTTTTCCTGGCTTCTACGAAACGGATTCTCATGAAATTTGGCAATAAGTTTTTATGACCAAAGGGAATAATAAAATCGCATAAACAGTTAGCGAAATCGAATGAGGATTGCCACTTTACTGAAAACAAAAACAAACTTTCCATCATATCTCGTAAAATATTAGTCTTAACGATAAAATATTCAAAAATATTTTAAGTACGAGCTAAAGAAAATATTTCATTCCAAATGCATTTTTATCTTAGAAATCGGCGATCTAAACAAAATCCAACAGGAAAGTAATTCGCTCCGAACTTAGAAAAAATCATGGATGGATAACGAAAACAATCTTTTTTGTGAATAAGATATGCCACAATACAAAATTAAGTTATATTACCTTACTTAAGCATGCAGGCCTTTTTAAGCTTAAGGAATCAGATTTTGAAAAACCAGAGGTAGGCAAAATATAGTATAATTCTAAGTTTCTTTAGGGGGATCATAAGGACCCCAGGCGCTCACTTACGTTGCGAAATAGAGTGCACCTATTTGACGTTTTCCTAATGTAAACGACATATTCACCTAAATACAGAGTATGTTTAGGAAACGAAAAACAAAGGTAATGTTATGAAAAGACATTTAGCATCGCCGAAAAACTATTTATATGAACACTAACTTAACGAATCACACAGGGGAAACTGTTTACGTCTCAAGCGCCATCAAACGGCAAGCTCCGAAAACTTCCCTGGATGCTCTAAAATAGGTGTCTCCAACCATTCTGCACCCAATATTTACTTTTCATTTATAATTTTACCACGAATCGACTATGTCTACGTGGGCCATGATGCGAGATATACTGTTGAGCGAAGCCGGGGATACCCACAAGGGATCGCAAACTTTAGGACACATACAAACCGGGGTCATAACATGCCCCACCTATTGGAATATTAATAACGTTTTCTTCGAGTTAAATAAATCGGAATAAAACTATTTGAGTTTGCGAACTTAACAAAAGAATATTTACTTAAAAATTAAATTTCCCTGATAACAAAAGAAAATTCACATGAAATGAAGCGTGATTTATTGAATAATGTTAGCTGTAACACTGCATATTCTGTACAATACTGGAAAGCTGGTGTGTAAGTTGATACTGCAACTCGAAAATTGTCACTCCGATATTTGTCTGTTAATTTGGTGCAATGCTTTGTTTTGATTTCAATCATGCAACACAACGTTGACTCACAAATATGTTGACTAAAGTATTGACCTCACCTTCAAGGCTACATTCCCAAATGAAATATAAGAATTTATTCAACCAAAATAGATATCGTCTCACTTGATTAAAAAAAAAGAAAAATGCTGAGAGACGGCCCCGGGATTGACTTTTGAAGGGCCAAATATCTACCAATCAATCGTGATCGACTAGTTAGAGACCTGTATTCTAGACGATTCCGGGTGTAATTGTAAAAATTTCCGGTTTACGTTACAAGCGCCCCTATGCGGAAAGCACTGAAAACTTTCAGAAAGTTATAAATCAGAGTAGACCAACCCTCAGCGCGCGGGCCAGAAGCTGCCCCCGAGCACTTTATGCGGCCCGCGAAGCTATGAAAAAAAATTATCGGTAAAATTCGATATAGACAATTTCATATATTTCAGTATATTTATCCTCTCAAAACTTTATCACTAGTCATTAATTTAGACTAGATTTTCGCTAATTAGATAACACAAAATCCCTTGGCAACTTCTAATGTAAACATTCATCCAGCTCGGTGAAGTTCTCGTGATTTCCAATGCGGCCCTCCGATCTACGAACGCGGCCCGCCGTGTAAAAGGTTGGGCTGCACTGTTCTAGATGATTCCTGATAAATTTGGAAATATTTTCGGTTTCCAGATGTTGAATTGTAATGCCGTTTATGGATATGTGCCGGTTACTAGATACTGTCTCATTTTATTCAATAAAAAGAATAATGCTGAGAGACGGCACCGGGATTGACTTCTGAAAGGGCATAAATAGACCATTCAATCGTGATCGACATGTTGGAGACCACTATTCTAGAAGATTCTTGGTGTCTTTTTAAATATTTCCGGTTTACGTTACAAGCGCCCCTATGCGGAAAGCGCTGAAAACCTTTCAGAAAGTTATAAATCAGAGTCACCCAACCCTCTGCCCGCGGGCCAAAAGAGGCCCCCGAAAACTTCATGCGGCTCGCGAAGCTATTATGAAAAGATGATCGGTAAAATTCGATATTGACAAATTCATATATTTCAGTACAATTATGCTCTCAAAATCATTTCCGATGAAAGTTTATCACTAGTCATTTATTTAGACATGATTTTCGCTAATATGAGACAACAAAATCCCTTGGCAACTTCTAATGTAAACATTCATCCGGCTCGAAGAAATTCTCGTGACCTCCAATGCGGCCCTCCGAACTACGAACGCGGCCCGCCATGTAAAAAGGTTGGGCTGCACTGTTCTACATGATTCCGGATCAATTTGCAAATATTTTCGCTCTCCAGAATGTTGAATTGTATTGCCGCGTATGGATATGTGTAAGTAAGAGTAACTAATTTTATTGAAGGAATACTTATGCTAAGTACTGTGTGAATTCGCTGGCATTTGAAAATGGGAAACGTTATTAATCACGGATATATAAGTAACAACTGCCCGAAATTCCATACCTTCACGCTTTCCTGATGCTAAGGAGAGTTAAATAATTTGTAGATTAAGCTGTGTTAATATCTATGTCTACTCTATATATTCAACTGTGCTCAAATATTTATGTATTTGCCTCGATATTAGCGTTTCCAAATAACTATTCAGGGATTATTTCCGGTACATTAATGTTGTGGAGTTGATTCTAAATTTCTATAAGTTTGAAAAACAAACATTTATGCATCACCTTTCCCAATGATATACTCATAATTGAGCAGTAACTTTATTAATATTTGGTAAAAGAATATTTATTGATTCGATTTCGGTGCATGGTACGATAGGTTCGCTTCAGAAACAATTCAAGTGAAACTTGTAGAAAGGAATATGATTTATCTGGTTTTCGTTTCTAACGTCTGAGCCTAATACCTTCGCTCTCTCCGTCCGTCCGTACGAACGTTTTTCCTGGCTTCTACGAAACGGATTCTCATGAAATTTGGCAATAAGTTTTTATGACCAAAGGGAATAATAAAATCGCATAAACAGTTAGCGAAATCGAATGAGGATTGCCACTTTACTGAAAACAAAAACAAACTTTCCATCATATCTCGTAAAATATTAGTCTTAACGATAAAATATTCAAAAATATTTTAAGTACGAGCTAAAGAAAATATTTCATTCCAAATGCATTTTTATCTTAGAAATCGGCGATCTAAACAAAATCCAACAGGAAAGTAATTCGCTCCGAACTTAGAAAAAATCATGGATGGATAACGAAAACAATCTTTTTTGTGAATAAGATATGCCACAATACAAAATTAAGTTATATTACCTTACTTAAGCATGCAGGCCTTTTTAAGCTTAAGGAATCAGATTTTGAAAAACCAGAGGTAGGCAAAATATAGTATAATTCTAAGTTTCTTTAGGGGGATCATAAGGACCCCAGGCGCTCACTTACGTTGCGAAATAGAGTGCACCTATTTGACGTTTTCCTAATGTAAACGACATATTCACCAAAATACAGAGTATGTTTAGGAAACGAAAAACAAAGGTAATGTTATGAAAAGACATTTAGCATCGCCGAAAAACTATTTATATGAACACTAACTTAACGAATCACACAGGGGAAACTGTTTACGTCTCAAGCGCCATCAAACGGCAAGCTCCGAAAACTTCCCTGGATGCTCTAAAATAGGTGTCTCCAACCATTCTGCACCCAATATTTACTTTTCATTTATAATTTTACCACGAATCGACTATGTCTACGTGGGCCATGATGCGAGATATACTGTTGAGCGAAGCCGGGGATACCCACAAGGGATCGCAAACTTTAGGAGACATACAAACCGGGGTCATAACATGCCCCACCTATTGGAATATTAATAACGTTTTCTTCGAGTTAAATAAATCGGAATAAAACTATTTGATTTTGTGACCTTAACAAAAGAATATTTACTTAAAAATTAAATTTCCCTGATAACAAAAGAAAATTCACATGAAATGAAGCGTGATTTATTGAATAATGTTAACTGTAACACTGCATATTCTGTACAATACTGGAAAGCTGGTGTGTAAGTTGATACTGCAACTCGAAAATTGTCACTCCGATATTTGTCTGTTAATTTGGTGCAATGCTTTGTTTTGATTTCATTCATGCAACACAACGTTGACTCACAAATATGTTGACTAAAGTATTGACTTCACCTTCAAGGCTACATTCCCAAATGAAATATAAGAATTTATTCAACCAAAATAGATATCGTCTCACTTGATTAAAAAAAAAGAAAAATGCTGAGAGACGGCCCCGGGATTGACTTTTGAAGGGCCAAATATCTACCAATCAATCGTGATCGACTAGTTAGAGACCTGTATTCTAGACGATTCCGGGTGTAATTGTAAATATTTCCGGTTTACGTTACAAGCGCCCCTATGCGGAAAGCACTGAAAACTTTCAGAAAGTTATAAATCAGAGTAGACCAACCCTCAGCGCGCGGGCCAGAAGCGGCCCCCGAGCACTTTATGCGGCCCGCGAAGCTATGAAAAAAATGATCGGTTAAATTCGATATAGACAATTTCATATATTTCAGTATATTTATCCTCTCAAAACTTTATCACTAGTCATTAATTTAGACTAGATTTTCGCTAATTAGATAACACAAAATCCCTTGGCAACTTCTAATGTAAACATTCATCCAGCTCGGTGAAGTTCTCGTGATTTCCAATGCGGCCCTCCGATCTACGAACGCGGCCCGCCGTGTAAAAGGTTGGGCTGCACTGTTCTAGATGATTCCTGATGAATTTGGAAATATTTTCGGTTTCCAGATGTTGAATTGTAATGCCGTTTATGGATATGTGCCGGTTACTAGATACTGTCTCATTTTATTCAATAAAAAGAATAATGCTGAGAGACGGCTCCGGGATTGACTTCTGAAAGGGCATAAATAGACCATTCAATCGTGATCGACATGTTGGAGACCACTATTCTAGAAGATTCTTGGTGTTTTTTTTAATATTTCCGGTTTACGTTACAAGCGCCCCTATGCGGAAAGCGCTGAAAACCTTTCAGAAAGTTATAAATCAGAGTCACCCAACCCTCTGCCCGCGGGCCAAAAG
Organism: Tanypteryx hageni; assembly: GCA_028673005.1. Taxonomy (NCBI): domain Eukaryota; kingdom Metazoa; phylum Arthropoda; class Insecta; order Odonata; family Petaluridae; genus Tanypteryx; species Tanypteryx hageni. The sequence continues at coordinate 153,866,172 of CM054120.1, forward strand.
AGGCCCCCGAAAACTTCATGCGGCTCGCGAAGCTATTATGAAAAGATGATCGGTAAAATTCGATATTGACAAATTCATATATTTCAGTACAATTATGCTCTCAAAATCATTTCCGATGAAAGTTTATCACTAGTCATTTATTTAGACATGATTTTCGCTAATATGAGACAACAAAATCCCTTGGCAACTTCTAATGTAAACATTCATCCGGCTCGAAGAAATTCTCGTGACCTCCAATGCGGCCCTCCGAACTACGAACGCGGCCCGCCATGTAAAAAGGTTGGGCTGCACTGTTCTACATGATTCCGGATCAATTTGCAAATATTTTCGCTCTCCAGAATGTTGAATTGTATTGCCGCGTATGGATATGTGTAAGTAAGAGTAACTAATTTTATTGAAGGAATACTTATGCTAAGTACTGTGTGAATTCGCTGGCATTTGAAAATGGGAAACGTTATTAATCACGGATATATAAGTAACAACTGCCCGAAATTCCATACCTTCACGCTTTCCTGATGCTAAGGAGAGTTAAATAATTTGTAGATTAAGCTGTGTTAATATCTATGTCTACTCTATATATTCAACTGTGCTCAAATATTTATGTATTTGCCTCGATATTAGCGTTTCCAAATAACTATTCAGGGATTATTTCCGGTACATTAATGTTGTGGAGTTGATTCTAAATTTCTATAAGTTTGAAAAACAAACATTTATGCATCACCTTTCCCAATGATATACTCATAATTGAGCAGTAACTTTATTAATATTTGGTAAAAGAATATTTATTGATTCGATTTCGGTGCATGGTACGATAGGTTCGCTTCAGAAACAATTCAAGTGAAACTTGTAGAAAGGAATATGATTTATCTGGTTTTCGTTTCTAACGTCTGAGCCTAATACCTTCGCTCTCTCCGTCCGTCCGTACGAACGTTTTTCCTGGCTTCTACGAAACGGATTCTCATGAAATTTGGCAATAAGTTTTTATGACCAAAGGGAATAATAAAATCGCATAAACAGTTAGCGAAATCGAATGAGGATTGCCACTTTACTGAAAACAAAAACAAACTTTCCATCATATCTCGTAAAATATTAGTCTTAACGATAAAATATTCAAAAATATTTTAAGTACGAGCTAAAGAAAATATTTCATTCCAAATGCATTTTTATCTTAGAAATCGGCGATCTAAACAAAATCCAACAGGAAAGTAATTCGCTCCGAACTTAGAAAAAATCATGGATGGATAACGAAAACAATCTTTTTTGTGAATAAGATATGCCACAATACAAAATTAAGTTATATTACCTTACTTAAGCATGCAGGCCTTTTTAAGCTTAAGGAATCAGATTTTGAAAAACCAGAGGTAGGCAAAATATAGTATAATTCTAAGTTTCTTTAGGGGGATCATAAGGACCCCAGGCGCTCACTTACGTTGCGAAATAGAGTGCACCTATTTGACGTTTTCCTAATGTAAACGACATATTCACCAAAATACAGAGTATGTTTAGGAAACGAAAAACAAAGGTAATGTTATGAAAAGACATTTAGCATCGCCGAAAAACTATTTATATGAACACTAACTTAACGAATCACACAGGGGAAACTGTTTACGTCTCAAGCGCCATCAAACGGCAAGCTCCGAAAACTTCCCTGGATGCTCTAAAATAGGTGTCTCCAACCATTCTGCACCCAATATTTACTTTTCATTTATAATTTTACCACGAATCGACTATGTCTACGTGGGCCATGATGCGAGATATACTGTTGAGCGAAGCCGGGGATACCCACAAGGGATCGCAAACTTTAGGAGACATACAAACCGGGGTCATAACATGCCCCACCTATTGGAATATTAATAACGTTTTCTTCGAGTTAAATAAATCGGAATAAAACTATTTGAGTTTGCGACCTTAACAAAAGAATATTTACTTAAAAATTAAATTTCCCTGATAACAAAAGAAAATTCACATGAAATGAAGCGTGATTTATTGAATAATGTTAACTGTAACACTGCATATTCTGTACAATACTGGAAAGCTGGTGTGTAAGTTGATACTGCAACTCGAAAATTGTCACTCCGATATTTGTCTGTTAATTTGGTGCAATGCTTTGTTTTGATTTCATTCATGCAACACAACGTTGACTAACAAATATGTTGACTAAAGTATTGACTTCACCTTCAAGGCTACATTCCCAAATGAAATATAAGAATTTATTCAACCAAAATAGATATCGTCTCACTTGATTAAAAAAAAAGAAAAATGCTGAGAGACGGCCCCGGGATTGACTTTTGAAGGGCCAAATATCTACCAATCAATCGTGATCGACTAGTTAGAGACCTGTATTCTAGACGATTCCGGGTGTAATTGTAAATATTTCCGGTTTACGTTACAAGCGCCCCTATGCGGAAAGCACTGAAAACTTTCAGAAAGTTATAAATCAGAATAGACCAACCCTCAGCGCGCGGGCCAGAAGCGGCCCCCGAGCACTTTATGCGGCCCGCGAAGCTATGAAAAAAAATGATCGGTAAAATTCGATATAGACAATTTCATATATTTCAGTATATTTATCCTCTCAAAACTTTATCACTAGTCATTAATTTAGACTAGATTTTCGCTAATTAGATAACACAAAATCCCTTGGCAACTTCTAATGTAAACATTCATCCAGCTCGGTGAAGTTCTCGTGATTTCCAATGCGGCCCTCCGATCTACGAACGCGGCCCGCCGTGTAAAAGGTTGGGCTGCACTGTTCTAGATGATTCCTGATGAATTTGGAAATATTTTCGGTTTCCAGATGTTGAATTGTAATGCCGTTTATGGATATGTGCCGGTTACTAGATACTGTCTCATTTTATTCAATAAAAAGAATAATGCTGAGAGACGGCACCGGGATTGACTTCTGAAAGGGCATAAATAGACCATTCAATCGTGATCGACATGTTGGAGACCACTATTCTAGAAGATTCTTGGTGTTTTTTTAAATATTTCCGGTTTACGTTACAAGCGCCCCTATGCGGAAAGCGCTGAAAACCTTTCAGAAAGTTATAAATCAGAGTCACCCAACCCTCTGCCCGCGGGCCAAAAGAGGCCCCCGAAAACTTCATGCGGCTCGCGAAGCTATTATGAAAAGATGATCGGTAAAATTCGATATTGACAAATTCATATATTTCAGTACAATTATGCTCTCAAAATCATTTCCGATGAAAGTTTATCACTAGTCATTTATTTAGACATGATTTTCGCTAATATGAGACAACAAAATCCCTTGGCAACTTCTAATGTAAACATTCATCCGGCTCGAAGAAATTCTCGTGACCTCCAATGCGGCCCTCCGAACTACGAACGCGGCCCGCCATGTAAAAAGGTTGGGCTGCACTGTTCTACATGATTCCGGATCAATTTGCAAATATTTTCGCTCTCCAGAATGTTGAATTGTATTGCCGCGTATGGATATGTGTAAGTAAGAGTAACTAATTTTATTGAAGGAATACTTATGCTAAGTACTGTGTGAATTCGCTGGCATTTGAAAATGGGAAACGTTATTAATCACGGATATATAAGTAACAACTGCCCGAAATTCCATACCTTCACGCTTTCCTGATGCTAAGGAGAGTTAAATAATTTGTAGATTAAGCTGTGTGAATAT